>JBCNJP010000008.1:38797611-38817351 GCA_039602395.1 Deinandra increscens subsp. villosa | reverse complement strand
GTGTAGTCATAAAGCCCCCATGTGAGCCCCTCCTCCATAATTACATCATCATTTTTTTTTTAATCTAATTAAACAACAAAAAATAAAAATCTAATTTCATTAAATTAAATAACACAAATACAAATTACATTTTTATTTATAGAAAATAAACTACTACTGCATCGTCGTAATCCTCTTCGTCGTCTCCATCATTTTCGTCGTCTTCGCCAACTTGGTTATTTTCTTGTACAACCTCCTCTACTTGCACATAATCAATCGGACGATTAGCCCATGTGTGTTCGACTAAGTCCGCCTTCAACGCGTTGTGTAGTTCTGAGGAACGCATCATAGCCGAATTTACACGGCGTTCATCGGTTGTCGCATATGGGACCGCTTGTACGTGCTCGGGTAGAAAGTCTGAGCATATCGCCTTTCCTTTGTCCTCCTTAATCATATTATGCATTATAATAATAGCGCGCATGCAATCGGCCATTTTATTCTTTGTCCATAATCGACAAGGATTCTTCACAAACATCCACTTCTTCTTAAGATTACCAAAACAACACTCTATATCCTTTCTCGCCGCTTCTTGGACCGTCTTAAAATATCTTCTTTTTGATCGATGGGGTCTTTAAAAGTTTTGACGATGAACGAGTACTCCGGATATATCCCATCACCTAAAATATAACCATGCGGGTAGTAGCTGTCGTTCGCATAAAAACCGGCTTTTACCATTTGACCGGAAATGTAGTCCTCGATCACTTGAGACCCCTCGAGCACGTTGATGTCATTGTTCGACCCCGCTACACCAAATTTTGCATGCCAAATCCATCGATCATTAGAACAAACGGCCTGTAGAATAACCGTAGGGGTTTTTTGATCACCCCGTGTGTGTTGCCCTCGCCATGCCGTGGGACAATTATCCCAAGACCAATGCATGCAATCGATACTACCCATCATCCCCGGTAGTCCATGAACCTGTTCGTGTCGTTCATACAATAGTTGTAGATCGTTCCACGTTGGTTTTCTAAGATATCGTGCACCGTATAGGTCATTGATTCCTATGAGAAATGAAAAATACTAGTTTATAAACTATTAAAATATTTACTAATATGAAAAGCACAACAAAAAAATAAATAAAGTACTAGAAATATTTACCGGTACAAAAATGCTCCAACGTGTCTCTTGTCGTCTTCTCCGCCATTTTTAAGTACTCGTCATTGATATCCATTGTCGTGCCATATGCAAGATAGCGTAACGCGGAAGTACACTTTTGAATCGCCGTGAAGCCTAGTTTTCCAGTCGCGTCACATCGTTGTTGAAAGTAAGGTTTGTTTTGCTCCAAATCATGCACGATACGCAAAAATAATCGTTTACTCATCCGGAAACGGTTCTTGAATGTTTCATCGTACGTAGACCGGACGTGCGACGAAGTAGTCGTTCATCAAGTTGGTACAAGCGGCATTCCGATCACGCTCAACGGGTGTGCGCCGTAAAACCGGACGAGGAACCCGATTTGAAGTCTCTTGAACAATTTGGAGTGCGGCGGAGATAATCTCGTCTTCCTCTTCGTCGAAAAAGTCGTAGTAAATCGAAGATGATGAAGGGGAGCTCATATTAAAAAAAAATAGTGGAAGATTGTATAGAAATATTTGAAAGATGGAGAGTTTGAATGGATTTGAATGGAATGTGATATATATATATATATATATATATATATATATATATATATACTAGTGAAACATAATACATGAACAAAATACAATATATATATATATATATATATATATATATATATATACTAGTATGGTGCCCGCGCGTTGCGGCGGCGACAGTTTATAGCGCGTTATTCGTCTTTTGTCCGCGCATTGTGACGGCACGACAATTTACATGGGGTATTCGTTTCTATTAGTGCGATGAGGTACGACGACAATTTACAATGTGGTACTCGTTTTCTGTGTACGCGATACGACAGTGGTGAAACTTTACAACGACGTTACTTTTTTTTTGCGCGATGCAGCGTCAGCGGCAATCAACTAACGCGGACCTCTTTTTGTTAGTTTATCAATATTCCCGTTATATATATTACATTATACGTCTGTTAGTTTTTCCATTCATATCATCGATGTAGTTTATCTAATATTGTAGAACTCAAAAAAATAATAACGAACACCCAAATAGAAATATATATTAGTCACAAACATACTAATTTAAAAATAAATGTACAAACATAAATGTTTGAACATAACAGTTTTGAAATCCAAGTCCGAGTGTCAATTACTTCTATTGTGGATTGTAGCACTGCCATATAAAAAAGGTTAATGACACATACACCTAAAACATCTTTTTAATTCATTTAATCAAATGATCTTTTTGAAACTTATTTACTCAACAAATGACTTGTTAATATTTCTCTCCCGATCTTCCACTTGATTTGACATGTGTCTCGATCTCTCTCTTATTAGTTGTTTATACATAGTTTTTTTCGAAGTATGCACATGCATTATGTATACCATATTGTTATGCCAGAGATATTATCTTGCTCAAAACTGTGGGAATCAATTTTGGACATGGAGCAAGCCATGAAATTTTTTTATACCTCCCATTATCAAACGAGTAAGCCTTCTTCAAAACATGCGCAGAACCATACTTAAATTCACATAAATTGTACCTCAAACAACATTCTTTCCGCCAATTAATATCAAACAAAAAAATTAACTAAAATGTCAAACCGAAGGTCACCCATCAACCAAACGCTTATTATATCTTAATCTTAATAAATCAATAAAAATTTTGCCATATGTCTTATTTATAAATGGTCCACATCACCACCGCCACATGTCAAGCTCACATTGAATTACCAATTTAGTAAATCATCAACTAAAATTAATTACCAATTTTGTCAAAACTAATTTTTATTTTAAAATTTTGATAAAATTAATGTAGATTTGATTAATTACTCAATCTTTTAGTCTTTTATAAAAAGTAATAAACAATAAATAATAAGTTTCTTAAATGTATTAAATTATTATTTAATATATTATAAGAATTTTATATCAATCATAATTTTTTAAATTTCTTGATCATTATCTTATTCTTTGTATTTATCTAATATTATAAATCTATATTCAGCCGTGTAATACACGGGTTACTAAGCTAGTAAACTATAAATGTCTACATTACAAAACCAGTTTCATCTATTTTTATATTACAAACATTATACACGTATACATCTTTAGATTTTAAAATAGAAACTTAAGAAATCTGATGATTGTTGGTATGAACAAGATTTTCTTGGTCCGGCTCAAAACAGGTGAAACTGATGATGGTTTGGTTTGCAGCCGGTGTATGTTCAATTTTCTAAGCCCAGCTATTTTTTCTCAAAACCGATTGCGCCATCAATCAGATTAACAAAATTCTGCAATCAATCAGATTAACAAAAGAGAGATGAATGGAGACAAAGAACCAAAAATTAACCAAAAATGAATGGAAACAAATGTGTATGTCGGGAAGAGTTAAAAAGAACCAAAAATTAATCAAAGTTCTTATGACTTGAAATGGATGGGAACTAAAAATGGATCAAAATAAGCATCATTGTTAGAACAGTGCCACAACACACATTAATAAAATACTTTGGGTTTGACTTCAACATGAATCCGTAAAACAGTTATACACTAAAACAAAATTCACAAACCTATTATTTAAGACATTAACACTTCATGTAAGACTATTAAGTATATAAAGACATAAATCCCAAATAAATTACAATAGAACAAAGTCAAATAAAACAAACAAGGAACCTAAATAAAGAATCTTACAGGGATGATCTAATAGACAATTTGTAGCCTGCAAATCTCATTAGTTGTGATATTGGCTTCTCAGTTGGCTATAAATGGGAAGAAAGTGAAAGACCATATAAATTTTGAGTAATTAATGAAATATACAATAAAAATAAAATAGAAATGTTTCAAACACCTTTGGAGAGGCCTTGGCAGTCATCCACGTAATTGATGCACATGCTTCTGGATTATATCATTGAGAATTTTCTTAAGGAAGGCATATATGTATGCTACAATTTCTTAGAACCTAATACACTTCAAACAAAACCACTCAAAGTAAAAACAATAAAGAATGTAACAACGAAAACAAAATTTATATAAATGATATTAATCATTTGAAACATCGAGCGGAAACCCCAATAGCTAAATTCAAATTCAAATCTAAAGAATGTATGTTTTTCCCGTTTGGGCATATTAATGATTAGCAAATAATATTTAAAAAAACAGATATACCATGTCAAATGCCACAAAAATGCAAATCTAATCCACTGTTCATCTTTGAATCATTCTTTAGAAAGATTTAAGTCTATGTAATCATTCCTCACCCAGTAATACTACATAGATGAAACTGTATTTAAGAATGCACCATGGAGCATTTCACAACTCACAATATATGGCAACTCGAATATTGTGGTCTATGGGTCAGGGACTTCAATAATGAAATCATTTTGTGATTGCTCTACTTTCAGTACAACATACAACAGAACATAAATAAACAAAATAACATCTATATCATTCAGCCGGTTTTGATGAAAATTTTGGCTGAACGGCAAAATATAGTTTTGGAAAACGACAAAACAAACAGTAGGACTGGTTGTTGACTGTTTGAAAAAAGAAACTTATTAAGTGGTTTCATTTAAATAGGTGAAGTAAATAATCTTTCTGTGTGCAATTTGCGGTAGTTCGAATCAACATTTATAACTAAAACGGAAACATGTCAATTAGACCAACCTCATCCAAAGTGTTTTCAGTTGCACCTTGAAAACATTTCAACTAAAAAAATATCCATCTCATAACAGGTATATGACTATATGAGGAAGTCATAATGATAACGTCATTCTTTGTCAAATACTACAAATAGAAATAAAATTATGTGAAATTTGTAACAAATCCACTTGAGTTTCCGATTTTGAAACTAAAAAAGATTAGTACCTGAACAATATAGAGATACAAGAATCATAGAGCCCACCACAGTGATCCAACCACAATATGGAGATAGAAGATTAGTACATTTAGCTTGTGGATTTCCCCATAGCAGCAGACACCGATTCCTGTAATTGGAGCAATCATGAATCATCTAGCCAAAACAGAGATTAACACGGAAACCAAACATGAGCAAGGAACACATAAGAACTATAAAACTATAGAATCAAAAGCATAATCATGTGGCAAAAATACACACTAGTTTAATGAACAGGGAGACAATTTCTATATGTTCAGTTTCGTAGGCGTGAATCGAACGAAAGATATACTGATTTAATGAACAGGTAGGATCAACTTGTAGAGGAACATTAGTACTCGATGTATCATAAAAATAGAACTCAATGTCAATCACCCCTTTGCTAAACAATTTCAATAAACCATCCTAATGAAATGGTTATGAACTGTACTAAAAATTATTCCATATACAAAAAAGATTAGTCTTGTTCATGAAAAATATAATATTTTTATCAATTACCAAAACTTCATAATAACTCACAAGATGATAACAACCAAATCAAAATCAGCCTACTCATAATAAATGGGTCGGAATTTCCATTTTAAAAAACAGGTGAAAAAGGAGTTAAGTTTCAGCATCTGAAATTAGGAATCTCCGATAGATTTTTATCATCCGGGTTGGAGTTTAGAAGGCTTGACTGCATAGGATCATTTGGTTCCATTACTAAATACCAGCATAATTTTATTGAAACTTATGCATATATCAAACATGCACACTCTATACCATTAAAACATCTAAAGACCAAACAATTAATGAATCAACAAAGTGAAAAGATTGTTTACTGGCATCCCCTTTGACAAAAGGCACACCGGCATATTTTAAGAGAGTCATTGTTGTGGGAGTAGTATCTGTATATATTCAACGGTAATTAAAATAGACACAGTAACAAAGAATATGTAACCATACTCAAGTAGTAGTGAGAATTGTTACTTGCACCAATGATCATCTTACAAACCACACTGGCTACATATCAACAACATTGCCATCAACAATCGACTTTCAAAACATTATGTCCTGCTTCAGAATTCAAGTGTTAGGATAATCAAATATAAATGAGTTTAAAAAATCAGAATTCAAGTGTTAGGATAATCAAATATAATTGAGTTTAAAAATTATCAGAATTCAAGTGTTAGGATAATCAAATATAATCTTACAAGTATCCTAGGCTCTTACAAAGCATGGGGATATGCATAAAAAACCAATCAGATATACTGTGATTCCTTTCTATCATGTGCAATAACTAGAAAAAAAATTAAACCTTAATAAAATAGGTTATCTTTATCCAGTTTGGGAAAACATACAAACAGTCCTGATTCAAATGAAATCAAAGAATTGAAGATGTACCAAAGTGAATATACTTGCTTGTAGTAGATAGATCCTCTCTGAAACACCAAAAAGATCGATTATTCATCTTTAGAACATATTCATCTATTTACACAGATCTGGTAACAACTTAGCCATAAATAATCAAACCTCAGTTGGATATATGAATCAAAAAGTAGTTCAAACTCACCTGCATCTTACAAAGAAGCCACATAACATGGTTTGTCTCTGCGTGCAAAAATGATTACAAAATCGTATAAAATTTTAGGTTGAAGTCAAGCGTGCAAAAATGATTACAAAATCGATCAGAAGACATCTTATGAGATATAAGTTGATTCAAAATTCTCCTCCATAACATGTATAGAAGAAAAAATGAACAAACTCAACAAACGTGTACTCCATAAGAATCATATCCAAGTAGAATAGTAAAGAAATATATAAGCAGATACATAACCAGCAGTTTTCAAAGCTAAAGAAAGCAAGATACATAACCAGCAGATACATAACCAACAGTTAATAAAACTACAAACATAAGAGAAATTAACATACCTCCACGAAACAGTCAAAACTTTCGATTTGTGATTTACATGAGTAGTTGTTACAGTTCTCTACAATGAATCAAAATCATTCTTCAAGAAACAATATTCATAATCCAAGTTACAAAATCAAAACCTAGGCTTTACCTTGACCAAATTTTACCTCAAATCATGAAGATGATGAAACGAATTTAAGAGGGAGCAACTTATAGAGGGGCTTTCAATTTGAATTAGACGCCTTCCAATTTGAACTGAGTTGGAGATGCGCGGCCCAATCGAAGAGGATCGCGTGAGTGATCATTACAACGGATATCATGAGTGATCTCTGATGCGTTTCTCAAGACGGAGATGCGCGGCTGAAGAAGAAACAGAGAGGTGCGGCCCAATTGAAGGGGAGAGAGACTGGAGATTGCGTGGTAATCGAAGGCTGAAGAGGGATATCGAGGGGGAGAGACGACCAGAGGGTGGAGTCATGCGTGCGTGCTTGGTTAATACCCATATTAACCTCAAGTAAATGAACGGATGTTTATTAGTATGTTTGAGGGTTTAGAATTAATGCTTGAAAGGCTTGTACATAATGCATAAAGTTTTGTACGCGTCTTAAGGATTAAGCATTTTTCATGACGAAAATGCCCTTCAGGGCAATATGTATTATATATAGTAATAGATATATATATATATATATATATATATATATATATATATATATAGGGGAAGGATCAAATAAAAACAAGATGTTATTACGAAAACAAGAAAACAAATATTAAAACCTCTATAACTTCCTCATACGATAATATTTTTTAAAAAATTTTTGCACCAAAAGTCTTAAAATTATGTCACCTTTAATTCTGGGAAAAAAAATTAAAAATATAAAATTTCGTGATTTTTTTTATTATTGCACATGTGCAATAATACGTATTAATTATATTACACATGTGCAATATTAACAAAAAAACGTTAATTTTTTTTAATTTTTTCCAGAATTAAAGATAACAGAATTATAAGATCTATGGTACAATTTTTTATCAAAAATATTAACGTATGAAAAAGTTATAGAGGTTTTAATATTATTGCACATGTGCAATAATAAATTTTTATTGCACATGTTCAATAAAAAAAAATAAAAAAAACGTTGAATTTTTTTTAATTTTCTCCAGAATTAAAGATAACAGAATTATAAGATTTATGGTGCAATTTTTTATAAAAAATTTTAACATATGAAAAAAGTTATAAAGGTTTTAATATTATTGCATATGTGCAATAATAATAATAATAAAAATTATTGCACCTGTGCAATAATAATTTTTAAAAAAATTTGATTATTTTTTAAATTTTTTCCCATAACTAAAGATAACATAATTTTAAGGATTTTGGTGCAAAATTTTTATAAAAATATTAACGTATGAAAAAGTTATAGAGGTTTTAATATTTGTTTTCGTGTTTTCGCAATAAAAGTTGTTTTCACATGATCCTTACCCTATATATATATATATATAGGGGAATGATCAAATAAAAACAAGATGTTATTGCGAAAACAAGAAAACAAATATTAAAACCTTTATAACTTCCTCATACGATAATATTTTTTAAAAAAAATTGCACCAAAAGTCTTAAAATTATGTCACCTTTAATTCTGGGAAAAAAAATTAAAAATATAAAATTTCGTGATTTTTTTTATTATTGCACATGTGCAATAATACGTATTAATTATATTACACATGTGCAATATTAACAAAAAAACGTTAATTTTTTTTTAATTTTTTCCAGAATTAAAGATAACAGAATTATAAGATCTATGGTACAATTCTTTATCAAAAATATTAACGTATGAAAAAGTTATAGAGGTTTTAATATTATTGCACATGTGCAATAATAAATTTATATTGCACATGTGCAATAATAAACAAATAAAAAAACGTTGATTTTTTTTTAATTTTCTCCAGAATTAAAGATAACAGAATTATAATATTTATGGTGTAATTTTTTATAAAAAATTTTAACATATGAAAAAAGTTATAAAGGTTTTAATATTATTGCATATGTGCAATAATAATAATAAAAATTATTGCACCTGTGCAATAATAATTTTTAAAAAAATTTGATTATTTTTTAAAATTTTTCCCATAACTAAAGATAACATAATTTTAAGGATTTTGGTGCAAAACTTTTATAAAAATATTAACGTATGAAAAAGTTATAGAGGTTTAAATATTTGTTTTCGTGTTTTCGTAATAAAAGTTGTTTTCACATGATCCTTACCCTATATATATATATATATATATTTATATGCCGTGATAAGTTTTCAAGAGTTTAAAGTAAGGTCTTTAAAGCGTTGGCATGAATATAAGTACATGGCAAAAAATCAAATATGTCTATTTTTCTATGTTTAAAACTATTTTTTTTAAATGCGACCATAAATGTTCGATTCATTTGAATCGTAATGTTTTCATAGTATAAACGTTCAACGAGTACCCTTACGGGACGAGATTTAATGGTCATGCAATAGTAGTTTTGGTTATCTGATCATGGAATGCTTGGAACCACTTAAAAAAATAATAAAATGGTAAACTGGTGGTCACGGGACTCGAACCCGTGACCTAAACGTTGTTGCTCAGCACCCTAACCGCCAGGCACATGAACCGGGTCAGGAGCAAAACAGAAAAAGAGCAATTGTGGTTGCCGAGGTTCGAGCACTCGACCTCTAGGTCTTAGAGTAAAGCACCTGGCCACTGGGACACCCGACCCATTTGGGTTTTAACCCGACACACATGATATATAACATGTGACTGTCGAGTGTCATCACCTTCCCACAAAACCCTAAACCCGCCGGACGTATATACATATATATTTGTGGTCGCCGGAAAAACGTACAGAACACATACGAGGGCCGAAACATGGTAATGATTAAGCGAAATCGATTAGTGAAGGTTTCTAGGATTACCTCGAGTGTTTGTGACCACCGAAACAAAACCCGATCTCGAACGCAAACGTAAAACCCGGCTGCCACACGGAACTTGAGCGCCTCCGAATTCCTAACAGCCGTTAACGGTGGTCTACAGTGCTCCTACAGGGGGTTGCGATCACCGAGAAATGGTTGCACCTTCGCCGGAGTTCCTCGTGGTGTTGCCGGAGAGCAAGAAAGAAAAGGAACGGTGATCTCGGAAGAGGTTTTGAAGCAAACAACAAAGATGATCAAATGGACTCTTAGTTCCTAATGATTAAGTTATGGTGGCAGTTCGATGGGTGTAGCAAGTGTAACCGGCGATGACTTGAATGTCGGATTGATTGTCGGGTTTCTAAAGGAGCGGCGGTTTCTGGAGATTAAAACGGTCGATGAATTAAAAGTCATTAAATTGACTTTAAGCTATTGGCACAAATGGTCCTTCCCACACTTTCATAACAAGCGTTACATTTTGTGTAGTTACAACTACAGTCCCTCCAGGTTTCATTAATTAAAAAGAAGTTTAAGAATCGCCAAAACCGGTCCCTCAAAGTTTAGGAACGTCTAACGAACTCTAAAGAGGTCTAAGGAAGGGTAACATGGTGATGATTACTCAAGTGTACGTCACAACGTATTTAACGAACGAAGTTTTATAAAAAAAAATATATTTACATATATATAACCTATATACGTTTCACATAAAGTCATAGTTATAACTCAATAACTATACATTTTAAATTCCTATAAAAATATAGAAACGCTTCATGTAATTTACGTAACACATCGTCAGATAAACTCATAAAATATAATGTGTATATATATACTTATATACCACATAAAATCATAGATATAATTGTCACATAAAATGACAAAACGTTTTTGTGAAACCATAAAATATGATTTACATAAAATCATAAAATATAATTATTCAAGTAAGTTAACCGACATCTAGACTCATGTGCAACGTTCGTGTAACTATTCTAGTTAACCGAAGTAACGGACGTTATCGAAATATAACACAAGTTATTAACGTAGTTAACCTGGGAAATTGCCGGTTGTCACACTAGTACCACTCCCTCTTCAAGAAAGAAGCCTGACAACAAGCGAAAACGAGGATTCTGGAAGAATCGTGATGAGAAGACCCTTGCCAAGGAAGCCGAACCAGTGAAAGTCTATGCTGCTACAACTCCTACTCATGTTGTCCGAAAGACCGGATATACGGGTGGAGCACCCCTATGCAACAAATGCAACCTCCACCACACTCTCGATTGCGGAAACGTCTTCTGCAAGACGAAAGGGCATGTAGGTCGTGATTGTCCGAAGCGCACCTGTTACGGTTGCGGAGCCACCGGACACTTCAAGAAGGACTGCCCGAAGGCAAGAAACCAGGATGCTAATTCCGGAGACGCTCGCTGTGACCCCAACACGGTGACGGGTACGTTTCTACTAAATAATCACTTCGCTTCTGTTTTATTCGATACTGGTGCCGATAGAAGCTTCGTGTCTACCGAATTTGGCCAATTACTTGAAATTACTCATGTTGCCTTAGACACTAAGTTCACGGTAGAATTAGCAAACAGACAATTAGTAGAAACTGGAATAATCTATCAAAATTGCTCACTAGAACTCTCCGACCATTCCTTCAGCATTGATTTGATGCCCGTTGAATTAGGAAGTTTTGATGTAATCATTGGTATGGATTGGTTATCAAAGAACCATGCGGAAATTGTGTGCCATGAGAAAATAGTTAGAATGCCACTTGCAGATGGCAACACTCTGAACGTGCAAGGCGAAAAGAGTGGGACCAAACTAAATCTCATATCTAGTATGAAGGCACGAAAATTCCTTCGTAAAGGATGCCACGCCATTCTAGCACATGTAACCGAGAAGAAACCGAAGGAGAAACCTATGGAAGATGTTCCCGTTGTTCGCGAATACCCGGAAGTTTTTCCCAAAGACTTGCCAGGTTTACCTCCAACGCGACAAGTAGAGTTTCGCATTGAATTAGCACCCGGTGCCGCCCCCATAGCCAGATCTCCGTACCGTCTGGCACCATCCGAAATGCAAGAGTTATCTAGTCAATTACAAGAATTTCTAGATAAAGGCTTCATCCGTCCAAGCCACTCTCCATGGGGAGCACCCGTACTATTTGTTAAGAAGAAAAATGGAACATTCCGGATGTGCATTGACTACAGGGAGTTAAACAAACTGACCGTGAAGAACCGTTACCCGCTTCCTAGAATCGACGACCTATTTGATCAACTTCAAGGATCAAGCTTTTACTCCAAGATCGATCTGAGATCAGGATACCATCAACTCAGAGTTAGAGATGAAGATGTTTCGAAGACAGCGTTCAGAACACGCTATGGCCATTATGAGTTCCTTATAATGCCATTTGGTTTAACAAACGCACCAGCTGTGTTCATGGATTTGATGAACCGCGTATGCAAACCTTATTTGGATAAATTTGCTATCGTGTTCATTGACGACATCCTTATCTACTCCCGTAGCAAGGAAGAACACGAACAACATCTGAGACTTATCCTGGAATTATTGAAGAAGGAAGAACTCTAAACGAAATTCTCCAAATGTGACTTTTGGATTCGCGAGGTACACTTTTTGGGTCATGTGATCAACGATTGTGGTATTGACGTGGATCCCACAAAAATTGAAGCAATTAAGGATTGGAGTACGCCTACGACTCCAACCGAGATTCGACAATTCTTAGGTCTCGCTGGCTATTACCGCAGAGTCATTGAGAATTTCTCAAAGATAGCCCAACCACTAACCGCTCTGACCCAAAAGGATAAGAAGTTCATATGGGATGCTAAGACTGAAGCAGCATTCCAGTTGTTGAAGCAAAAGCTATGTGATGCACCAATCCTATCACTGCCTGACGGAATAGAAGACTTCGTTGTATACTGCGATGCATCACATCAAGGTTTAGGTTGTGTACTAATGCAACGAGAGAAAGTCATCGCCTACGCATCACGACAACTGAAGATTCACGTGAAGAATTATATGACCCATGATTTGGAACTCGGAGCCGTTGTCTTTGCTCTTAAAATATGGAGGCACTATCTTTATAATACTTAGTGCACCATATTCACCAATCACAAGAGCCTCCAGCACATTTTCAATAAGAAGGAATTGAAGATGAGACAACGCCGATGGGTGGAACTGCTAAATGATTACGAATGCGAGATTCATTATCACCCGGGAAAGGCTAACGTTGTAGCTGACGCCTTGAGCAGAAAGGAACGCGTCAAACCACTTCGTGTTCGAGCATTAAGTATGACCATACGCTCGAATCTCACTTCGCAAGTGTGCAACGCTCAGATTGAAGCCCTCAAACCAGAAAACCTAGTAGAAGAAGGGCTACGTGGAATGGAGAAGCAACTAGACGAGAAACCTGATGGAACCAAGAACTTCATGGATAGACTATGGGTGCCTGTCTATGGAGGGTTAAGGCAATTAGTATTCGATGAGGCTCACAAGTCAAGGTATTCCATTCATCCCGGATCAGATAAGATGTACCACAGTCTGAAGAAACAATTCTGGTGGCCTAACATGAAAGCCGAAATAGCCACCTATGTCGGCAAATGTTTAACATGTTCGAAGGTCAAGGCCGAATACCAGAAAATTATGGATTTTTGACTCAGCCGGTAATTCCGGAATGGAAATGGGAAGAAATATCCATGGACTTTATCACGAAACTACCAAAGTCTATATATGGATATGACGCTATTTGGGTGATAGTAGATCGATTGACAAAATCTTCGCAACTTCTTGCCAGTCAAGGAAAGAGATAACATGGATAGGGGAGCCAAACTCTACAGTAAGGAAGTCGTCTCACGACACGATGTGCCTATATCTATCATATCCGATCGTGATAGCCGTTTCACCGCAAACTTTTGGAGATCTCTACAGAAAGCTTTGGGTACTCGACTCGATATGAGTACTGCCTACCATCCACAGACAGATGGCCAAAGTGAGAGAACGATCCAAACACTTGAAGATATGCTGAGAGCATGTGTGATTGATTTCGGACCCAATTGGGACGAGCATCTCCCTCTTGCCGAATTCTCTTATAATAACACTTATCAAACCAGCATTCAAGCCGCTCCCTTTGAAGCACTTTATGGAAGAAAGTGTAGATCCCCACTCTGCTGGACTGAGATTGGAGACCGTTAGTTAACTGGTCCCGAGTTAATCTTTGAAACGACTGAGAAAATCTTTCAAGTCCGTAATCGTCTGAAAGCTGCCACAGACAGACAAAAGAGCTACGCTGACAACCGACGCAAACCCTTGTCCTTCAAAAAGGGTGATCGCGTCATGCTAAAGGTGTCACCTTGGAAAGGTGTCATCAGGTTCGTCAAACGAGGAAAGCTCAACCCTCGTTACATTGGTCCCTTTGAGATCACCGAGACCATCGGACCAGTAGCTTACCGACTACGCCTGCCTGCCGAACTGAGCAGCGTACATGATATCTTTCACGTTTGTAATCTTAAGAAATGTCTATCTGATGAAACGCTCATCGTCCCCCTTGATGAAATTCAAGTTGACGAGACACAGCACTTTATTGAGGAACCTGTCGAGATACTTGACCGAGATTTTATAAAGTTGAAGCATAGCCGCATTCCCATAGTCAAGGTGCAATGGAACTCTAGAAGAGGACCAGAGTACACCTGGGAACGCGAGGATCAAATGCGTCGAAAGTATCCGCGTCTGTTTCGAAACGTCGCATCTACTAGTAACCAGGACTGAATTTCGGGATGAAATTCCTATAACTGGGGGAGAATGTGACACCTCGTCCAAAACAGGTCAAACCTCTCTTCGTTGACTTTTAAATTAATGTTCATACGTTTTAATTATGTGATTAACTGAAATAGCTTCGATGATTAACTGATAACTAATTAAATCCCAATGTTTGTATATCCGTAAAATACGAGAGTTTCCATATTTTCAAATATGGAACTTTAATAATAAAAATAAATATAAAAAACTGACTTTTTATATTTTATCAAAACCGACAAGAATTGTTTCACTTTAAAACGTTTAGTGAATATAAAAATGTGATAAAAAACGTAACGTTGTCAAGACTTAGCCAAACGAGGAACCAGTTAAACCTATTGGGCCCGGTTAGGCCCAATAAGCCCAAAATGACCCGGATAAACCCGAAACGTAAACCAAAGACTCAATTCGACTAACCGAGTCACCGACCCGACCCAGAGGCCTGACCCGCGGCCCGATTGGCCTTGGGCAGAACCCGGTCCCTCCCATCTCTCTCGGCCCTCTCGGAAAAACCCAACCCGGCCCAGATCCTTTCTTCTTCGCGGCCCAACCCGTAAACCCGGCCCAACCCCACCGTTTTCCCTTGGGCTTCGGCCCGTCGCTATTCCCGATTTTAGTTGGGCTTCGACCCAACCTCCAACACTTTAATTTTAATAAGTTTGGCCCATGAAAGTTTTATAAAAAGAATCCACAAATCCTTTATAAAATTTTAGCCCAATAATTTACTAGAAACCACCACCTTGCTAGATTAATTACACTTGGTTTATATTTTAAAAGTTATGATTTTTAATAACCCCTAACCTCTTCATATTTTATAAAAGCCTTCACCCTTTTATAAAAATACATGGAGAGTTTATAAAATTAATCACCTACAATTGACTAGTTAGTGAAATTAGGAGCCACATAATCTTGACAACTCACCTAGTCTAGGTTTTATAAGTTTTCATACAAATGCAAGTTCCCAGGTGTTTAAGAATTAACCATTGGGTAATAAACCCAACTTTGGTTATAAGAGGAAGAGGCCACACCAAGCATTTGCTCCACCACACCACAAACACACTCTCCCTCCCTCTCCCACTTTTCAGCCGACCACCCCACTGCCCCCTGCCGCCGCTGCTCAGCCCAGCCGCCGCCGCAGCAAAGCTGTCGGACTACCCCAGCCCGCCGGAGAGCGCACCAAACCACCATCACACCCATGGTTTTCTACCCTCCTCTTTCTTGTGAGTTTCCTAGCTCATTCTCTTCATTTTCCTTGCATAATTTCACACCCAAGTTACCACAAAGTCTTGACAACAAAACCTTTAACTACTTGCATTTTGTTTAAACGAATCTAATCTCTTCTCTATCCCCCATCTTTCTTTGATCATAACATTTCCATGGTGTTCTTGGAACTTAAAATAGCCATGGAGATGGGTGAAACACATGGAGAAATCAAAAGAAAGTATCCATGTGCACCTAAAGATCATCATGTTTGTTATGTGCATTTCTTGTATATTTTGAATCCAAGAACAAAACCCTACATGGAATCATCCATAAAACTCACTTGATGAGTTAGATGTTCTTGGATCATCATAATAAATTATGTGAATTGGTCCTAACACTTGAAAAGTGTTAGTTGAATTTAAATGGTTAACAAAAGTAACTAAATAATAAACATGGAACTTTTAAAATGGATGCTTATGTTTATATTTAATTTTTCCTAACACATGAAATGTGTTAGTTGATTTTCATTTAATTATTGTCCTAACACAAATGTGTTAGTTGATTGTTAATAAAAATGTCCTAACATAAAAATGTTAAGTTGATTGTCATTTACTTATTATTGTCCTAACACAAAAGTGTTAGTTGATTTGTTGTATTTATGTCCTAACACAAATGTGTTAGTTGATTTAATTATGAATCATGTTATGCTAACAAGGGAACTTGGCACATAATAAGATGATGATAAATAAATGGACAAAACATAACACATTAAATATGTTATTAAAGCCTTACAAGACAAAAGGAATTTGCTAGATTTTATTACTAAAAATGGAAGGAATAAATTTATGTCAAATGATTAATTTGACATAAATTCTTGGATTTATTATAAGTTTTAAAGATTCCTTAAAAATACTATAAAAGGCAAGAAAATCTAACATTTGTCTTTTAAGAATAAATGTGGATTGTTTTTATAAAAACAAATGATTTTTATAAAAATAAAGACAAGTCTTACATGTTGAAAGACTTAATCAATTCTTATGATCACTTGAAAACTCAAAACGATCAAAACATAAAGACGTTGCGTAGTAATAAAACCGGGACCACACGGCGATATACGCGGAAACGTAAATGTTAGAGATTTTCTTTTAAACAAAATTTCTCATCATGTTTTATAATAATAAACTTTTATAAATCCAAGTGCCGTTATGATATTTTTAAAAATGTTTAAGGAAATAAATATTTCATGTCAATGAAATATTGAAAGATTTCGAAGTTATAAAATGTTGTAATTAAAAATGAAGCTTAAAATTCTTATATGACTAAAATGAATTAAATAATTATTCTTGACTAATAATTATTTACAAAAGGATTTAAACTATGTTTTATTCACCAAGTATTGTTAATCATAATTATTTAAAAATAATTACAACTTGCATGATTAACAAATCAAACACATAATTATTTAATTAAAAATAATTATACGAACTCATGAAAATAATAATAAACATTATTATTTTTAACTCGATGTTCAATACTTGATTTAAATTATTAAATGATAACCCCTTATTTATATTTATTGAACATAAATATAAATCATCACAAAGTGTTTATTTAATAAATACTAACTAACGGGTTTTCAAACGAATACAAACGGGATTAAAATGTCAAGACTTGACCGGTATCACTTGGGTGACTTATGTTACTCAAATGATTGTAGACCTTATGCATGTGCCTATTTAATTATTTAGGACGTTACGTGCTACCGTGCCTACACCGTTTACTACTACCTACCTGCTGAATCTAGTGAGTTTCACGGCCCCTTTTCTTTTAACTGTTTTATACTTTGGGGGAGAAATCATGAAATCTGATAAATGTTTTTTACTTAATATTATGGTTTATCTGTTAGCCGTATGACTACTTGTTCTCTTACTGATTGCCCAATTTGGTACATTATCGTTATAAACGTTTGTACAACTGTATCCCACCATTAATTGATTTCAATTAGTTCTGTACGAAACGATAGCTAGTGAATAGATCTATTTGGGTTGACAACCCTGCCCTAACTGGTAGCTCCAGTTCTGACTCCGGATTGTCTGGGGGTACACGTCAGTTATTCTGCTTTGTTCAGTATCTCTCGGGCGAGATACTATGGGTGGGTAAACCGTTAGTATTTGAAATCAAGGTTCAGGTGAGTTCATACAACCACAACGGTAAACCAATGTAATATTTAAGTATACTGAAACTGTTTTACCAACTTTAAACGTAGAGTCATAAACCTGTGAACCTCACCAACTTTATGTTGACCTTTTAAACTCATGATTTCTTAGGTAATTGATGCAAACGACGGAAGACATGCAAATGGGGCTTTATCATGCTATCGGACCTGCTTTTGGAGTCATAGTCCCAACTATCCAAATAAACCGTTTTATGATTTAACATTTAATTTAGACTTTATGATTTTCAAATGTAAGACATTATCATTTCCACTATCTTTTCCGCTGCAATTGAAATGACGTAATGTTTTATGAAGTTTAAATTTATTAGATGTTGTTCTATGTATCCTCGACTATGATTCCATTCTCGCTCACACCCGAATCCGTTGACCGGGGTGTGACAGATTTGTATAAGAGTCGTGGTTATAGCGAACCAGGATAAACAAACAAACAAAACAAAAACTGAACCTGGACTATAACCCACTCCGAAGCTACCATTTGCATGCAAGACTTCATCTACAACATGTTTACTTATGCTAGCTTATGTGTTACTATATGCATTACTCTTTTACTTGAGTTTCTATACTATCATGATGTTACTGACCACTGTTTCCTGTTGGAATATTATCGCAGAGATGACTTCCAAGGAAGTTATTTGCATTGCTGATTCTGACGAGGAACAAAGCGTGGAGGACTACACCCCTTCACCAGAGGATCCTACTCCTGAGGACTATACACCCTCGCCAGAGGATCACGTACCTTCGAGCCCCGAGCTAGAGGCGGCTACTATTGGTACCATCCGCCGATCCACCATACCATCCAGTTTCTTAAGGCCACTTAGGCCACTGACCTCAGACGACACACCAGACCACCCTGCTCCCACCGCCACTGCTGGCGGTGTGGCCCCTATTGGTGCCTCGAGCATCACTGCCCCCTTTGCAGACCGTGAGCGGTCTGTAAAGACCTACGTCGCCACACCTGGCGGCGGTAGACGGGGGATACACCCCGGAACGGGCACCTGGTCCATCTCGGAGCCGTAAGGCTGGTGCTACCTCTGAGGAGCCTGCGCCCAAGTGGCGCTTTGTATTCGAGCTACCTCACCTAGCTTGGATGCAGGACCAAGGACAGGCCTGGAGGATCGAGGAGGAGATCCCGAGCAGCTATGCACGGGGCGAGTCCTCTCTCCCCGATCCATCCCGCCATGTCCCTATGGGTATCTCACCCTTCACCGGGGAGCCCATACCTGACACGGTACCGCTTCTGGTAGCCCACCTGAGGCGCATTGAGACGGACCTTGGAGAGCTTGATGCTGACGTCGCCCAGCTTCCGACCACTGAGGAGGTTAGGATCCTTAGGGATCGGACATCCATGCTGGTGAGACGCATGTGCGCCACTGATAGCACCATGGACACCCTTCATGCACACATGACTGGGGTTAGCATGGCCACCACCGACCTGCTTCTCTCGCACGAGAGTCTGTAGAGGAGAGTCTCCGCACTGGAGTTTATATCTGGACGACTCCTCTCCACCCTCCTTGCCATGACCCAGGTCCCGACCTTCTTTATCATGCCCCCAGGTCCACCACCACCACCACCCTTCTAGGTAGATTTGACAAAGTCTTTTGGATCGCCATTTTATAGAGGAAACATGTTATTTTCTTTTGATGTATGACCGGGACTGCGAGCCCAGGATG
>JBCNJP010000008.1:38641774-38797111 GCA_039602395.1 Deinandra increscens subsp. villosa | reverse complement strand
ACATGGAATCATCCATAAAACTCACTTGATGAGTTAGATGTTCTTGGATCATCATAATAAATTATGTGAATTGGTCCTAACACTTGAAAAGTGTTAGTTGAATTTAAATGGTTAACAAAAGTAACTAAAACATGGAACTTTTAATATGGATGCTTACGTTTATATTTAATTTGTCCTAACACATGAAATGTGTTAGTTGATTTCCATTTAATTATTGTCCTAACACAAATGTGTTAGTTGATTGTTAATAAAAATGTCCTAACATAAAAATGTTAAGTGATTGTCATTTACTTATTATTGTCCTAACACAAAAATGTTAGTTGATTTGTTGTATTTATGTTCTAACACAAATGTGTTAGTTGATTTAATCATGAATTATGTTATGCTAACAAGGGAACTTGGCACATAATAAGATGATGATAAATAAATGGACAAAACATAACACATTAAATATGTTACTAAAGCCTTACAAGACAAAAGGAATTTGCTAGATTTTGTTACTGAAAATGGAAGGAATAAATTTATGTCAAATGATTAATTTGACATAAATTCTTGGATTTATTATAAGTTTTAAAGATTCTTTAAAAATACTATAAAAGGCAAGAAAATCTAACATTTGTCTTTTAAGAATAAATGTGAATTGTTTTCATAAAAACAAATGATTTTTATAAAAATAAAGACAAGTCTTACATGTTGAAAGACTTAATCAATTCTTATGATCACTTGAGAACTCAAAACGATCAAAACATAAAGACGTTGCGTAATAATAAAACCGGGACCACACGGCGATATACGCGGAAACGTAAATGTTAGATATTTTCTTTTAAACAAAATTTCTCATCATGTTTTATGATAATAAACTTTTATAAATCCAAGTGCCGTTATGATATTTTTAAAAATGTTTAGGGAAATAAATATTTCATGTCAATGAAATATTGAAAGATTTCGAAGTTATAAAATATTGTAATTAAAAATGAAGCTTAAAATTCTTATATGACTAAAATTAATTAAATATATATTATTGACTAATAATTATTTACAAAAGGATTTAAACTATGTTTTATTCACCAAGTATTGTTAAGCATAATTATTTAAAAATAATTACAACTTGCATGATTAACAAATCAAACACATAATTATTTAATTAAAAATAATTCTACGAACTCATGAAAATAATAATAAACATTATTATTTTTAACTCGATGTTCAATACTTGATTTAATTATTAAATGATAACCCCTTATTTATATTTATTGAACATAAATATAAATCATCACAAAGTGTTTATTTAATAAATACTAACTAACGAGTATTCAAACGAATACAAACGGGATTAAAATGTCAAGACTTGACCGGTATCACTTGGGTAACTTATGTTACTCAAATGATTGTAGACCTTATGCATGTACCTATTTAATTATTTAGGACGTTACGTGCTACCGTGCCTACACCGTTTACTACTACCTACCTGCTAAATCTATGAGTTTCACCGTCCCTTTTCTTTTAACTGTTTTATACTTGGGGGAGAAATCATGAAATCTGATAAATGCTTTTTACTTAATATTATGGTTTATCTGTTAGTCGTATGACTACTTGTTCTCTTACTGATTACCCAATTTGGTACATTATCGTTATAAACGTTTGTACAACTGTATCCCACCATTAATTGATTTCAATCAGTTCTATACGAAACGATAGCTAGTGAATAGATCTATTTGGGTTGACAACCTTGCCCTAACTGGTAGCTCCAGTTCTGACTCCGGATTATCTGGGGGTACACGTCAGTTATTCTGCTTTGTTCAACATCTCTCGGGCGAGATGCTATAGGTGGGTAAACCGTTAGTATTTGAAATCAAGGTTCAGGTGAGCTCATACAACCACAACGGTAAACCAATGTAATATTTAAGTATTCTGAAACTGTTTTACCAACTTTAAATGTTGAGTCATAAACATGTGAACCTAACCAACTTTATGTTGACCTTTTAAACTTATGATTTCTTAGGTAATTGATGCAAATGACGGAGGACATGCAATTGGGACTTTATCATGCTATCGGACCTGCTTTTGGAGTCATAGTCCCAACTATCCAAATAAACCGTTTTATGATTTAACATTTAATTTAGACTTTATGCTTTTGAAATGTAAGACATTATCATTTCCACTATCTTTTCTGCTGCAATTGAAATGACGTAATGTTTTATGAAGTTTAAATTTATTAGATGTTGTTCTATGTATCCTCGACTATGATTCCATTTTCGCTTACACCCGAATCCATTGACCGGGGTGTGACAACTATGAACTCCGAAACTAACTGATTACCCACTCATGGTATTCTGTCCAGGATTACCGCATTCTGATTATAACTGTATGTACCCTCTTGACTATAAAACGGGAGTCAGGATTGGAGCTACCAATCAGGATAGGGGCGTTAACCCAATAGATCTATTCAAGAGTTATCTTTTCTCGTGATAATTAATCGGATTCAATTAATAATGGGATTTCATCATAACATGAATCAACATGAATACGATAGGCGTGGACGAAAAGCTCATGTAATCAATATATGTTACGATTATCTACCTTGTCAAACATGATAAAAGATTGTGCGAATTCTCCCCCAAAAGCATTTAAAACAGTTTAAAAGAGGGGTCGTGAGACTCACCTGAGCTCAGCAGTTCCAGATAATACAGATAATGATGATCAAATAAACCTAGCCGTCCTAAATCAAGTATAAGACAAATTAAGGTATATGAATTGGATTGACAATTAAGTCACTCCCAATTAGCCGGTCAAGTCTTGACGTCGTGGTGACCCAATAGTTCAGTTGATAATCATTGATTTAAGAATTATTTATTAACAATAAATAATTGAGTTTGCGATAACATTCTGGAAAATAATGATTTATATATTATCAAAATATATAAGGATTTTCCTATGTTATATAAATGATTATGGCTAATATTTAATCCAATAAATGTTACAAAAAATTCTGGGCACAAAAAGGGTTTGCAAAAACTATTAACGGCAAATAAGCCCAAAACGCGGGGTTTTAATGGTATTTGCAAGTACACGTTATTTTCCAATATCATTAGAAAATTTGATTGTACAAATAAAAATACATTTCAATGGATCTCAGAAAGTTCAAGTTCAAGTATTTAAAATCCTAAGTAGGCGGTTTTGCTGGTACGAGCCCGGTTTTGATAGTTTTGTTCCTGCGACTCGTTTTATGACACGATAAGTTACCAAAACATTTTGTAAATATATCCTAAGTCATTTTAAGTCCACCAAAGTGTTCCTTTGACCATATTTGACCTAATTTACAAAAATAGAGTTTCAGGGTCCGTTAAATACCCGTTTTAACCCGGTTTTTTCCTATTTTTGGCTCTAATCAAAAGGTATCTTTCTAACCAACTTTTAGCACTTATTTTTGTGTCAAAGTTTACTGTTGAAGATATCATGAGGCTCGACAAAATTTGGACCTTTTTCAAGGTGTCGGTTTTAGGTTTTCAACACTTAGTTTTGGGGTTTTGGGGCTTCTAAACCTATTTCTAGCAAAAGTGCCTTCACAAAAGTTGTTTTAAACATGGAAAAAACAGTACCTAGGGTTGTGGATATGTCAAATTCGGAGTTCAAGATTTTGGTTAAAATCTAGCATTATTATGGGACTTTAAACATGGTTTAGGGTCAACGGATTCGGGTGTGAACGAGAATGAAATCATATTCGAGGATACATAGAACGAATTCTAATAATATCAAATTTCATAAAAATATCACATCTTTTCATTGCAGCGGAAAGGGTAGTGGAAACGATAATGTCTTACATTTGAAAATTATAAAGTCTTAATTAATATTAAAAACATGTTATTGGGATAGTTGGGACTATGACTCCGTAAGCAGGTCCGATAGCATGATGAAGCCCCATTTGCATGTCTTCCAGAGATTGCATCAATTACCTAAGAAATCATGAGTTTAAAAGGTCAACATAAAGTTGGTGAGGTTCACAGGTTTATGACTCTACATTTAAAGTTGGTAAAACACTTTCAATATACTTAAATATTACATTGGTTTAGCGTTGTGGTTGTATGAGTATGAACTCACCTGAACCTTGATTTCAAATACTAACGGTTTACCCACCCGTAGTATCTCGCCCGAGAGATACTTAACAGAGCAGAATAACTGACGTGTACCCCTAGACAATCCGGAGTCAGAACTGGAGCTACTAGTTAGGACAGGGTTGTCAACCCAAATAGATCTATTCACTAGCTTTCGTTTCGTGTAGAACTAATTAAAATCAATTAATGGTGGGATACAGTTGTACAAACGTTTATAACGATAATGTACCATAATTTGGGCAATCAGTAAGAGAACAAGCAGTCATACGGCTAACAGATAAACCATAATATTAAGTAAAAAAGCATTTATCAGATTTCATAATTTCTTCCCCAAAGTATAAAACAGTTAAAAGAAAAGGGGTCATGAAACTCACTGGATCAGCAGGTAGGTGGTAATAAATGGTGTAGGCACGTCGCACGTAACGTCCTAAATAAATAAATAGGCACATGCATAAGGTCTACAATCATAAGTCACCCAAGTGATACTGGTCAAGTCTTGACATTTTAATCCCGTTTATATTCGTTTGAAAAACTCGTTAGCTTGCATTTATTAAATAAATACTTTCGTGATGGTTTATATTTATGTTCAACAAATATAAAAGGTTAAGCATTTAATAGCTCAATCAAATCCTGAATATTGAGTAAAAAATAATAATGTTTATTATTATTTTCATGAGTTTGTATAATTTATTTTTAATTAAATAATTATGTGTTTGGTTTGTTAATCATGCAAGTTATAATTATTTCTAAATAATTATGATTAACATTTCTTGGTGAAATTTAATTAAATCGTAGTTTAAATCCTTTTGTAAATAATTATTGGTCAAAAATAATAATTTATTTCATTTTAGTCATATAAGGATTTTAAGCTTTATTTTTAATTACGTCATTTTATAACTTCGAATCCGTTTAATATTTCATTAACATGAAATATTTATTTCCTTAGACATTTAAAAAAAAACATAACGACACTTGGATTTATAAAAGTTGTCTTTATAAAACATGATGGGGAAATTTTGTCTAAAATTTCTGACATTTACGTTTTCGCGTATATCGCCGTGTGGTCCCGGTTTTATTACTACGCAACGTATTTTCATTTTTGATCAAAGTTACAATGAAAGTTCATAACAGTATTTAAAGTCATTTTCTTGTCTTTTGATTATTTTTATAAAAATATTTTATAGAAATATTTATTTCTACAAATGTCTTTTTATAGAAAACTTCCACTTTTGTAACAAGTCTTTAAATGGTTATAAATTTGTAATAAATCCAAGAATAAAGTCAAATAAATCATTTGACATAAATTTATTCCTTCCATTTTTAGTAATAAATCTAGTAAAATTCCTTTTGTCTTGAAACTTTTAATGTGTTATATTTGTACTATAACAAGAAATATTCTTTTTGTTTCTTTTATTTGTCATAAATTGTTTAGTCATTTTTTGTCACAATTTACATGTGTAACATATATTTAAATCCTCTAATCTAGTTAGGAGATTTATTAGTTTATCTAACATGTGACATGTCCATTTATTAATATAATGTGATTCATAAATCAACTAACACATATAGTGTTAGGACCAACTTATAATATAACATGAAATGTTAATTTATCAACTAACACACAATGTGTTTGGACAATTAATTATAAACAATCTACTAACACTTTTGTGTTAGGACATTCTAAATTAACAATCAACTAACATTTTTATGTTAGGACAAACTAATTAAATAAAAATCAACTAACACATTTGTGTTAGGACAATCATATAATAATTTTAGTTAGTCATCTTTTATGATTC
The DNA here is from genome assembly GCA_039602395.1 of Deinandra increscens subsp. villosa. NCBI lineage: Eukaryota > Viridiplantae > Streptophyta > Magnoliopsida > Asterales > Asteraceae > Deinandra > Deinandra increscens. The sequence continues at coordinate 38,791,200 of JBCNJP010000008.1, read as the reverse complement.
TTACTAACATGAAGAGGCTTGAGTTTGTTAACCAACTAATTTTGAAATCAAAGATTTCATGAATACAAGAATCATGGTGCACACTTGTTACTTTCATATGATTTCACAAATGTGTTTCACCACACTCCTTGGCTATCTTTAAGCATTCAAATGGATCAAGAGAGTGTTTGATCTTGAGAGAAAGAGATAGAGAAGAGAGTTTTTGTTAGTTGTTTTAACAAATGCAAGCATTCAAAACTTAGGTGTTTTTAGTGTAGTTGTCAAGACTTGGGTAACATTGGGTGTTATTCACGAAAGGAAAACATAGAGGAAATGGGTTTAGAAGCACTAACAATGGGTGAGGAAAGAAACCAAGAAGAGATAAGGAGTTTTGGTGGTGGTCCGGCGGAGTTGGGGTGGTCCGGCGGTGGCCTTGGGTCGGCGGAGCAGCGGCCGGAGGTGGCTGGTCGCCGGCGGTCAGGTGGTGGCTGGGTTGTGTCGGCCGACTAGGGAGGAAGAGGAGAGAGCAAGTGAGTGAGTTGGATGGTGGAGGTGTGGAGAATGCTTGTGGGGTGTCTCCTTCTTATAACCAAAACTTGGTTTATTACCCAATGGTTAATGACAACTAATCAAGTGTAGACTAGGTGAGTTGTCTAAACCTCATTCACCCAATTAATCCATGTATAGGTAATTTATTTTTATAAATTTTTCTTAAGCTTGTTAAGCAATTGTAAGCTTTTATAAAATATAAAATGATTAGAGTTGATTAAAAATCAAACCTTTTTAAAATATAAACCAAGTGTATTTAAACTACAAAGGTGGTGGTTTAGTTTTTTATAAAAGTTGATGGACCAAATTTTATAAAAAGACTAGTGGGCTAACCTTTATAAAATTCCATGGGACAAAAAATTATTAAAATAAAAGGTTGGAGGTTGGGCTGAAGCCCATTTAAATCGGGTAGGGCTAGGCCGGTTTCTCCGGTTCGGGCCGAGGGGTAGTCGGGCCGGGTTTTCAGTTTGGGCCGTTTTATCGAGTGGGCCAAAAAGGAGAGAGGGACCGGGTTCGGCCCAAGGCCATTTGGGCCGCGGGTCGGCCCTCTGGGTTGGGTCGGTGATTCGGTTGATCGAGTCGGGTCACCGGGTGAAGTTTCAGGTTCGTTTGAGTTATTTGGGGCTTATTGGGCCTAACCGGGCCCAATAGGTTTGACGGGTTCCTCGTTTGGCTAAGTCTTGACAACAAAATGTTTTTATCACATTTTAAATTCATTAAACGTTTTAAGGTGAAACAGTTTTATTAACAGTTTCGATAAAATATAAAAAGTCAAATTTTTACATTTATTTTTATTATTGAAGTTCCATATTTAAAATATGAAAACTTTCATATTTTACGGGTATACAAACACAGAATTAAATCAGTTATCAGTTAATCATTAAAACTAATTCAGTTAATCATATAATTAAAACGTCTGAACATTTAAATTAAAAGTCAACAGAGAGAGGTTTGACTTGTTTTGGACGAAGTGTCACAATAGATCTAAGTGTCTAAGTCATACATAATTTCTAACATGATCTACCAACCCAAATTACTAATAAAAACTTGGATCTATGCTTCTATGGCAAATAAACATGTTACTAAACAAGAATAACAAAAGATTAAGGATTTTCTAGACTTTTAGCCACCAAAGATCATCATAGACTTCAAGACTTGTCGAGGGAGTGTTAGGATCATGATTATGAACATGGATAAGTGATCTAACAAGATTATCATGAAGAAAAGTTCATGAATTAACTTTGTTGATTCATCGTTTATTATTGCTTCTCATTTATTAACATTGTTGATTTATCGTTTATTATTGCTTCTCATACTTGATTCAATCAATCACTTCGATTCCGCACTCATGATTGATCATGTATATCGTGTTTCCACTATAATAGAAAAATGATAAGGCTTGTGTACTAAATTGGGTTGGGCTTTGGTTATCCATGTTTAATGATTGGGTGGTAGTTAATATGTGTTTGTTCTTGTAAAATACGGTTAAGACTAGAGGAAGAAAGGGCTTTGGCCTATGTAATAAATGTGTGAGTCTTTATTTAAACAAACTCACATCCTACTAGCCAAGGCTCGTCGAAGTAGACACAATAGAAAGGGAGGGAATTCGTGACATGAGAGACACCAGAGAATGATTTCGGTTGCCTAACCGAAACACGTGTGCTAGACAGAAATCGAGTTGTAATAGTAATCAACGATTTAGGTTGGGCTTCGGTTATCCATGTTTAATGATTGGGTGGTAGTTAATTATGTGTTTGTTCTTGTAAAATACGGTTTAGACTAGAGGAAGAAAGGGCTTTGGCGCATGTAATAAATGTGTGAGTCTTTATTTAAACAAACTCACATCCTACTAGCCAAGGCTCGTCGAAGTAGACACAAGAGAGAGGGAGGGAATTCATGACTTGAGAGAGACCAGAGAATGATTTCTATGGCCTAACCGAAACCTGTGTGCTAGACAGAAATCGAGTTGTAATAGTAATCAACGATTTAATCATCTATTCATAAGTGTTTCTCATTTATTAACTTTGTTAATTCATCGTTTATTATTGCTTCTCATACTTGATTCAATCATGCACTTGGTTTCCGCACTCATGATTGATCATTGATATCGTGTTTCGACTATAATAGAAACATGATGAGGCTTGTGTATTAAATTGGGTTGGGCTTCGGTTATCCATGTTTAATGATTGGGTGTTAGTTTATTATGTCTTTGTTCTTGTAAAATACGGTTTAGACTAGAGGGAGAAAGGGCTTTGGCCCATGTAATAAATGTGTGAGTCTGTATTTAAACAAACTCACATCCTACTAGCCAAGGCTCGCCGAAGTAGACACAAGAGAGAGGGAGGGAATTCGTGACTTGAGAGAGACCAGACAATGATTTCGGTGGCTTAACCGAAACCTGTGTGCTAGACAGAAATCGAGTTGTAATAGTAATCAACGATTTAGTCATCTAATCGTAAGTGTTTATTAACTTTGTTGATTGATCGTTTATTATTGCTTCTCATTTATTAACATTGTTGATTTATCGTTTATTATTGCTTCTCATAGTGGATTCAATCAATCACTTGGATTCCGCACTCATGATTGATCATGTATATCGTGTTTCCACTATAATAGAAAAATGATAAGGCTTGTGTATTAAATTGGGTTGGGCTTCGGTTATCCATGTTTAATGATTGGGTGGTAGTTAATTATGTGTTTGTTCTTGTAAAATACGGTTTAGACTAGAGGAAGAAAGGGCTTTGGCCCATGTAATAAATGTGTGAGTCTTTATTTAAACAAACTCACATCCTACTAGCCAAGGCTCGTCGAAGTAGACACAAGAGAGAGGGAGGGAATTCGTGACTTGAGAGAGACCGGAGAATGATTTCTGTGGCCTAACCGAAACCTGTGTGCTAGACAGAAATCGAGTTGTAATAGTAATCAACGATTTAATCATCTATTCATAAGTGTTTATTAAGTTTGTTGATTGATCGTTTGTTATTGTTTCTCATTTATTAACTTTGTTAATTCATCGTTTATTATTGCTTCTCATACTTGATTCAATCATCCAGTTAGTTTCCACACTCATAATTGTTCATTGATATCGTGTTTCGACTATAATAGAAACATGATGAGGCTTGTGTATTAAATTGGGTTGGGCTTCGGTTATCCATGTTTAATGATTGGGTGTTAGTTAATTATGTCTTTGTTCTTGTAAAATACGGTTTAGACTAGAGGGAGAAAGGGCTTTGGCCCATGTAATAAATGTGTGAGTCTGTATTTAAACAAACTCACATCCTACTAGCCAAGGGTCGACGAAGTAGACACAAGAGAGAGGGAGGGAATTCGTGAATTGAGAGAGACCAGACAATGATTTCGGTGGCTTAACCGAAACCTGTGTACTAGACAGAAATCGAGTTGTAATAGTAAGTAATCAACGATTTAGTCATTTAATCGTAAGTGTTTATTAACTTTGTTGATTCATCGTTTATTATTGCTTCTCATTTATTAACATTGTTAATTTATCGTTTAGTATTGCTTCTCATACTTGATTCAATCAATCACTTGGATTCCGCACTCATGATTGATCATGTATATCGTGTTTCCACTATAATAGAAAAATGATAAGGCTTGTGTATTAAATTGGGTTGGGCTTCGGTTATCCATGTTTAATGATTGGGTGGTAGTTAATTATGTGTTTGTTCTTGTAAAATACGGTTTAGACTAGAGGAAGAAAGGGCTTTGGCGCATGTAATAAATGTGTGAGTCTTTATTTAAACAAACTCACATCCTACTAGCCAAGGCTCGTCAAAGTAGACACAAGAGAGAGGGAGGGAATTCGTGACTTGAGAGAGACCAGAGAATGATTTCTGTGGCCTAACCGAAACCTGTGTGCTAGACAGAAATCGAGTTGTAATAGTAATCAACGATTTAATCATCTATTCATAAGTGTTTATTAAGTTTGTTGATTGATCGTTTATTATTGTTTCTCATTTATTAACTTTGTTAATTCATCGTTTATTATTGCTTCTCATACTTGATTCAATCATCCAGTTAGTTTCCACACTCATAATTGATCATTGATATCGTGTTTCGACTATAATAGAAACATGATGAGGCTTGTGTATTAAATTGGGTTGGGCTTCGGTTATCCATGTTTAATGATTGGGTGTTAGTTAATTATGTCTTTGTTCTTGTAAAATACGGTTTAGACTAGAGGGAGAAAGGGCTTTGGCCCATGTAATAAATGTGTGAGTCTGTATTTAAACAAACTCACATCCTACTAGCCAAGGGTCGACGAAGTAGACACAAGAGAGAGGGAGGGAATTCGTGAATTGAGAGAGACCAGACAATGATTTCGGTGGCTTAACCGAAACCTGTGTACTAGACAGAAATCGAGTTGTAATAGTAAGTAATCAACGATTTAGTCATTTAATCGTAAGTGTTTATTAACTTTGTTGATTCATCGTTTATTATTGCTTCTCATTTATTAACATTGTTAATTTATCGTTTAGTATTGCTTCTCATACTTGATTCAATCAATCACTTGGATTCCGCACTCATGATTGATCATGTATATCGTGTTTCCACTATAATAGAAAAATGATAAGGCTTGTGTATTAAATTGGGTTGGGCTTCGGTTATCCATGTTTAATGATTGGGTGGTAGTTAATTATGTGTTTGTTCTTGTAAAATACGGTTTAGACTAGAGGAAGAAAGGGCTTTGGCGCATGTAATAAATGTGTGAGTCTTTATTTAAACAAACTCACATCCTACTAGCCAAGGCTCGTCAAAGTAGACACAAGAGAGAGGGAGGGAATTCGTGACTTGAGAGAGACCAGAGAATGATTTCTGTGGCCTAACCGAAACCTGTGTGCTAGACAGAAATCGAGTTGTAATAGTAATCAACGATTTAATCATCTATTCATAAGTGTTTATTAAGTTTGTTGATTGATCGTTTATTATTGTTTCTCATTTATTAACTTTGTTAATTCATCGTTTATTATTGCTTCTCATACTTGATTCAATCATGCACTTCGTTTCCGCACTCATGATTGATCATTGATATCGTGTTTCGACTATAATAGAAACATGATGAGGCTTGTGTATTAAATTGGGTTGGGCTTCGGTTATCCATGTTTAATGATTGGGTGTTAGTTTATTATGTCTTTGTTCTTGTAAAATACGGTTTAGACTAGAGGGAGAAAGCGCTTTGGCCCATGTAATAAATGTGTGAGTCTGTATTTAAACAAACTCACATCCTACTAGCCAAGGCTCGCCGAAGTAGACACAAGAGAGAGGGAGGGAATTCGTGACTTGAGAGAGACCAGACAATGATTTCGGTGGCTTAACCGAAACCTGTGTGCTAGACAGAAATCGAGTTGTAATAGTAAGTAATCAACGATTTAGTCATTTAATCGTAAGTGTTTATTAACTTTGTTGATTCATCGTTTATTATTGCTTCTCATTTATTAACAATGATTTCGGTGGCTTAACCGAAACCTGTGTGCGAGATCTGTTAAGTGTGTGTGTTTCTGAGTGTGTTTCTCTGAGTCTGTTTCTGAGTGTTTACTGATTGTAATTGTTCTTGTTTGATCAATAAAACAATCGGTTAATTACGTTTCGATGTCCGATTAGCTAGATCGAGTAGACGATCCATATGCTCACGCATTTTCAAGTGGTATCAGAGCTTTCTGGTTCACTCTACTGATCTGTGGTTGCTCTTCTCGGATTATTGAACGTTTTGAAGTTTTCTCGAGTTCCGTTACGTGTTTTCGATCATTGCTGACGTGTGTTTTGTGTTAAAATTGTTCCTAAACCGTTTTCTATCGAATTTTCTGATCCACCATATCGAGTTTCGTCAAAATCAGTCCGTTTTCACGAGTTTTCGAAAAATGACATCGAGGTTCGGAGGTTACTGGGCAAGCTCGGAGTAACCGCTCCGAACTTGAGGTTCGGAGGTGACTCGGAGGAGTTCGGTGAGAGTTCGGATGTGTTCGGTGAGAGTTCGGTGGTAGATCGGTCTAGGTTCGGAGTTGTATTGAAGTTCGGAGTTAGTTTAAGGTTCGGTGAGTGATCGGAGGTGTTCGGTAAAGTTCGGACTAGTTCGGAGGAAGTTCGGAGGGTACAGTAGGTTCGGACAAGTTCGGTCAAGATCAGATTTAATTTTTCAAATTTTTCAACGATGTCGGAATTTCAAGCTTTTGCCTCAATGCAAAGTGCTATGCAGACCATGATGAATTATGACAATGAAATCGGAACAAGTCAGAAAGTTCCCAAATTGTTGAAACTAGAAGATTATCAGAATTGGAAGAAACGATTTTCAGCGTATATCAGCACAAATAATATTGACTTATGGATTCCAATTAGGAAATTGTATGAAAAACCAAAAGAGGATGGAGAATCTAAGGAAATTGAAGATTTTGATGCTGCTGAAAGAAAAAGTTATGAACTTGAACAAAAAGCTTATGGTTATCTTACCATGGCGTTACCTACTGAACTGTTACATCAATTCAGCACGTGTAAAAAGTCAAAGCAGTTATGGGATGCTTTATCAGCAAGGTGTGAAGGAAATGATCAGTATAAGAAAAGTCGAAAGAAGGTTTTGAGTAAGGAATTTGATAATTTCCAGCATTATGAGAATGAAAATATAACAGCTCTTGTCTCAAGGTTATCTCATCTGATTAGTGAATTGAAGATTGTGGGAATTGAGAAAACTGATGAAGAGTTAAAGGAAAAGATTATGGAAGCATTACCAGACAAATGGGAAAATTATGTTTTGCTTATCACTCATGATAAAGAATACTCAACGTTGACATTTCATGAGCTTACTGGAAAGCTTCATGCTCGTGAAATGGAAATGTTAAATTCAAAGAAATCAACTGCTACCTTGCAACATCCTGAGTTGTATCATGGTGAAAATTCAGCAAGCATAAATGCTAAAGCTAAACCAAATTTGAATTCTGCACCAAGTGTAGCTTTTCTAGCTGGAGCTTCAGGAAATTCTGATAATAATTCTTCAAGAGGTTGCCATTTCACAATTCCGAATATTTCAACTCAAAGTGCTTTTTCGGCTGAATCGACGGAGGATTGTGCCAAAATGATTTCTGCATTGATTTCATCGTCGTTTGGTTTGATTCTCAAAAATGTTGCTGATGCAAAGTTAACCAGTGAAGATCTTGATGAACTTGATGATGATCAATTGACTGAATTGGATGTTTCGTGGCAATATGCTATGTTATGTCAACGGTCAAAGAGATTTTTCAAGAAACATGGAAGACGTATTTCTGGTGACAAGTTGGGTTTCGACAAGTCAAAGTTAAAGTGTTATAATTGTCAACAACTTGGACATTTTGCCAAAGAATGTCAACAGAAATCTGCTACTCCACAATCATCCAAACCTGGTTTTACTCAACCATCTACAAGTAACACAGGCAAGACAACAGCTTTGACAGTTCAAAAAGATGGTGCTATTGATTGGGGTAAACATTTTGGATATGATTCATCAGCCTTAATAGTTACTCATGATTTACAAGAAGATTTTTGTTCAGATACTAGTTCTGATACTAGTTCAATTCCAAGTTCTTATGAATCTGCTGAAAACTTGGAAAGTCTGATGAAGGAAAATGCTTTGTTGATGAAGAAGGTTCAACAATTGTCTGAAGCATTTGATGTGATTAATTCTGCATTGAAAATTTCTGAAGAACATGAAACAGAGTTGGTTTTGAAGAATGAAGGTTTGGTTACTGAAATCAAAATGTTGAATGAAGTTATCGATGTTTTGAAGCAAGATAAGAAAAATGTTGAAACTTCAAAAGCTGAGATTTGTGACGAAAAGGATGAATTGATGCAAGAAGTGAAGAAATGGAAGGAAGAGGCAGAAGATGCAGCAAATGATTTTCAAAATTTGTTTGATAAATCCAAAATTAAGCTTGATTTGCTTACTAAGAATATTGAAACATCTGATGCTAAAATCAAAGCATATCAAGTTGATATGGAAAAGTTATTAGATGATAAGCGGGAGTTGGCTAGAGTTAACAAGGTTCAAACTGCAAATCTGGAAATTCAAAAGAGAAATGAGGATAAACTGAAGAAGGAGTTACATGAAGGTCTTGACAATCTTCGTTTGCAAAAGTTTGAAACTCACAAAGTTACTAAGCGTTTGATTGCTAAAGAAAAGGAATTTGCAGAAGCTCAACAGCAAATTTCTGATCTCAAAATTCAAGTTCTTGATGCTAAAAGATTGCTCAACAATGTTTCTAATTCTCAGGTTTTTACAAGCTTCTTAGCAAATGATGCAAATTTTGAACGAATGTTTGATAAAACTGCATCACCCCCTGCTCATATCATGGAAGCTGTCAAAGACGTGAAGGAACAGGTTGATGATTTTGATTATTCAAAGATATCAGTTTCTACTTCTGAAGAAGCAAAGGTTGTCAAGAAAAAGAAAACCAAGAAGAACAAGAAAAAGGTCGTGCAATCTGATATTTCTCCAGCACCAAAGTTTGTGTCAGGATCGTCGTCTGCTGAAAATGAGAAATCGGCTACTTCAAGTGACAAGAGTCAGTTTCCACCTGAAATTGATGAGTCAATTTTCTATGATCAAAAGAAACTTCCTGATGTGAAAGCTGAATTCACAAGATTAGCCAAGAATGGTCATTTTACATCGGAGGTGAAAGGATCTGGCAAGAATGTTGGTTTGGGTTTTCATGAGAAGAAGGATATCGCTGTGGAGGTTCAGGCATCTTCATCCCTAGATTTGAAGAAATTAAAGATGAAACAAGTGAAGAAGGATGTTTTTCAAGCTGATAAAATTCAACCCGAACGTTTTTACAAACTCAAGGGTTCGGATCAATTATTTTCAGACAAAGAATTTCCACTTCATTGTGTTGATGCTCGGAAAATTGCTGAGGTCTTTGTGAAAGCAACCATTTCTTCTTCATGTTCTCCATCTCTGAGCCCTACTTCTAAATGGGTACATGATCATCGTCATCAGGTATATGATTCTCATTCTGATCATGTTAGAGATATTCATGTATGTTCTTCGCAGGTATATCATAGATGGGATAAAACAACAAGAATTTGTTATATTTGCCGTCGCCCAGGGCATATGGCAAAAGATTGTCCCTCACCTGCTGATTCATCACAAAGATTTCATAAGAAATCTGTTTTTGGTAAACCTGCCCAACCTAAGTTCTTTGATGAACAAGGCAGAGTTTTTGATGAAGTTGAGCCTACATTCTTTCAAAAACAAAAACGGTTTGTTCCAACGTTTTCAAAGGATCAAAATGTAGGTTCATCATCACAGTCACCTGTGACTGTTTCATTGAAAACTGAATTACCAAAACAACAACAATGGAAACCTAAGGTGGTTTCGAAGCAATATCAGGACACTGGTCGACCAGAAGCGATTCGCTTCGGGTCATTTGTGAACTAATCGGGTTGTCCAGTGTGCAGGTACTTCTAGAAGACCTATCGACGATTGAGAAATTGTTGATGGAGGAGTATTCTGCTTACTTTAAATTTAATGACAAATTTTTCTCCTATGCAAATTTTCTGAATTCTAAAATCTGCAAAATATCCGTGTTGATTGATCACTTTTGTTTGTTTACAAGTTTTTCTCCAAAAAGCCAAAATTAGAGTCTTGTTTGTGTATAAAATGAAAATCCAAAAATAGAGTTTTCATTTTAAGGGGGAGAATTGTCAGTAAGGGGGAGTAATTGAGCATGTCATGGAAAGTAGGTGAATACATGCAAAATATATAAGGAAGGAAGGTGAATACATGCATAATATAAAAATTGTGAGAAATTGATCATTGGGAAATGATGGTACATTGGCATACGTGTCTGACTCATGGATAGAGTAGATGAAAGAGCCATAAGATCATTGTTTGATGTGCTTGGTAGGCTCGACAAATCAGAAAGTATTCAGATGTGATATACACTTAATACTAATGCTTGACCATGTGGATAACATCTTGATGCGTATTTCATGACACAAAAAGAAAAATAAGTGTGAAAAGAGTAATGAGAAGTCACTGTGTACACATGTGTTCATTTTGCAAAGATTTAAACTTGTTTGATTTTCTTTATTTTGTCAAACGATCGGACTTTCTCTGCGTGTCAAAAGACCGACCTGATTGTTGTTCGTTTGACGTTCTGCTTTATTTTCTTTGGTGTTTCGTATAACTCATCGGACTTTCTCTGCGTGTACGGGAGTACCGACCTGATTGTTGTTGAGTTATACACCTTCAACTTGTTTTATTTTTCTTATTTTGTTAAATCCGAGGCCTTATCTGCGTATCGAAAGATCGACCTTAAGGTAGACGATTTAACGTTTCTGATTTCTTTTTGCATGGAACACAGTTGACTGTATCATGAAAAATGTTATGCGTTGTGATATTTCACAAATGCTATCACACAAAAGGAAAAGAAAGAAAAATAGAAAATGTCTGAATATGTCTGATAGTGTGGGGTACACTGGTCAAAGCAAATCTAATCAATACCTTAACATATCCAGATGTTATGAGTATGATTCTGTTTGAGTTTAAGATGGACAAATTATACCGGCAATCAGCATGACTTGTGTGCTTCAATTAATTGAAATTGAAGTGTAGTTCAGTGCGTTATGACCAATATGATCCCGTATAGTGATCTTTCTCATACCAAAAATAGTGTCTGATTCTGTATTGCGATTTCATTTCATATCGAGAAAAGTACAAAAAGATTTTTGGTGTGTTTTAATATAAACTTTCAAAAAGTCAAAAAGATTTTGTTTCTGCTTTATTTTAGATCTGATCAACACGTGATATAAAATCATTTTTCAAAAAACATATCTTGGAGTCTCAAAGAGACGTTTTGCGCCAAGATTATTTAAGTTTGATGCAGGATGCTGTAGTGCAAGTTATCACCACTTCAAGTCTTCTGAAGCTGTTGATAAAGACCAGAGATAAACTGAATATCATCAAGTATTCAAGATTGAGCTACGATCGAGTTGAGGAAGAGTTTGTTCGAAGATTCATCTCATTGAACGAACGAGATCTTAACTTGAGGGGGAGTTTGGTTGAAGATACAGTTTTGATGATGTTGAAGAATTAAGAGGAGATACTGCACACGACGAGGGGGAGTTTGTTGATACATGAAATGTGCGTCGTGTGAAGTATCAAATGAAGACCAAGTTCAAGCCAATTTAGGGTTGTCCGAACCTGAAGTTCGGACCGGCCGAACCTGGGGTTCGGAGGGAGTTCGGCCAGTCGTATATAAATAGAAGTTTGGTCTTTGTGTTTAGTAGTTCTGAGAGTTCTGAGTGTGCGAGATCTGTTAAGTGTGTGTGTTTCTGAGTGTGTTTCTCTGAGTCTGTTTCTGAGTGTTTACTGATTGTAATTGTTCTTGTTTGATCAATAAAACAATCGGTTAATTACGTTTCGATGTCCGATTAGCTAGATCGAGTAGACGATCCATATGCTCACGCATTTTCAGTTTGTTGATTGATCGTTTATTATTGTTTCTCATTTATTAACTTTGTTAATTCATCGTTTATTATTGCTTCTCATACTTGATTCAATCATGCACTTCGTTTCCGCACTCATGATTGATCATTGATATCGTGTTTCGACTATAATAGAAACATGATGAGGCTTGTGTATTAACTTGGGTTGGGCTTCGGTTATCCATGTTTAATGATTGGGTGTTAGTTTATTATGTCTTTGTTCTTGTAAAATACGGTTTAGACTAGAGGGAGAAAGCGCTTTGGCCCATGTAATAAATGTGTGAGTCTGTATTTAAACAAACTCACATCCTACTAGCCAAGGCTCGCCGAAGTAGACACAAGAGAGAGGGAGGGAATTCGTGACTTGAGAGAGACCAGACAATGATTTCGGTGGCTTAACCGAAACCTGTGTGCTAGACAGAAATCGAGTTGTAATAGTAATCAACGATTTAGTCATCTAATCGTAAGTGTTTATTAACTTTGTTGATTGATCGTTTATTATTGCTTCTCATTTATTAACATTGTTGATTTATCATTTATTATTGCTTCTCATAGTTGATTCAATCAATCACTTGGATTCCGCACTCATGATTGATCATGTATATCGTGTTTCCACTATAATAGAAAAATGATAAGGCTTGTGTATTAAATTGGGTTGGGCTTCGGTTATCCATGTTTAATGATTGGGTGCTAGTTAATTATGTGTTTGTTCTTGTAAAATACGGTTTAGACTAGAGGAAGAAAGGGCTTTGGCCCATGTAATAAATGTGTGAGTCTTTATTTAAACAAACTCACATCCTACTAGCCAAGGCTCGTCGAAGTAGACACAAGAGAGAGGGAGGGAATTCGTGACTTGAGAGAGACCAGAGAATGATTTCTGTGGCCTAACCGAAACCTGTGTGCTAGACAGAAATCGAGTTGTAATAGTAATCAACGATTTAATCATCTATTCATAAGTGTTTATTAAGTTTGTTGATTGATCGTTTGTTATTGTTTCTCATTTATTAACTTTGTTAATTCATCGTTTATTATTGCTTCTCATACTTGATTCAATCATGCACTTGGTTTCCGCACTCATAATTGATCATTGATATCGTGTTTCGACTATAATAGAAACATGATGAGGCTTGTGTATTAAATTGGGTTGGGCTTCGGTTATCCATGTTTAATGATTGGGTGTTAGTTAATTATGTCTTTGTTCTTGTAAAATACGGTTTAGACTAGAGGGAGAAAGGGCTTTGGCCCATGTAATAAATGTGTGAGTCTGTATTTAAACAAACTCACATCCTACTAGCCAAGGCTCGCTGAAGTAGACACAAGAGAGAGGGACGGAATTCGTTACTTGAGAGAGACCAGACAATGATTCGGTGGCTTAACCGAAACCTGTGTGCTAGACAGAAATCGAGTTGTAATAGTAATCAACGATTTAGTCATCTAATCGTAAGTGTTTATTAACTTTGTTGATTGATCGTTTATTATTGCTTCTCATTTATTAACATTGTTGATTTATCGTTTATTATTGCTTCTCATACTTGATTCAATCAATCACTTGCATTCCGCACTCATGATTGATCATGTATATCGTGTTTCCACTATAATAGAAAAATGATAAGGCTTGTGTATTAAATTGGGTTGGGCTTCGGTTATCCATGTTTAATGATTGGGTGCTAGTTAATTATGTGTTTGTTCTTGTAAAATAAGGTTTAGACTAGAGGAAGAAGGGGCTTTGGCCCATGTAATAAATGTGTGAGTCTTTATTTAAACAAACTCACATCCTACTAGCCAAGGCTCATCGAAGTAGACACAAGAGAGAGGGAGGGAATTCGTGACTTGAGAGAGACCAGATAATGATTTCGGTGGCCTAACCGAAACCTGTGTGCTAGACATAAATCGAGTTGTAATAGTAATCAACGATTTAATCATCTATTCGTGAGTGTTTATTAAGTTTGTTGATTCATCGTTTATTATTGTTTCTCATTTATTAACTTTGTTAATTCATCGTTTATTATTGCTTCTCATACTTGATTCAATCATGCAATTGGTTTCCGTACTCATGATTGATCATTGATATCGTGTTTCGACTATAATAGAAAAATGATGAGGCTTGTGTATTAAATCGGGTTGAGCTTCGGTTATCCATGTTTAACGATTAGGTGTTAGTTAATTATGTGTTTGTTCTTGTAAAATACGGTTTAGACTAGATGCAGAAAGGGCTTTGGCCCATGTAATGAATGTTTGAGTCTGTATTTAAACAAACTCACATCCTACTAGCCAAGGGTCGCCGAAGTAGACACAAGAGAGAGGGAGGGAATTCGTGACTTGAGAGAGACCAGACACGGATTTCGGTGGCTTAACTGAAACCTGTGTGCTAGACAGAAATCGAGTTGTAATAGTAATCAACTATTTAGTCATCAAATCGTAAGTGTTTATTAACTTTGTTGATTTATCGTTTATTATTGCTTCTCATTTATTAACATTGTTGATTTATCGTTTATTATTGCTTCTCATACTTGATTCAATCAATCACTTGGATTCCGCACTCATGATTGATCCTGTATATCGTGTTTCCACTATAATAGAAAAATGATAAGGCTTGTGTATTAAATTGGGTTGGGCTTCGGTTATCCATGTTTAATGATTGGGTGCTAGTTAATTATATGTTTGTTCTTGTAAAATACGGTTTAGACTAGAGGAAGAAAAGGCTTTGGCCCATGTAATAAATGTGTGAGTCTTTATTTAAACAAACTCACATCCTACTAGCCAAGTCTCGTCGAAGTAGACACAAGAGAGAGGGAGGGAATTCGTGACTTAAGAGAGACCAGAGAATGATTTCGGTGGCCTAACCGAAACCTGTGTGCTAGACGGAAATCGAGTTGTAATAGTAATCAACGATTTAATCATCTAATCGTAAGTGTTTATTAAGTTTGCTGATTCATCATTTATTATTGCATATAATTTATTAACTTTTTTGATTCATCGTTTATTATTGCTTCTCATACTTGATTAAATCATGCACTTGGATTCCGCACTCATGATTGATCATTGATATCGTGTTTCGACAATAATAGAAAAATGATGAGGCTTGTGTATTAAATTGGGTTGGGCTTCGGTTATCCATGTATAACGATTGGGTGTTAATTAATTATGTGTTTGTTCTTGTAAAATACGGTTTAGACTAGAGGCAGAAAGGGCTTTGGCCCATGTAATGAATGTGTGAGTCTGTATTTAAACAAACTCACATCCTACTAGCCAAGGGTCGCCAAAGTAGACACAAGAGAGAGGGAGGGAATTCGTGACTTGGGAGAGACCAGACACGGATTTCGGTGGCCTAACCGAAACCTGTGTGCTAGATAGAATTCGAGTTGTAATAGTAATCAACGATTTAGTCATCTAATCGTAAGTGTTTATTAACTTTGTTGATTCATCGTTTATTATTGCTTCTCATTTATTAACATTGTTGATTTATCGTTTATTATTGCTTCTCATACTTGATTCAATCAATCACTTGGATTCCGCACTCATGATTGATCATGTATATCGTGTTTCCAGTATAATAGAAAAATGATAAGGCTTGTGTATTAAATTGGGTTGGGCTTCAGTTATCCATGTTTAATGATTGGGTGCTAGTTAATTATATGTTTGTTCTTGTAAAATACGGTTTAGACAAGAGGAAGAAAAGGCTTTGGCCCATGTAATAAATGTGTGAGTCTTTATTTAAACAAACTCACATCCTACTAGCCAAGTCTCGTCGAAGTAGACACAAGAGAGAGGGAGGGAATTCGTGACTTAAGAGAGACCAGAGATGATTTCGGTGGCCTAACCGAAACCTGTGTGCTAGACGGAAATCGAGTTGTAATAGTAATCAACGATTTAATCATCTAATCGTAAGTGTTTATTAAGTTTGTTGATTCATCATTTACTATTGCTTATCATTTATTTACTTTTTTGATTCATCGTTTATTATTGCTCCTCATACTTGATTCAATCATGCACTTGGATTCCGCACTCATTATTGATCATTGATATCATGTTTCGACAATAATATAAAAATGATGAGGCTTGTGTATTAAATCGGGTTGGGCTTCGGTTATCCATGTTTAACGATTGGGTGTTAGTTAACTATGTGTTTGTTCTTGTAAAATACGGTTCAGACTAGAGGAAGAAAGGGCTTTGGCCCATGTAATAAATGTGTGAGTCTGTATTTAAACAAACTCACATCCTACTAGCCAAGGGTCACCGAAGTAGACACAAGAGAGAGGGAGGGAATTCGTGACTTGAGAGAGACCAGAGAATGATTTCGGTGGCTTAACCGAAACCTGTGTGCTAGACAAAAATTGAGTTGTAATAGTAATCAATGATTTAGTCATTTAATCGTTAGTGTTTATTAACTTAGTATATTCATCGTTTATTATTGCTTCTCATTTATTAACTTTGTTGATTCATCGTTTATTATTGCTTCTCATACTTGATTCAATCATGCACTTGGATTACGCATTCATGATTGATCATTGATATCGTGTTTCGACTATAATAGAAAAATGATGAGGCTTGTGTATTAAATTGGGTTGGGCTTCGGTTATCCATGTTTAATGATTGGGTGTTAGTTAATTATGTCTTTGTTCTTGTAAAATACGGTTTAGACTAGAGGGAGAAAGGGCTTTGGTCCATGTAATAAATATGTGAGTCTATATTTAAACAAACTCACATCCTACTAGCCAAGGCTCGCCGAAGTAGACACAAGAGAGAGGGAGGGAATTCGTGACTTGAGAGAGACCAGAGAATGATTTAGGTGGCCTAATCGAAACCTGTGTGCTAGACAGAATTCGAGTTGTAATAGTAATCAACGATTTAGTCATCTAATCGTAAGTGTTTATTAAGTTTGTTGATTCAGCGTTTATTATTGCTTCTCATTTGTTAAATATGTTAATTCATCGTTTATTATTGCTTCTCATACTTGATTCAATCATGCACTTGGATTCCGCACTCATGATTGATCATTGATATCGTGTTTCGACTATAATAGAAAAATAATGAGGCTTGTGTATTAAATTGGGTTGGGCTTCGGTTATCCATGTTTAATGATTGGGTGTTAGTTAATCATGTCTTTGTTCTTGTAAAATAAGGTTTAGACTAGAGGGAGAAAGGGCTTTGGCCCATGTAATAAATGTGTGAGTCTATATTTAAACAAATTCACATCCTACTAGCCAAGGCTCATCGAAGTAGACACAAGAGAGAGGGATGGGTTCGTGACTTGAGAGAGACGAGAGAATGATTTCGGTGGCCTAACCAAAACCAGTGTGCTATATATAAATCGAGGTGTAATAGTAATTAACGATTTAGTCATCTAAACGTAAGTGTTTATTAAGTTTGTTGATTCATCGTTTATTATTGCTTATCATTTATTAACTTTGTTGATTCATCGTTTATTATTGTTTCTCATACTTGATTCAATCATGCAATTGGTTTCCGCACTCATGATTGATCATTGATATCGTGTTTCGACTATAATAGAAACATGATGAGGCTTGTGTATTATATTGGGTTGGGCTTTGGTTATCCATGTTTAATGATTGGGTGTTAGTTAATTTTTTTTAAAGGCAAAGCCCGCAAAATAAATAAAAGAAACCAGAAAAGTACAAGAGAAACACACACTTAAACCATTAGGTTGGACACGTCCCAACCTTAACAGCTAAGTGGGTAAAATAACACCAACCAACTAACCTATCAACCAAAATACAACTAAAATAAGAATCAACCATACTACTACTAAACCAATACACACAATGATAATAAATGGCAACACATCTACTACCCGCAGCTAAAATGTAACCAACTTTCCATAACCACCAAGCAATCTTTACGAAATGATTCTTGAATTGACAACCAATCTTCCTTCTCAAACACAAGTAGCCCGGAACTTTAACAGTATACCTCCAAGACCAACTACATGTGAACCAAAAAACATGACCTGCCAAAAAAGTAGCCCACTCCAGAATCAGATCACTCCACAATATATTCCTCATAGACACATTGGAACCAGTCCCCAGAACCCATCTGATCATAGCAACCACAATAAACCTTAACATCCAAAGCCCCCCAACAATCTTCATGATGGTGCCACTTTGCTGAAGTAATATCATCCTCCTCCATCCTAGGTAACCCAACTCTCTATTACTACCCAGCCATTTGTAGCAAAAACTAAACCAATTATCATACAAAACCATGAAACCATTAGGAAGTCTAACACCCCACATCAGCTTCCCCAAATAGTATCTGATAAGAACCTTAGTTTCAAATAAAATGAGAAGCTTCCTATTAGTAGTAGCCACAATATTCCAAACAGACCCAAAAAGCACCAGATGTAAATCACCACTTATCCAACACACAATTTGATGGAAGCCAGCATAAGCATGCTTTAGGTAAAAGTTTCCCACCTCAAACACCCCAAAATCAATATCTGTCCTCAAGGAAGAAGTAATATAACAAATGCAGACACATAAAGCCAACAGCCTTATAGTACCCTCAAACTCACCACTTTTAAAGCTCCACCATGACCTTAAATCCTTGCCAAAAATTCCAGCAACCAGCCCCACATTTAAACAGACCAGTGAACAATTAAGACTAAAGCTGTTGCCATCTAGTAAATACCACTCCCTACTCCAAAGGACACTCAAATGCCAACTAAACTCAGCAGCAAACCACAAGACCCAGCATTGGGAACTCCAACCCTTCCAATAATACCACCCCAGCATCATGAAGCAACCCACACACCCCCCACCCCACCTCCAAATGGAGGAAAGACTCCAAAAAAACTGATCAAAAAAGGCTGACTCAATAAAAAGAACAACAGGGATCATGCACCAGGAACAGGTTCTACAAAAATAAAAATAAAAATTAGGGGAAGATAGTAATATCCTAAAGTCCCTGATGCCAACCATCCTTATCTCTCCAGGGTGAATGCACCACCAGTGCCATTTCCATCCTAACCACCAATCATAAGAAGCAGAGTTGATCATCAGCCATATGCAGCCTAAATGATCAACAGAACAAAACAAACAAACCAATAAATGCCTCAAGACATTTATCACCAAAAAAAAAAACACAACGAAACATAGAAAGAAACAGAGTTGATGCACAAATGCACCAGATTACTACCCCAGCTTTATAGTAAAACCCAACATCATTTGTAATGGCCCTGTTATTCCCACCACCCCAAATCCTAATCCAACTAAATTCACTCATCTCCTCCACTCCTCCCTTTATAATGCCACCATACCTCACACTCTCCACCCCTCTAAAATTGCCAAAGGAAGTGAAATGTGTGCAAAATGTACCATAATCCCCCCTGAACCCCTCCCCAAATCTCACCAGATTACTTGGAGCCCATCCTTTCCACCACCTTCCATCCCATAAAATCCCCCCACCCAAAGCCCAAGTAGGCAGACACAAAAAGACCAGACAGACCAAGAAGACCAAATCAAAAAAGGCAGCATCACACAGGTGATAATAAAGGATTGTGCAACTTGAGGAGGGACTAAAAATACAAAAATTTGAAGAGGAAAGGTTCATCCTACCTCTCAAGTTACACCACTCATCATCCATAAAAAGGCTATTGTAACACTGTTGCCACCAATGTCATATCCTCCTCCAACCCATAGCAGAAACAATGAGAGTCATGTTACCAAAACTCCACATCACTAGAGTGACCCAAAACCAAAATAACTCAGAATTAAAAAACTTTTAGAGGGGGAAATGCATTACTGCACCAGATTACTACCTAAGCAATATAGCAGAACCCATCATCAAAGATTAAATCCCAAAGAGACCCCCCACCCACAAAGGACCAATCAAGAAATCTCATCCAATCATCCAACCACCAATATAAGAATGTAATAACACAAATACCCCACCCCATCAAAAGCATATTACGAATGCACCTCATTAGATAAATGAAAAGGCAGAAATTTCCATTCCTCATCAGCTTTCAAGACCCGAGTTGAAAACTTCATCATAGTAACCTTCAACTTAAGCCTAACAGCCTCAATAATCAAACCCTCCACCACATCCAAAGGTCTGCTTTTATTCTGGAAAAGCCTCATATTCCTTTCCTGCCAAATGAAATACACCACAGCAGCAATAGTCAGTTTCTTAACAACAATCCAAATAGACTTACTCCTAGGCAAACAAAAAATATAATCTTTGACAAGGTTCCAATTATCAGGGGCATCCATCATCTTAGCTTTCCTCTTCAATCTCAACCAAACCTGGACTAGAAAAATAACATTAAAAAAACAGATGGTTATGACTATCAGAAACATTCTCACAAAAAGCACATTCAAGATTATCCCCCCCATTCCACCTATCTAGTCTATCTTGAGTAAGAAGCTTGAATTGTAAAGCCATTTATAAAACAAAAGCATGTTTGGGAATTCTATGAGAAAACCAAACATTGGGAGCCCATTTAACATCAGGCTTAATGTCACTCAAATCATTGTAACAACCTGAAACACTAAATTCACCAAGCTCCCATCCCTGCTTATCCAATTAACCCTATCATCATTTTCCTCCATGATCCTAGGACATTGTATCCAATTTAAAAC
The DNA here is from genome assembly GCA_039602395.1 of Deinandra increscens subsp. villosa. NCBI lineage: Eukaryota > Viridiplantae > Streptophyta > Magnoliopsida > Asterales > Asteraceae > Deinandra > Deinandra increscens. The sequence continues at coordinate 38,770,603 of JBCNJP010000008.1, read as the reverse complement.
AGGATACTTAATAAACCACTCAGCCGGCCATTTCCACCCATTTTCATTCACAATCTCATGCACAGAGGTATTATCCAAGAACCCAGCCCTTAAAATTTCTCTTCTTGGTATGTACATATCAAGTGGCCCCAATTCATGCCATCTATCATGCCAAGCACTCAAACTTCTTCCAGAACCAACCTCATAGAGAATGTGAGGCCGTAGGATTTTCCTCCATGATCAACTTAAACCATTTTTTGGTTGTAAGGTCCAAAAGTTCCTATCACTAACCAAATAAAAACTTACCCATTTCACCCAAATAGAATTCTTACCTGAAATGAGATTCCAAACATGTTTAGCAATAAGAGCAACATTCATAGTTTTTAAAGATTTAATCCCAAGACCCCCAGCTTTCCAGCTTTGACAAACATTCTGCCATTTAACTCTAACCTTACCCCTAGCTTTAATCTCCTGATCCCACAAAAAACTTCTCATCAATCCCTCAACCTCATCCAACACTTTAACAGGAAGAATAAACATAGAAGTCCAATAAATACCAATTGAAAACAAAACAGATTTCACTAACTGCAACCTGCCAGCAAAAGATAGAAACTTGTTCTTCCAACTACTTAACCTCTTTTTCACTTTTTCAATCAATAAAGTGCAGTCCTTATATAACAGCCTACTGGACAAAAGGGGAACACCAAGGTACCTGACATGAAGCTTACCAACTTGAAAAGGCATGATGGAATTTAAAACCTGTTTGGTAGCCTCATTCATAATACCATAAAACACAGTACTTTTCAACAGATTAGGGATGAGACCAGAAACACTGCTGAATTCAGAAAGAGCTTCTTTAAGAACAAGAACAGACCTGCTATCAGCATTACAAAACAGTAAAAGGTCATCAGCAAAACAAAGGTGAGTAATCTGTAATTTCTTACATCTCCAGTGAAATTGAAAATCATTATTACAACTAATTTTCCTTTTGATGATGAGATTAAGAACTTCCATCACAAGAGTGAACAGATAAGGAGATAAGGGATCCCCCTGCCTTAAACCCCTTTTACCTTGAAAATACCCATGAAGTTTCCCATTGACATTGATAGAAAAAGAAGCTGTTGAAACACATTCCATAATCCAGTTAACCATGACCCCAGGGAACCCAAATTTGATAAGAATGAATCTAAAAAGTCCAAATCAACAGTGTCATAAGCTTTCTGTATATCAATCTTGTAAGCCACCTTACCACACCCCTTTTTCCTCTTATAGTGTCTTACAAGCTCCTGAGCAAGTAACACATTATCACTAATCTGCCTTCCAGGGATAAAGGCACTTTGATTTTCATCAACTATAACCCCCAACACCCCTTTAATTCTGTTACACAAAATTTTGCTTATACACTTGTACACCACATTACAACAAGCAATAGGCCTAAACTCAGTAACATTCACAGGACTAGCAACTTTAGGCACCAAAGAAATACAAGTAGCATTAACCTCTTTCAGTAACTTTCCACTATTGAAAAACTCAAATATAGCATCACAAAACTCATCACCTATAACACCCCAAGCAGCTTTAAAAAACTTGGCAGTAAAGCCATCCGGTCCAGGAGCTTTGTCATCATCAATGCTCATGAGAGCCTCCTTAATTTCCACTTTAGACACATGAATGACCATACTATCAGCCATTTCAGCAGGAACAAACTTGTTAAATAAAGACTCCGGGTCATTTATTCCACTAACACTACACTTCCTTCCCAAAAAAATTACTGAAATGCTTAACAAAGGCCTCTCCTATCTGTTCTCCAAAATACTCCTCACCCTCACTATCTAAAATCCTAGTAACTTTATTCCTATGCTTCCTTTCTTTAATAACAGCATGAAAAAACTTAGAGTTACTGTCACCATCCCTCAACCACTTAATCTTAGCTTGCTGCTTGTTGAAGTGATACTCATCTATTAAAGCATCTTTATAAGCATTGAGGTACACAAACTCTTCATCCCTTAACAGCCTATTACTAGGGTCCTCAACCATTTCCCTCTGAATTCTCTCCAATTCAATCTTAATCCTTTGAGTTTCATCAAATAAATTTCCCTGCTGAAAATTAAGATTCCTCAAAGGCTTTTTCAACCCCTTCAATTTAGAAACCAAACTAAACATTTTAAAACCATCAACCTGCCTATTCCATCCATCATCCACAATCTTCAAAAAATCAGGCTTCCTAGTCAAATGATTCATAAACCTGAAAGATTTAGCAATCTTAGGAGCACTTCCCTGCAAGAACAGTATCATAGGTGAGTGATCAGAGGTGTAAAAAGGAAGGAATTCCACCTTAGCTTTCTCAAAAGAATAAAAAAACTCCTGATTAGCCACCACTCTATCAAGCTTTTTAAGAATACCATTACCTCTCTTAGGCTTACTAGTCCAAGTGTACTTCAGCCCATAAGAATTACAATCAGTCAACCCATAAGAAACAATGCTATCTCTAAACTGAGTAATAGAGGTGCTAAGTTTAGAATTCACAAAGGTAGACTCAGAAGGGTCAAGAATAGTATTAAAATCCCCCATGCAAACCCAAGGCAGATCCTAAATCATTTTGCTATGGCAGATAAGGTCCATCCACAAAGCCTTCCTGTAGAACAGGAGTGATATGACCATACACAAAAGAACACAAAAAACTGTCATCACTCTCAAGAGAATTAATGATACAATGAATAGCTTGATCATTCATATCAAGAATCTGAACATCCACCTTATGCATATCCCAGCCAATGACAATTCTAGCCCAATCCCTACAATAAGTGACAAGAACACCACCTCCATTGATTCCTAATCTGGGCAGTAACAGAATCAATCTTAGCAGCACTCAATCTGGTCTCAGTAAAGCCACACATACAAATACTATGCTCCCTTAAAACCCTTCTAGTCTCCACCAACCTGTCAGCATTATTCAATCCTCTAACATTCCAAGACATGATGTTCATAGTAACTGATCAGAATTAGATCCAGAAACCCTCACCTCATTCTCCCGATTTTCATCATTCTCAACCAAATCATCTTGCATTTCACAAATTTCTTCAATATTCCTCTCATCCTCTAGAATACAGTCCATACCCTCTTCAAACCCATGTTTGTTACACAATATTATAAAAAACTTCCTCTGAGCAAAACTCCAAATACTCCTTCTTTCAAAAGGAGGTACCAACTTGTTAGTAACATATACCATAACTTCATCCTTTTCATCCTGGGACAGACTCTTATAGTAACTGTCAAGAGCAGTAGTGAGAATTTTTGTCTTATTAACAGGGATAAAACCATCATTTGGCTGAATAATAGAAGTACTTTGAGTAGCACTGGTGATATCAGTGGTAATGTCCTCCAAAACCTTAAAAGGATTAGACATCTCTAAAGGCTCCTTTTTATCAGGTGGAGCAGAATTTCGACTCTGATGCTACCCCTTAGGAATATACACCCTATTCTGAACCCCTTTATTGTCACTTACCTTCCTTGAAATTTCAGGCCTTACATTCCCCTTCACAGCATTCCCCTCACTTTTTCCACTACCATTACTCCTCTGCTTCTTCTTGTTTGCAAATTTCTGCCCATCATTCCTGCCCCCATTATTCTCACCTTTAGTAACCTGAGCTTGGGCATAGGAAGCACTATCATTACCTGCCCTGTGCTGATTCTGCTGATTTGATGTAGAACTGCTACCACCATTCTTGTCACTCCCATTCTTTCCCTGATTGTTAGTAGCTTTTCCCGCCGTTAAAACACTATGAAGGTTACCTTGTCCAGGGGATTTAACAGTGCTACTACCAACATTCCCCTTACTCCCATCAACATTTTTCACCTCAGAGTTCCTTTTACTAACCACAGGCTGAAAACCATTAGCATCCACCCCATTGGCCATTGCAGAAGGCTCCTTACCCGTTTCACCTGTTTCATCAGCTTTTTCCCTTTCTAAAGCCTCAGCCTCTATAAACATTCTGTTACCACAAGCCTCAAAAGAGTGACAAAAAACCAAGCAGTGATGGCAACTAACTGGTAATCTAGAAAACTCAATATTGATGTCAATGTTTTTCTGTATTCCAAAGTCATCAATAGGGTAAAAAGCCTTAACAGATGCAGGAAAATTTTAAATACTGGAACATCAATAAGAACTCTAGCAAAACTAGCATTATCCCTTTTACTGCATTTTTCTGCTGTTATACTGTCCAATGTAATTGGCTTACCAATACAACTAGCAATACTAAAAATGCTTTCTATGTTCCACATTTCTAGAGGCAATCCATGAAATGTAACCCAATTAGGAACACACTTAGGCTCAACCCTCTTCAGAACCATACCAGCTTCCCACTTATTAACACAAAGAGGTATACTCCTGATTGCCCAAGGACCAGCTTTCAACACATTTAAAGGCCCCTCTTCATTCTTGAATTTAAAGTAAAAAATACCATTTCCATTGGTTGTCACCTCTTCAATCCCAAAGTGCTTCCACATTTTATATATATGGAATCTCACCCAACCAATCATACACACTGTACCAATAAAATACCCATACAAGTGGTTTTTGTACACCTTCCTAGTTTGCTCAATAAACTTGGGATTTATTATCATAACTTTCTCACCATTTGGAAGAACAGCCGGAGGTATATACTTAACCTCTTTTATTTCCTGATCAACCTCATCACCCTGAACAGCATTAGCATAAGACCGTTTCTCTTCCTTCTTCTTAGCCTCTTCCTTCTTAAGCCTTTCTTCCTTATCAAGTTGCTTCTTAATAAAACTAGCAATATCCCCGTTAGAAATATTCTTAGCAGCAAAGACAGCTGCAGCATCAGCAGGTATATTCTCAAAAGCCTCACATCTAGAGTTACCAAAAGGAGCAGACTTCACTTTCAAAATTATATCCCTACTCATTCGTTTAGCCTTAGCAACTTTATTTTGTTGCTCAACCATAGCCTCCCTCATGCTTTTCATACCGTTTCTAACATGCTCATACTTAATAACAGGGATAGGCACCATACCCTCATTATTGCCTTCCTCCATATTGTTCTGAACCTTGATCACATCAGACTGAAGCAGGGCAGGTGGATGATAATCCGGGGATTCATTGGTCATTCCCAGGTTAAAAGAGACACAAGTAAGTGAAGATGAAATGAGATCATATGTAGAAATTAAATTTTCCAGTTTAGACTTTGTTTGGCTTAAACTGACCATCCTTCTTCCCAACACAGGGTCAATATACATAGAATTCTTCCCATCCCCAGTAGCAGCAAACTCCTTAAGTTTTTTATCCCTTCCAACTTTGAACTCAATAGGAAGAACATCCAGGAACCTATTCTGAAGATCAAACAAATTCTTTTCAGTATAATCAATTCTCCTCTTAACTTTAGCAGCCATTTTCCTTAAAACACTTGCTGAGTAAAACTTGAATAATGCTAACAACATCGGGTCATCCTCCCGAAACAAACACTCACAAGATAATTCAGAAAGGCTAGCAAAGATTTTACTGTACTTGAGGTGTGTGTATCTATTAATCCAGCTAGACTCCACATGAATAAGAGTTTCCAAACCCTCAGCAGAGATAAGAAAACACTCAGCAGCCAATGGCATAATGAAAATCTCAAAGTTACCCTCCATTTGCCGAGCAACATTACTAAGCATGGTAATATTGCTAAGGTAACCATGGTATCTTTCAGCAAATCCATACTCATCCTGATGTAAGACAACAAATTAAACCATAGCACTCAAAAACTCAGAATCAGAATTTGTAAGCCTAAAAAAATCACCCATAGCAGCATCAACTTCCTCATTAGTAGCAGAAATGGAACATAGCCCAAATTTACCAACATCCTTATCACCAGACCCACCCTGATTCACCATTCCAGCCTTCACTATATGAGAATTTCTGTTCATAGTAGCAGTAATAAACAATTATGCTGTACATTCAGTTTTAAAACTCCTAAATTCACATCGACCATCTCCAACATTATTCGATACATCATTATCATCAACAATCACAAAATCAGACTTAGGATGTGGACTTAAATCAGATACTACCTCATTAGCTATCGGATCACTAACATCATTGGTGCCAATTGGAGATACATGAATCTCTTCAATACTTGCAGCAGATTTCAATTCTGGTACACTACTTTCAATAATCGTCGCCTCCATTAATGCCGGATCTAAGTTCCGGGCATTTAACATCTCATTAATTGTCGACTCCATTAATTTCTGAAAATTCTTCGTGGTATAAACCCTCGATTGATTCGTGACTTCACCCGGACCAAGCAAATCAGAAGATTGGACCACGAGATGTGGATCCAATCGAGATGATTCCATGGAATCAAACGGAACGAAGGCAAAAAACTCAATAAGAACGAGCAGAGAAAATCGCACCTAAAAACACACACAGACTGGGCTCTTACATCCGGGTGTTAGTTAATTATGTCTTTGTTCTTGTAAAATACGGTTTAGACTAGAGGGAGAAAGGGCTTTGGCCCATGTAATAAATGTGTGAGTCTACAATTAAACAAACTCACATCCTACTAGCCAAGGCTTACCGAAGTAGACACAAGAGAGATGGAGGGAAATCGTGACTTGAGAGAGACCATAGAATGATTTTGGTGCCTAACCGAAACCTTTGTGCTAGACAGAAATCGAGTTGTAATAGTAATTAACGATTTAGTCATCTAATCGTAAGTGTTTATTAACTTTGTTGATTCATCGTTTATTATTGCTTCTCATTTATTAACATTGTTGATTTATCGTTTATTATTGCTTCTCGTACTTGATTCAATCAATCACTTGGATTCCGCACTCATGGTTGATCATGTACATCATGTTTCCACTATAATTTAAAAATGACAAGGCTTGTGTATTAAATTAGGTTGGGCTTCGGTTATCCATGTTTAATGATTGGGTGGTAGTTAGTTATGTGTTGGTTCTTATAAAATTCGGTTTAGACTAGAGGAAGAAAGAGCTTTGGCAAATGTAATAAATGTGTGATTCTGTATTTAAACAAACTCACATCCTACTAGCCAAGGCTCGCCGAAGTAGACACAAGAGAGAGGGAGGGAATTCGTGACTTGAGAGAGACCAGAGAATGATTTCGATGGCTTAACCGAAACCTGTGTGCTAGACAAAATTCGAGTTGTAATAGTAATCAACAATTTAGTCATCTAAACGTAAGTGTTTATTAAGTTTGTTGATTCATCGTTTATTATTGCTTCTCATATATTAACTTTGTTGATTCATCGATTATTATTGCTTCTCATACTTGATTCAATCATGCACTTGGATTCTACACTCATGATTGATCATTAATATCGTGTTTCGACTATAATAGAAAAATGATGAGGCTTTTGTATTAAATCGGGTTGGGCTTCGGTTATCCATGTTTGACGATTGGGTGTTAGTTAATTATGTGTTTGTTCTTGTAGAATACGGTTTAGACTAGAGGAAGAAAGGGCTTTGGCCCATGTATTAAATGTGTGACTCTGTATTTAAACAAACTCACATCCTACTAGCCAAGGATCGCCGAAGTAGACACAAGAGAGAGGGAGGGAATTCGTGACTTGAGAGAGACCAGAGAATGATTTCGGTGGCTTAACCAAAACCTGTGTGCTAGACAAAAATTGAGTTGTAATAGTAATCAACGATTTAGTCATCTAATCGTAAGTGTTTATTTAGTTTGTTGATTCATCATTTATTATTGCTTCTCATTTATTAACATTGTTGATTTTTCGTTTATTATTGCTTCTCATACTTAATTCAATCATTCACTTGGATTCCACACTCATGATTGATCATTGATATCTTGTTTCGACTATAATAGAAAAATGATGAGGCTTGTGTATTAAATTGGGTTGGGCTTCAGTTATCCATGTTTAATGATTGGGTGTTAGTTAATTATGTCTTTGTTCTTCTAAAATACGGTTTAGACTAGAGGGAGAAAGGGCTTTGGCCCATGTTATAAATGTGTTAGTTTGTATTTATACAAACTCACATCCTACTAGCCCAGGCTCGCCAAAGTAGACACAAGAGAGAGGGATGGGTTCGTGACTTGAGAGAGACCAGAGAATGATTTCGGTGGCCTAATCGAAACCTGTGTGCTAGACAGAAATCGAGGTGTAATAGTAATCAACGATTTAGTCATCTAAACGTAAGTGTTTATTAAGTTTGTTGACTCATCGTTTATTATTGCTTATCATTTATTAACTTTGTTGATTCATCGTTTATTATTGCTTCTCATACTTGATTCAATTATGCACTTGGTTTCCGCACTCATGATTGATCATTTATATCGTGTTTCGATTATAATAGAAACATGATGAGGCTTGTGTATTAAATTGGGTTGGGCTTCGGTTATTCATGTTTAATGAATGGGTGTTAGTTAATTATGTCTTTGTTCTTGTAAAATACTGTTTAGACTAGAGGGAGAAAGGGCTTTGGTCCATGTAATAAATCTGTGAGTCTGTATTTAAACAAACTCACATCCTACTAGCCAAGGCTCGCCGAAGTAGACACAAGAGAGAGGGAGGGAATTAGTGACTTGAGAGAAACCATAGAATGATTTATGTGGCTTAACCGAAACCTGTGTGCTAGACAGAAATCGAGTTGTAATAGTAATCAACGATTTAGTCATCTAATCGTAAGTGTTTATTATCATTTGTTGATTCATCGTTTATTATTGCTTATCATTTATTAACTTTGTTGATTCATCGTTTATTATTGCTTCTCATACTTGACTCAATCATGCACTTGGTTTCCGCACTCATGATTGATCATTTATATCGTGTTTCGACTATAATAGAAACATGATGAGGCTTGTGTATTAAATTGGGTTGGGCTTCGGTTATCCATGTTTAATGAATGGGTGTTAGTTAATTATGTCTTTGTTCTTGTAAAATACTGTTTAGACTAGAGGGAGAAAGGGCTTTGGTCCATATAATAAATCTGTGAGTGTGTATTTAAACAAACTCACATCCTACTAGCCAAGGCTCGCCGAAGTAGACACAAGAGAGAGGGAGGGAATTAGTGACTTGAGAGAGACCAGAGAATGATTTCGGTGGCCTAACCAAAACCCGTGTGCTAGACAGAAATCGAGTTGAAATAGTAATCAACGATTTAGTCATCTAATCGTAAGTGTTTATAAACTTTGTTGATTAATCGTTTATTATTGCTTCTAATTTATTAACTTTTTTGATTCATCGTTTATTATTGCTTCTCATACTTGATTCAATCAATCACTCGGATTCCGCACTCATGATTGATCATTGATATCGTGTTTCGACTATAATAGAAAAATGATAATTATGTGGTTGTTCTGGTAAAATATGGTTTAGATTACAGGAGAAAGGGCTTTGGGCCATGTATTAAATGTGTGAGTTTGTATTTAAAAAACTCACATCGTACTAGCTAAGGTTTGCCGAAATAGACACAAAAAGGATAGAGAGAGGGAATTCGTGACTTAGAGAGACCAGAGTATGATTTCGGTGGCCTAACCGAAACCTGTTTGCTAGACAGAAATCGAGTTGTAATAGTAATTAACGATTTAATCATCTAATCGTAAGTGTTTATTAAATTTGTTGATTCTCATTTATTATTGCTTCTCATTTATTAACTTTGTTGATTCATCGTTTATTATTGCTTCTCATACTTGATTCAATCTTGCACTTAGATACCGCACTCATGATTGATCAATGAGATCGTGTTTCGACTATAATAGAAAAATGACGAGGCTTATGTATTAAATTGGGTTAGTCTTCGGTTATCCATGTTTAATGATTGGGTGTTAGTTAATTATGTGTTTGTTCTTGTAAAATACGGTTTGGACTAGAGGGAGAAAGGGCTTTGGCCCATGTAATAAATGTGTGAGTTTCTATTTAAACAAACTCACATCCTACTTGTTAAGGTTCGCCGAAGTAGACACAAGACAGAGGGAGGGAATTCGTGACTTGAGAGAGACCAGAGATGATTTCGGTGGCATAAGTAAAACCTGTTTGCTAGACAAAAATCGAGTTGTAATAGTAATCAACGATTTAGTCATCTAATCATAAGTGTTTATAAACTTTGTTGATTAATCATTTATTATTGCTTCTTATTTATTAACTTTTTTGATTCATCGTTTATTATTGCTTCTCATACTTGATTCAATCAATCATTTGAATTCCGCACTCAGGTTTGATCATTGATATCGTGTTTCGACTATAATAGAAAAATGATAAGGCTTGTGTATTAAATTGGGTTTGGCTTCGGTTATCCATGTTTGGTGGTAGTTAATTATGTGTTTCTTATGGTAAAATACGGTTTCGACTAGAGGGAGAAAGGGCTTTGGGCCATATAATAAATGTGTGAGTTTGTATTTAAAAAAACTCACATCCTACTAGCTAAGGTTTGCCAATATAAACACAAGAAAGAGAGAGAGAGAGAGAGAGGGAATTCGTGACTTAGAGAGACCTGAGTATGATTTCGGTGGCTTCACTGAAACCTGTGTGCTAGACAGAAAATCGAGTTATAATAGTAATCAACGATTTAATCATCTAATCTTAAGTGTTTATTAAATTTGTTGATTCTCGTTTCTTATTGCTTCTCATTTATTAACTTTGTTGATTCATCCTTTATTATTGCTTCTCATACTTGATTCAATCATGCACTTGGATTCTGCACTCATGATTGATCATTGAGATCGTGTTTCGACTAGAAAAATGATGATGCTTGTGTATTAAATTGGGTTGGGCTTCAGTTATCCATGTTTAATGATTGGGTGTTATTTAATTATGTGTTTGTTCTTGTAAAATATTGTTTGGACTAGAGTGAGAAAGGGCTTTGGCCCATGTAATAAATTAGTGAGTTTCTATATAAAAAAACCCACATCCTACTAGCTAAGGTTCGCCGAAGTAGACACAAGAGAGATGGAGGGAATTCGTGACTTGAGAGAGACCAGAGAATGATTTCGGTGGCCTAACCGAAACCTGTGTGCTAGACAGAAATCAAATTGTAATAGTAATCAACGATTTAGTCATCTCATCGTAAGTGTTTATTAAGTTTGCTGATTCATCGTTTATTATTGCTTCTAATTTATTAACTAACTTTGTTGATCCATCGTTTATTATTGCATATCATACTTGATTCAATCATGCACTTGGATTCCACACTCATGATTGATCATTGATATCGTGTTTCGATTATAATAGAAAAATGACCTGGCTTGTGTATTAAATTGGGTTGGGCTTCGGTTATCCATGTTTAATGATTGTGGTGTTAGTTAATTATGTGTTTGTTCTTGTAAAATACGGTTTGGACTAGAGGGAGAAAGGGCTTTGGCCTATGTAATAAATGTGTGAGTTTGTATTTAATAAAACTCACATCCTACTACCTAAGATTGCCGAAATAGACACAAAAGAGAGAGAGAGGGGGAATTCGGACTTGAGAGAGACCAGAGAATGATTTCTGTGGCCTAACCGAAACCTGTGTGCTAGACAGAAATCAAATTGTAATAGTAATCAACGATTTAGTCATCTCATCGTAAGTGTTTATTAAGTTTGCTGATTCATCGTTTATTATTGCTTCTAATTTATTAACTAACTTTGTTGATCCATCGTTTATTATTGCATATCATACTTGATTCAATCATGCACTTGGATTCCGCACTCATGATTGATTATTGATATCGTGTTTCGATTATAATAATAAAATGATGTGGATTGTGTATTAAATTGGGTTGGGCTTCGGTTATCCATGTTTAATGATTGGGTGTTAGTTAATTATGTGTTTGTTCTTGTATAATACGGTTTGGACTAGAGGGAGAAAGGGCTTTGGCCCATGTAATATATGTGTGAGTTTCTATTTAAACAAACTCACATCCTACTAGCAAAGGTTCGCCGAAGTAGACACAAGAGAGAGGGAGGGAATTAGTGACTTGAGAGAGACCAGAGAATGATTTCGGTGGCCTAACCAAAACCCGTGTGCTAGACAGAAATCGAGTTGAAATAGTAATCAACGATTTAGTCATCTAATCGTAAGTGTTTATAAACTTTGTTGATTAATCGTTTATTATTGCTTCTCATTATTAATTTTTTGATTCATCTTTTATTATTGCTTCTCATACTTGATTCAATCAATCACTTGGATTCCGCACTCATGATTGATCATTGATATCGTGTTTCGACTATAATAGAAAAATGATAAGGCTTGTGTATTAAATTGGGTTGGGCTTCGGTTATCCATCTTTATTGATTGGGTGGTAGTTATTATGTGGTTGTTCTGGTAAAATATGGTTTAGATTAGAGGAAGAAAGGGCTTTGGGCCAAGTAATAAATGTGTGAGCTTGTATTTAAAAAAACTCACATCGTACTAGATAAGGTTTGCCGAAATAGACACAAAAAGGTTAGAGAGAGGGAATTCGTGACTTAGAGAGACCAGAGTATGATTTCGGTGCCCTAACCGAAACTTGTCTGCTAGACAGAAATCGAGTTATAATAGTAATCAACGATTTAATCATCTAATCGTAAGTGTTTATTAAATTTGTTGATTCTCATTTATTATTGCTTCTCATTTATTAACTTTGTTGATTCGTCGTTTATTATTGCTTCTCATACTTGATTCAATCTTGCACTTGGATACCGCACTCATGATTGATCAATGAGATCGTGTTTCGACTATAATAGAAAAATGATGAGGCTTATGTATTAAATTGGGTTGGGCTTCGGTTATCCATGTTTGATGATTGGGTGTTAGTTAATTATGTGTTTGTTCTTGTAAAATACGCTTTGGACTAGAGGGGGAAAGGGCTTTGGCCCATGTAATAAATGTGTGAGTTTCTATATAAACAAACCCACATCCTACTAGCTTAGGCTCGCCGAAGTAGACACAAGAGAGAGGGAGGGAATTCGTGACTTCAGAGAGACCAGAGAATGATTTTGGTGGCCTAACCGAAACCTGTGTGCTAGACAGAAAATCGAGTTGTAATAGTAATCAACAATTTAGTCATCTCATCGTAAGTGTTTATTAAGTTTGTTGATTCATCGTTTATTATGTCTTCTAATTTATTGGCTTTGTTGATTCATCGTTTATTATTCCTTATCATATTTGATTCAATCATGCACTTGGATTCCGCACTCATGATTGATCATTGATATTGTGTTTCGACTATAATAGAAAAATGACGAGGCTTGTGTATTAAATTGGGTTGGGCTTCTGTCACACCCCCAGTTTCCACTAACGGAGTATAACCGTGTGGGGTGTGATCCAGACCAGGATCCAAGACTTCAGTTACAACCAAGCCATAACAGTAAATTAATAAAAGTTAAAGCACGTTTTACAAAACAAAATAATGTTTGGTTAAAACAGTTCAGCGGAAGCACAACAACAGGTTACAAGTTTAATTTAGACAAAATAACATGTTGAAATGTTCGAAAGACATTTTCCCCAAAAGTTGCATAGTATTGTACTGCCGTCATCCGCGCCATCCATGAGTCCACCTAACGACCTGAAAAGTAATCAACAATCAAGTGTCAGCAAAAAGGCTGGTGAGTTCACTAAAACAGTCTACACAACACTATGTAGACTAAAATGCAACGAATAGTAGGAAACAATTCGTAATCTAGTAATGCAAGTATTATCCGTATCAATAGGTAGCTAGCCTATGCTTATGCTCACCTGAACGTTTGAAACCAAAGCTGACGAATGTATCATAGGCATAACCTATGTAGTTGCCTTCCCCGTGTCTTTCCCGATCACGGTAGTCCTAGGCTAATATTGGTCTCAGTCCGACCGCTAGTCGAAAATCTCAAGTGGGTGTGTGTGTGTGTGTGCGACCGTGAGAAAGAGAGAGAGGGAGAGGATGAAGATGATGATGATATGTGAAGTGAGGGAGAGGAGAAGTATTTGGGCAGATTTGTGAATGCTTTTAGATCTGGGAATTTGCCTTAAAAATCTGCTATGAATGTTTTATATGCATGTTGGATGTTGGGATATGAGATTTGGGTATAATGTGCTTAATTGCTAGCTACATGTTCAAATTTTGCTATAATTTTGATATGAACTTGTTAGGACCATAAATTGCATGTTATTATGATTATAAAGGTGTTAGTAGGTGTTTGATTGATCAAATGTTAGCATAGAATTGAAATCCTAAACATTTGCAAACTAAAGATTTTTGACAGCTTTGACCAGAATTTTGGGTCAACTTGCAGCAGCCATAACTTACTCAATTTTGCTCGAAACTGATTGATTCTTTTTCCCTAGTAAAGTAGGATGTCTTAGCTTTAGAACGGCTACTCGCACACTTTCTAAAACCTTCGTTTGGTCACTCAAAACACTACTGCAAGTTGGGTACTCAAAGCTGTCCAGTTTAGTGAAATGTATACTTTTCAATTTGGTTGAGCATGCTAATCTTGCTTTATTGACGAGTTTATAAATTTTAAATGATGTTTATATATTAAAAGTAAGATCTGGAAAAGTTGGTTCATAAATTCAAAGTTTTGAGTGAGTTATGAAAGTTCTCATTTCACTTTGACTAGTTTATTAAATGCTGAAAATGCTAACTTCCGACATGCATAACTTTGTCAATTCTTAACCTTTTTACTTGATCCTTTTCGCAACAAGTTCTATTTGATATGTAGTATATGCCTGTAAAATTTAAAGAGTTAATTCCAAGTATTATGGATTTTAGCTATGTCACTAGATAGGTGCTTGATGTTTGACTTTTCTGGGTCAGCTCTGACTTAAGTTGCAATTTCATGATTTTCTCCCAAGTTGGGACTTCTATGTGAATTGTATGACTTGTATGAATGCATGAAACATGTTTAGGTGCTTATGTGTTATTATTAGTCTTAGTGACAATTTCTAATCCGTTTAGGCCATATTTACCAAATTAGGTCGATCTTGACCAACCCGTAGAACCAAGTGCCGCGTACCGGTGCACCCTAAGGTGAGTTTCACTTACTATTGTAGTTGCATCCGGTAAAGGATGGCAACAACACGGTAAAGGTATTTCTTTACTTAAGTAGTTATCCACCATATATCACATGTTTCACTGAATTGCTTTTAATATCATAAGTCCTTACTTTATCGGGCCATTAATATAGAATAGCGAGGTAATGTTGAGTAGTACTACTGGGGATTGACACCCCCGCTCAGCGGTGCACAGGATGCACCCTCCCGACTGGCGGTCGGATTGAGACCAATATTAGCCTAGGACTACCGTGATCGGGAAAGACACGGGGAAGGCAACTACATAGGTTATGCCTATGATACATTCGTCAGCTTTGGTTTCGAACGTTCAGGTGAGCATAAGCATAGGCTAGCTACCTATTGATACGGATAATACTTGCATTACTAGATTACGAATTGTTTCCTACTATTCGTTGCATTTTAGTCTACATAGTGTTGTGTAGACTGTTTTAGTGAACTCACCTGCCTTTTTGCTGACACTTGATTGTTGATTACTTTTCAGGTCGTTAGGTGGATCATGGAAGGCATGGATGGCGGCAGTACACTTGACTCACAAACTTTTAGGGAATATGTATTTGAACACTTAATTCATATATTTTGTCAAAGCTAAACTTGTAATTTGATAATGTGCTTCCGCTGAACTGCTTAAACTAAACTCTATTTCATTTTGTAAAAGTACTTTAACTTTTATTAAATTACTGTTATGGCTTGGTTGTAACTAAAGTCTTGGATCCTGGTCTGGATCACACCCCACACGGTTATACTCCGTTAGTGGAAACTGCGGGTGTGACAGCTTCGGTTATCCATGTTTAATGATTGAGTGTTAGTTAATTATGTGTTTGTTCTGGTAAAATACGGTGTGGACTAGAGGGAAAAGGAGCTTTGACCTATGTAATAAATGTGTGAGTTTGTAATTAAAAAAACTCACATCCTACTAGCTAAGGTTACCGAATTAGACACCAAAAAGAGAGAGACGGGGAATTCGTGACTTGAGAGAGACCAGAGTATGATTTCGGTGGCCTAACCAAAACATGTGTGCTAGACAGAAATCGAGTTGTAATAGTAATCAACGACTTAATCATTTAATTGTAATTGTTTATTAAGTTTGTTGATTCATCATTTATTATTGCTTCTCATTTATTAACTTTGTTGATTCATCGTTTATTATTGCTTCTCATACTTGATTCAATCATGCACTTGGATTCCGCACTAATGATTGATAATTGATATCGTGTTTCGACTATAATAGAAAAAAGATGAGGCTTGTGTATTAAATTGGGTTAGGCATCGGTTATCCATGTTTAATGATTGGGTGTTAGTTAATTATGTGTTTGTTCTTTTAAAATACGGTTTGGACTAGAGGGACAAAGGGCTTTGGTCCATGTAATAAATGTGTGAGTTTCTATATAAACAAACCCACTTCCTACTAGCTAAGGTTCGCCGAAGTAGACACAAGAGAGAGGGAGGGAATTCGTGACTTGAGAGAGACCAGAGAATGATTTCGGTGGCCTAACCGAAACCTGTGTGCTAGACAAAAATCGAGTTGTAATGGTAATCAACAATTTAGTCATCTCATCGTAAGTGTTTATTAAGTTTGTTGATAAATCGTTTATTATGTCTTCTAATTTATTAACTTTGTTGATTCATCGTTTATTATTGCTTATCATATTTGATTCAATCATGCACTTAGATTCCGCACTCATGATTGATCATTGATATCGTGTTTTGACTATAATAGAAAAATGACGAGGCTTGTGTATTAAATTTGTGTTGGGCTTCGGTTATCAATGTTTAATGATTGGGTGTTACTTAATAATGTGTTTGTTCTTGTAAAATACGGTTTGGACTATAGGGAGAAAGGGCTTTGGCCTATGTAATTAATGTATGAGTTTGTATTTAAAAAAACTCACATCCTACTATCTAAGGTTGCCGAATTAGATACCCAAAGAGAGAGAGATAGGGGTAATTCATGACTTGAGAGAGACCAGAGTATGATTTCGGTGGCCTAACCGAAACATGTGTGCTAGACAGAAATCGAGTTGTAATAGTAATAAATGACTTAATCATTTAATCGTAAGTGTTTATTGAGTTTGTTGATTCATCATTTATTATTGCTTCTCATTTATTAACTTTGTTGATTCATCGTTTATTATTGCTTCTCATACTTGATTCAATCATGCACTTGGATTCTGCACTCATGATTGTTCATTGAGATCGTGGTTCGACTAGAAAAATGATGAGGCTTGTGTATTAAATTGGGTTGGGCTTCGGTTATCCATGTTTAATGATTGGGTGTTAGTTAATTATGTGTTTGTTCTTGTAAAATACGGTTTGGACTAGAGGGAGAAAGGGCTTTGGCCCATGTAATAAATGTGTGAGTTTCTATATAAACAAACCCACATCCTACTAGCTAAGGTTCACCGAAGTAGACACAAGAGAGAGGGAGGGAATTCGTGACTTGAGAGAGACCAGAGAATGATTTCGGTGGCCTAATCGAAACCTGTGTGCTAGACAGAAATCAAATTGTAATAGTAATCAACGATTTAGTCATCTCATCATAAGTGTTTATTAAGTTTGTTGATTCATCGTTTATTATTGCTTCTAATTTATTAACTTTGTTTATTCATCGTTTATTATTGCTTATCATACTTGATTCAATCATGCACTTGGATTCCGCACTCATGATTGATCATTGATATCGTGTTTCGATTATAATAGAAAAATGACCAGGCTTGTGTATTAAATTGGGTTGGGCTTCGTTTATCCATGTTTAATGATTGGGTGTTAGTTAATTATGTGTTTGTTCTTGTAAAATATGGTTTGGACTAGAGGGAGAAAGGGTTTTGGCCTATGTAATAAATGTGTGAGTTTGTATTTAATAAAACTCACATCCTACTAGCTAAGATTGCCGAAATAGACACAAAAGAGAGAGAGGGGGGGGAATTTGTGACTTGACAGAGACAAGAGTATCATTTCGGTGGCCTAAACGAAACTTGTGTGCTAGACAGAAATCGAGTTGTAATAGTATTCAACGATTTAATCATCTAATCGTAAGTGTTTATTAAGTTTGTTGATTCATCGTTTATTATTGCTTCTCATTTATTAACTTTGTTGATTCATCGTTTATTATTGCTTCTCATACTTGATTCAATCATGCACTTGGATTCCACACTAATGATTGATCATTGATATCGTGTTTCGACTATAATAGAAAAATGATGAGGATTGTGTATTAAATTGGGTTGGGCTTCGGTTATCCATGTTTAATGACTGGGTGTTAGTTAATTATGTGTTTGTTCTTGTAAAATACGCTTTGGACTAGAGGGAGAAAGGGCTTTGGCCCATGTAATAAATGTGTGAGTTTCTATATAAACAAACCCACATCCTACTAGCTAAGGCTCGCCGAAGTAGACACAAGAGAGAGGGAGGGAATTCGTGACTTGAGAGAGACCAGAGAATGATTTTGTTGGCCTAACCGAAACCTGTGTGCTAGACAGAAATCGAGTTGTAATAGTAATCAACAATTTAGTCATCTCATCGTAAGTGTTTATTAAGTTTGTTGATTCATCGTTTATTATGACTTCTAATTTAATGACTTTGTTGATTCATCGTTACTTATTCCTTATCATATTTGATTCAATCATGCACTTGGATTCCACACTCATGATTGATCATTGATATTGTGTTTCGACTATAATAGTAAAATGACGAGGCTTGTGTATTAAATTGGGTTGGGCTTCGGGTATCCATGTTTAATGATTGAGTGTTAGTTAATTATGTGTTTGTTCTGGTAAAATACGGTTTGGTCTAGAGGGAGAAAGGGCTTTGGCCTATGTAATAAATGTGTGAGTTTGTAATTAAAAAAACTCACATCCTACTAGCTAAGGTTGCCGAATTAGACACCAAAGAGAGAGAGACGGGGAATTCGTGACTTGAGAGAGACCAGAGTATGATTTCAGTGGCCTAACCGAAACATGTGTGCTAGACAGAAATCGAGTTGTAATTGTAATCAACGACTTAATCATTTAATCGTAAGTGTTTATTAAGTTTGTTGATTCATCATTTATTATTGCTTCTCATTTATTAACTTTGTTAATTCATCGTTTATTATTGCTTCTCATACTTGATTCAGTAATGCACTTGGATTCCGCACTCATGAATGATCTTTGATATCGTGTTTCGACTATAATAGAAAAATTATAAGGCTTGTTTATTAAATTGGGTTAGGCTTTGGTTACCGATGTTTAATGATTGGGTGAGAGTTAATTATGTGTTTGTTCTTGTAAAATACGGTTTGGACTAGAGGGAGAAAGGGCTTTCGGCTATGTAATAAATGTGTGAGTTTGTATTTAAAAAAACTCACACCCTACAAGCTAAGGTTTGCCGAAATAGACATAAAAAAGAAAGAGAGAGGGAATTCGTGACTTAGAGAGACCAGAGTATGATTTCGGTGGCCTAACGGAAACCTGTGTGCTCGACAGAAATCGAGATGTAATAGTAATCAACGATTTAATCATCTAATCGTAAGTGTTTATTAAGTCTGTTGATTCTCATTTATTATTGCTTCTCAATTATCAACTTTGTTAATTCATCGTTTATTATTGCTTCTCATACTTGATTCAATCATGCACTTGGATTACGCACTCATAATTGATCATTGATATCGTGTTTCGACTATAATAGAATAATGATAAGGCTTGTATATTAAATTGGGTTGGGCTTTGGTTATCGATGTTTAATGATTGGGTGGTAGTTAATTATGTGTTTGTTCTTGTAAAATAGGGTTTGGACTAGAGGGAGAAAGGGCTTTGGGCTATGTAATAAATGTGTGAGTTTGTATTTAAAAAAACTCACATCCTACTAGCTAAGGTTTGCCGAAATAGACATAAAAAAGAAAGAGAGAGGGAATTCGTGACTTAGAAAGACCAGAGTATGATTTCGGTGGCCTAACGGAAACCTGTGTGCTCGACAGAAATCGAATTGTAATAGTAATCAACGATTTAATCATCTAATCGTAAGTGTTTATTACGTTTGATGATTCTCGTTTATTATTGCTTCTCATTTATTAACGTTGTTAATTCATCGTTTATTATTGCTTCTCATACTTGCTTCAATCAATCACTTGGATTCCGCACTCATGATTGATCATTGATATCGTGTTTCGACTATAATAGAAAAATGATAAGGCTTGTGTATTAAATTGGGTTGGGCTTCGGTTATCCATGTTCAATGATTATCCATGTTCAATGATTGGGTGGTAGTTAATTATGTGTTTGTTCTTGTAAAATACGGTTTGGACTAAAGGGAGAAAGGGCTTTGGTCCATGTAATAAATGTGTGAGTTTGTATTTACACAAACTCACATCCTACTAGCTAAAATTCGCCGAAGTAAGCACAAGAGAGAGGGAGGGAATTCGTGACTTGAGAGAGAACAGAGAATGATTTCGGTGGCCTAACCAAAACCTGTGTGTTAGACAGAAATCGAGTTGTAATCGTAATCAACGATTTAGTCATCTAATCGTAAGTGTTTATTAACTTTGTTGATCAATCCTTTATTATTGCTTCTCATTTATTAACTTTGTTGATTCATCGTTTATTATTCCTACTCATACTTAATACAATCATTCACTTGGATTCCGCACTCATGATTGATCATTGATATCGTGTTTCGACTATAATAGAAAAATGATAAGGCTTGTGTATTATATTGGTTTGGGATTTGGTTATCGATGTTTAATGATTGGGTGGTAGTTAATTATGTGTTTGTTCTTGTAAAATACGGTGTGGACTAGAGGGAGGAAGGGCTTTGGGCCATGTCATAAATGTGTGAGTTTGTATTTAAACAAACTTACATCCTACTAGCTAAGGTTCGCCGAAGTAAGCACAAGAGAGAGGGAGGGAATTCGTGACTTGAGAGAGACCAGAGAATGATTTCGGTGGCCTAACCAAAACCTGTGTGTTAGACAGAAATCGAGTTGTAATCGTAATCAACGATTTAGTCATCTAATCGTAAGTGTTTATTAACTTTGTTGATTAATCCTTTATTATTGCTTCTCATTTATTAACTTTGTTGATTCATCGTTTATTATTCCTACTCATACTTAATACAATCATGCACTTGGATTCCGCACTCATGATTGATCATTGATATCGTGTTTCGACTATAATAGAAAAATGATAAGGCTTGTGTATTATATTGGGTTGGGATTTGGTTATCGATGTTTAATGATTGGGTGGTAGTTAATTATGTGTTTGTTCTTGTAAAATACGGTGTGGACTAGAGGGAGAAAGGGCTTTGGGCCATGTAATAAATGTGTGAGTTTGTATTTAAACAAACTCACATCCTACTAGCTAAGGTTTACCGAAGTAGACACAAGAGAGAGGGAGGGAATTCGTGACTTGAGAGAGACCAGAGAATGATTTCGGTGGCCTAACCAAAACCTGTATGCTAGACAGAAATCGAGTTGTAATAGTAATCAACGATTTAGTCATCTAATCGTAAGTGTTTATTAACATTGTTGATTTATCGTTTATTATTGCTTCTCATTTATTAACTTTGTTGATTTATCGTTTATTATTGCTTCTCATACTTTATTCAATCAATCACTTGGATTCTGCACTCATGATTGATCATTGATATCGTGTTTCGACTATAATAGAATAATGATAAGGCTTGTGTATTAAATTGGTTTGGGCTTTGGTTATCGATGTTTAATGATTGGGTGTTAGTTAATTAT
The DNA here is from genome assembly GCA_039602395.1 of Deinandra increscens subsp. villosa. Lineage (NCBI taxonomy): Eukaryota > Viridiplantae > Streptophyta > Magnoliopsida > Asterales > Asteraceae > Deinandra > Deinandra increscens. Next base: position 38,748,918 of record JBCNJP010000008.1, on the reverse strand, counting down.
GTGTTTGTTCTTGTAAAATACGCTTTGGACTAGAGGGAGAAAGGGCTTTGGCCCATGTAATAAATATGTGAGTTTCTATTTAAAAAACTCACATCCTACTAGCTAAGGTTCGCCGAAGTAGACACAAGAGAGAGGGAGGGAATTCGTGACTTGAGAGAGACCAGAGAATGATTTTGGTGGCCTAACCAAAACCTGTGTGCTAGACAGAAATCGAGTTGTAATAGTAATCAACGATTTAGTTATCTAATCGTAAGTGTTTATTAACTTTGTTGATTAATCGTTTATTTTTACTTCTCATTTATTAACTTTGTTGTCACACCCCCAAAAATCCCACGCGCGATAACGCGCTGCAGGGAGAGTGACAAACCAGGATCGATGTCCATTAGTTACACCAAACGACCAATAATTAATAAAAGGTTGTACATTTTATTAAAATATAAATACAGAGTTTTACAAATGCGGAAGCGTAATATGCTGAAAGTATTTATTGTAAAAACACCGCCACTGTCACACCCCCAAAATACCACTAACGGAGTTTATACCGTTAAGGGGCGCGACTAGACCAGGATCCACAACCACAGTTACAAATACTAAACGAATCAGGGTTAGTTCAAACACAAGATAGAAATCAAAGTTTTTAAATTACATACGCAGCGGAAAATTAATTGTCTTTAGCACTAACCACGTGCCTTACATAAATGTTGTTTTAAATTCCCCAAAATAGTTCAATTTAAAATAAAGGTCTTCACGTGCCATGCCAACCCGCTCCGGATACTCCTTAGCGATCTGCAAAAGTTTAAACCACGCAAGTGTCAACCTAACGGTTGGTGAGTTCACAGTGGGCTTGTCATGCATTGGCCCGGTCTCATAATCATAGTTCGTATCAAAATGTACTTACAAAATATTCATTTGTGAAAAGCAATGCTCGTAATTAATTCTCAGTTTATAAATAGTTTGTCCGTGACCACGTCATCGGGTATGTACTAGTTCCGTAAAGTTAAAGGACTCAACCGATATCGCGGGTAGCTAATCCGTTGTTCCATGCTCTAAGGAAGTTTGTACCAAAGCTGACTTATTTTGTGGGGGCCGAGCCATCCCGTACGGTGCGGACAGAGTCATCGCGGTTTTTGCCTCCCCCGTGTCCTCTCGGGACCACGGTCAAATAGGCTGATATTGTTCCTCCGTGCACTCCCCGTGCCACGGGGCGGAGTTTGTCAAACTCCAGTAGATCTACCCAACATCCCCTCGCTTTACAATTAATGGCACAATTTTAGTTGAGGACTTTTAAGTTATAAGGCATCCTTAGAAAACATGTGATATCATATGGTTTAGACTTTAACCTACACTAGCCATATTAAAACGTTTTCAGTTTTGTTTCAGAAAAACAGTTTGTTCAGAGTTCACAAGTGTTTCCCATAAAACACTTCAGTTCATCAAGTGGGTGCCGAGCATCCCGAGTTCTCAAGTTTATCAGTGAGGTGCCTAGCACTCTCGAGTTTATCAGCATTGTTTTCGTTAAGTTATTCTGTGTGGCCCATACGGACTCACGGTAAGCGGGTTAGTGACACTCACCTTGGGTTGCACTGCTACACTTGCTAAGTATCCAAGTATGTTGTTTAATGAGGACCTAGAACACGTTTAGGTCTTAAGTATTAGTTTCGTGTCTAATCTTTACTTTACGTCACTATGGCCCATAACATAGCACGTTGCAACTATGACTCGACATACCGACACACGACACCAATGGTTGATCATAAACAAGGGTTCATATGAATCAGATATCAAACATATTTCATCATGGCAAAATCATGCAAGTCATGGCATAACACTTAAGCAATTTCACAAGTTTGGTTTTTAGGTCAGGTCTTAGTTTCGCTAGCATAGTTTCGCTAGGCAGTTTCGCTAGGTACACGGGCAGCACTTTCGCTAGGCAATGCCCGGTGACACAGTTTCGCTAGGCTAGTTTCGCCCGAAACTGCTGACGCAGTTTCGCTAGCCTAGTTTCGCAGGGAAACTGGTTTGAACTTTCGTTCAGGTATTTCGCTCGATAGTTTCGCTAGGGCTGGTCAGGTCAGGTTCCCGGCGACACTATAGTTTCGCTGGTCAGTGTCGCTGGAAGGAGATATAATTTCGCTACTTAGTTTCGCCCAGAGAACAACAGTTTCGCTGGTCGCGAAAAACATACGGATTTGCCTAAAAATCAACCTAACAGCTTCTGATCATACATGCAATTCATTATCTAGCATCTATAGGCATTTACTAACATAAATCAAGCAACTTTAACACGTTTAACATGCATTTTGTCATCAAATCACCAAAAAGCACATTTTAACCTAAAAAGACCCATTCTAGCATAAATCATCATCATGGTTTGTTTTTACACGTAAAGTTTCTGACTTTAAGGTAGATCTAACATCCTAAAACAACATATTAAGAGATCAAGTGATTTCATGTAGATTTGAGCATGCTTTGAGAAGAAAAACATATAGAAAAGCATAAAACATAGTTTTTGGGACTCACGATTTGATCTAGGATCCAAATGGGTGTTGTCTCAAAGCTGAGATGATGATTCTTGATGGTTTCCTAGCTGACCAGAATCTCCAGGAGAAGTGTATGTGTGTGTTGGTTGTGAAATGAGGCAAATGAGGCTACTAGGGTTTATTAAGTTTATTTATATCAGAGGCTAGTTTCGCTGGCAGTTTCGCTGGCCAGGCGAAACTAGCTCCGGTCACGAGTTACGGGTAGTTTAGCTAGCTACCGGGCGACACTATAGTTTCGCCCGTTAGTTTCGCTGGCTACCAAAACAGGTCAATTTTCACATAATCAAGTATTTACAATTAATCATGCTATTCACAATAATAAGTCATGTATTTAAATCATATTGCACATAAAGACAATCAATGATGAACACATAACACATACGGACGGGTTCGGTGATCAACCAAAGGTCGTGGACGTATTCGGCCTAGTTAAGCATTAGTTACTTAAGTTAACACTTATAACGTAACTAACGGGTTTGTCTAACGGAAGTTAACCTTGAAATTCTCGGGTGTCACATCATTCCCCTGAAATTGGAATTTTCGTCCCGAAAATTATTCTTGTGTCGTAGCGTTCGCAGCATCAGCTGTCGTCGTTGCTATCGTCGCTGGGGAAAGAAAGCAAAAAGTTTTAGGGTTGTCACATCCTCCTCCCGTTAAGGAATTTTGGTCCCCAAAATTAAATCATACCATGAGTTTCCGTGGACGTTTGCTCGAACAGGTGAGGATACTTTTTCTTCATCTGATCCTCACGTTCCCAAGTATATTCAGGTCCACGTCTTGAGTTCCATCGCACCTTGACGATCGGAATCTTGCTACGTTTGAGGGCTTTCTCCTCGCGTCCCATGATTTCTACCGGTTGCTCAATGAATCTCAGATGTTCGTCGATTTCCAATTCCTCCAAAGGAATTATTTCGATGTCTTCAGCCAGACATTTCTTTAGGTTGGAAACGTGAAACACGTTGTGAACTCCATCGAGTTCAGCAGGGAGTTGCAATCGATAGGCCACCGGGCCTACTTCCCCAATAATTTCAAACGGACCGATGTAGCGAGGATTTAACTTTCCACGCTTCCCGAAGCGTATCACTCCCTTCCAAGGAGATACCTTTAACAATACTTTGTCACCTACTTCAAACTTTAGAGGTTTTCGGCGTTTGTCGGCATAACTCTTTTGTCGATCACGCGCTGCAGCTAGTCGTTGCCTGATTTGAATAATCCGTTCGGTCATATCATGGATAACTTCCGGTCCAGTGAGTCCTTTCTCACCCGTTTCGGCCCAACACACGGGCGATCTACATTTTCTGCCGTAAAGTGCTTCAAAAGGTGCAGCACCTATACTTGAATGATAACTATTGTTGTAAGAGAACTCCACCAGTGGAAGGTGAGTCTCCCAATCTTTCCCAAAGTCGAGAACGCAAGCTCGGAGCATATCTTCTAAGGTTTGAATCGTTCGTTCCGATCTGACCATCTGTCTGCGGGTGATAAGCTGTACTCATGTCTAGTCGGGTTCCCAATGCTTCCTGCATTGATTGCCATAACCGGGAAGTAAATCGAGGATCTCGATCAGAAATGATAGTCTTAGGCACACCGTGAAGCTTCACAATTTTGTCGATGTATAGCTTTGTCAATTTATCCATATTATCACTTTCCTTCATTGGAATGAAATGTGCAGATTTGGTTAACCGATCAATGATAACCCAAATCGCATCTGGTTGATTTGATCGATGAGGTAATCCCGTTACAAAATCCATGGAGATATCCTCCCATTTCCATTCTGGGATCTTTGGTTGTTGTAGTAAACCAGAAGGCTTTTGGTATTCAATCTTGACCCTTGAACATGTTAAACACTTAGCCACATATCGAGCAATGTCGGCTTTCATATTCGGCCACCAATAAAGATTCTTCAAGTCCTGATACATTTTATCTGATCCAGGGTGCACCGAATATCTTGACTTGTGAGCCTCGTCCATCACGAGCTCACGGAGATTTCCAAACAAAGGAACCCAGATTCTGTCATTATAGTATGTGAGTCCATCAGACTTAACTTCAGAATGGCCATCTACACCACGCAGTGCTTCAGCTGCGAAGTTTTCTGCTTTCAAAGCTTCTTGTTGGCAGTCACGGATCCGATCCGGCAGTCCTGAATGTATTGTAAGTTGAAGCGCTCGTACCCGACGAGGCTTTTCGTACTCTTTCCGACTTAAAGCATCAGCCACAACGTTGGCTTTTCCAGGATGATACTTAATGGCTAAATCATAATCATTTAGTAACTCGACCCACCGTCGTTGTCGCATGTTGAGGTCTTTCTGATCAAAGATGTGCTGTAGACTTTTATGATCGGTGAATATTGTGCACTTTGTTCCATATAGGTAATGTCTCCAAATCTTGAGTGCATGAACAACGGCTCCCATTTCCAAATCATGCGTTGTATAATTCTTTTCAGTATCCTTTAGTTGCCTGGACCCATAGGCAATTACCTTGTCTCGTTGCATCAACACGCAACCGAGTCCTTGAATCGATGCATCGCAGTAAACCACAAAGTCGTCTATTCCATCGGGTAACGCAAGAATTGGAGCCGAACATAACATGTCTTTGAGCGTTTGGAATGCGCGCTCTTCCTTCTCACCCCATCTGTATTGCACTCCTTTGTGCGTTAAGGCCGTTAAGGGTTGAGCCAATTGAGAGAAACCCTTAATAAACCTTCGATAATATCCGGCAAGCCCTAAAAATTGTCGGATTTCTGTTGGCGCTCTTGGGGTAGACCAGTTCTTAATTGCTTCCACTTTGGCTGGATCTACATGGATTCCTTCCTCATTTACAATGTGTCCAAGAAACTGGACTTCGCGGATCCAAAAGTCACACTTTGAAAACTTGGCGTAGAGCTGTTCCTTGCGGAGCAATTCCAGTATAAGTCGCAGATGCTCCTCGTGTTCTTCCTTCGTCTTAGAGTAGATCAAAATATCGTCGATAAAGACTATCACAAACTTATCGAGGTACGGCTTGCACACTCGATTCATCAGATCCATAAATACGGCAGGTGCATTGGTTAGCCCAAACGGCATAACCAGGAACTCGTAGTGTCCATACCGAGTTCTAAAAGCAGTCTTAGGAACATCCTCTTCACGAACACGAAGTTGGTGATAACCAGACCGTAGATCGATCTTTGAGTAGTAGCTTGAACCTTGCAGTTGATCGAAGAGATCGTCGATTCGAGGAAGTGGATACCGATTCTTGATCGTAACTTTGTTAAGCTCTCGGTAGTCAATGCACATGCGGAACGTTCCATCCTTCTTCTTAACAAACAGTACCGGAGCTCCCCATGGAGACGAACTTGGACGAATGAACCCCTTGTCGAGTAGCTCTTGTAGTTGCGCGGAGAGTTCGTTGAGTTCGCTTACAGCCAAACGATACGGAGCGCGTGCGATCGGAGCGGCACCTGGAGCTAAATCAATCCCAAACTCAACTTGTCGAAATGGAGGCAAACCAGGCAGATCTTCAGGAAATACATCTTGGAAGTCGCGAACTATCGGGTAATCATCAATTTTGCGCTCGGGATGTGTCGTGTCAGTGACGTTTGCAAGAATCGCGAAGTGACCCTTACGGAGGCATTTCTGAGCTTTAAGAAATGAAATAATGCCAGTTACTGCTCCACCTTTTTCACCTTGAACCGTTAACACTTTGCCGTCTTCGAGTGGAATACGAACCACTTTTTCCTTACATAAGATTTCAGCCCGATTCTCGGATAACCAATCCATTCCTACTATAACGTCGAAACTACCAATTGGGAAAGGCATAAGGTCGATTCCTAGGGTATGGCCCGCTAGTTCTAGCTTACAATCCCTAACTATCTGAGTAGTATCATGAAGTTTACCATTTGCTAGTTCTACCACATATTTAGCGTCTAAGTTGATCGGTTTAGCATTAATTATTCTAGCAAATTTAGTGGAAATAAAGCTTCTTTCAGCACCAGAATCAAATAAAACAGTAGCAAAGAAACCGTTCAAAATAAATTTACCGTTGATCACGTTAGCATCATTGCGAGCTTCACCCTGACCCATGACGAAAGCTCGTCCTCTACCATTTCCACCGTTCCCATTTCCACCATTTCCATTGCCATTCCCATTACCATTCCCGTTGCCCGGGTTTCCACCGTTATTCCCCTGATTACCGTTCCCTTGTCTTCTCAGCTGAGGGCAGTCTCTTTTGATATGACCTTGAGCACCACACTCAAAGCAGCCACGGGCTCCCCCATTGTTGTTGTTCTGATTCTGACCGTTGTTTCCATTACCCCGATTGTTCCCATAGTTGTTGTTTCTTCTGGGGCGATTTTGTTGCTCGGGCAAAGTTGCCCAACAGTCCTTTGCTTCGTGGCCACCCTTGCCACACCTTTCGCAGCTCATATTCTTCCTACAATTACCAGCATGATGCTTTCCACACCTGTTACACATGGGTAGGTTACCCCTGTAGTTGCTCTGACCATTTCCGCCCTGGCGGTAGTTGCTGCTGTTGTTCCCAGACCTCTTGCTTTGACCTTGGGAGTTGAAAGACCTCCCAGTGCTATTACCCACACTCTGAACATTCATCGAGTTCTCAGGAGCTTCATCATCAGCTTTTCTCTTGCCACTCAAGGCAGTCTTCTCGGTGGCTCTTCGCAGGTAGTGTACCTTTCTCGACCTCTTGATCAGTGAGCTTGTGAGCCAAACGGATGGCTTGCTGCACGTTTGCAGGGTTGCTGGCAGTCACCAATCCCTTGATTTGAGGCGCGAGGCCTTCCAGATAACGCTCGATGCGTTTGAATTCAGCGTCCACCATTGAGGGGCACAAGACCTCATACTCGTGATATCGTGCAGTGTACTGTTCAATCTCAGACCCAGACATCTTCAAATTCAGGAATTCGCCTTCAAGCTTCTTCACTTGGTCACGGGGACAGTATTCCTCCATAATCAGATCCTTAAATGCTGCCCACTGCATGTTGTTTGCCGCGTCTAGCCCAACCATCTGAATCTCGGAGTTCCACCAGGAGAGTGCAGCTCCTTCGAAAGTACCAGTAGCAAACTTAACCTTGCTTTCCGCTGGGCAATTGCACATGGAGAAGACCTTTTCGGACTTCTCAATCCACCTAAGGAGTCCCACAGCTCCTTCTTCGCCGGAAAACGTCATCGGCTTGCAGTCCATGAAAGACTTGTACGTGCAGTGGTGTTGGTTTCCTGATGCATAAATAGTTCGGACTTTAAAATTAAACAGGTCATGATATAATTGCTTTGTGCCTTAACCGGCATAATAGTTACCCTGTGCGGCATATGCAGCTTGGACGGCTGCCACCGCGGCTTGCACATGTTCAGCAATCATCGCTTGCAGCTGTGCAGGCGTCATGTTTATGCCACCTCTTCCGTTTCCTCTTCCAGACATCTTACTGAACAGTTAAAGTAGCCAATGTTCAGTCACAGTTATATTTTATACATATCCCATAATATGTATATTAGCCAGTTCCCGTTATCCCTCTATTAGTCCAGAAAAATTTTGTGCAAAATCGAGGCGTCGTCGAGGAACGTCGTGAGTGCTATCGTCGAAGGTCGGCTTCCCATAAAGTCACCGTCGGCGTAGTCGTCGTAGTAGAAATCAGGACGTAGCGTGTAGCATCGTTTCGTTGTCGCTTTCCCCCGAGTAGTGTGCGTATTCGCGGTCGCATTTCGTATTCGTGTGTGAAAATTTCCTAAGGTCTTTCCGTTAGACTACTTAGACACGGTCTATATATATACTTATATATATATATATACATATATCTGTACGTACTAAGCTTTTACTTACACAGCAGAGCGAGTATCCCAGGTTGGCACGTAAAAATTTTGTCTTTGGGAATTTGTTTGTTCGTTTTGTAACCAAGGTTTTCAAGTTGCAGTTTCCAAATCGTTTTCAAAAATGATTCCAGTTCTCTGCAACCTATGGCTCTGATACCAATCTGTCACACCCCCAAAATACCACTAACGGAGTTTATACCGTTAAGGGGCGCGACTAGACCAGGATCCACAACCACAGTTACAAATACTAAACGAATCAGGGTTAGTTCAAACACAAGATAGAAATCAAAGTTTTTAAATTACATACGCAGCGGAAAATTAATTGTCTTTAGCACTAACCACGTGCCTTACATAAATGTTGTTTTAAATTCCCCAAAATAGTTCAATTTAAAATAAAGGTCTTCACGTGCCATGCCAACCCGCTCCGGATACTCCTTAGCGATCTGCAAAAGTTTAAACCACGCAAGTGTCAACCTAACGGTTGGTGAGTTCACAGTGGGCTTGTCATGCATTGGCCCGGTCTCATAATCATAGTTCGTATCAAAATGTACTTACAAAATATTCATTTGTGAAAAGCAATGCTCGTAATTAATTCTCAGTTTATAAATAGTTTGTCCGTGACCACGTCATCGGGTATGTACTAGTTCCGTAAAGTTAAAGGACTCAACCGATATCGCGGGTAGCTAATCCGTTGTTCCATGCTCTAAGGAAGTTTGTACCAAAGCTGACTTATTTTGTGGGGGCCGAGCCATCCCGTACGGTGCGGACAGAGTCATCGCGGTTTTTGCCTCCCCCGTGTCCTCTCGGGACCACGGTCAAATAGGCTGATATTGTTCCTCCGTGCACTCCCCGTGCCACGGGGCGGAGTTTGTCAAACTCCAGTAGATCTACCCAACATCCCCTCGCTTTACAATTAATGGCACAATTTTAGTTGAGGACTTTTAAGTTATAAGGCATCCTTAGAAAACATGTGATATCATATGGTTTAGACTTTAACCTACACTAGCCATATTAAAACGTTTTCAGTTTTGTTTCAGAAAAACAGTTTGTTCAGAATTCACAAGTGTTTCCCATAAAACACTTCAATTCATCAAGTGGGTGCCGAGCATCCCGAGTTCTCAAGTTTATCAGTGAGGTGCCTAGCACTCTCGAGTTTAGTTCAGCATTGTTTTCGTTAAGTTATTCTGTGTGGCCCAATCGGACTCACGGTAAACGGGTTAGTGACACTCACCTTGGGTTGCACTGCTACACTTGCTAAGTATCCAAGTATGTTGTTTAATGAGGACCTAGAACACGTTTAGGTCTTAAGTATTAGTTTCGTGTCTAATCTTTACTTTACGTCACTATGGCCCATAACATAGCACGTTGCAACTATGACTCGACATACCGACACACGACACCAATGGTTGATCATAAACAAGGGTTCATATGAATCAGATATCAAACATATTTCATCATGGCAAAATCATGCAAGTCATGGCATAACACTTAAGCAATTTCACAAGTTTGGTTTTTAGGTCAGGTCTTAGTTTCGCTAGCATAGTTTCGCTAGGCAGTTTCGCTAGGTACACGGGCAGCACTTTCGCTAGGCAATGCCCGGTAACACAGTTTCGCTAGGCTAGTTTCGCCCGAAACTGCTGACGCAGTTTCGCTAGCCTAGTTTCGCAGGGAAACTGGTTTGAACTTTCGTTCAGGTATTTCGCTCGATAGTTTCGCTAGGGCTGGTCAGGTCAGGTTCCCGGCGACACTATAGTTTCGCTGGTCAGTGTCGCTGGAAGGAGATACAATTTCGCTACTTAGTTTCGCCCAGAGAACAACAGTTTCGCTGGTCGCGAAAAACATACGGATTTGCCTAAAAATCAACCTAACAGCTTCTGATCATACATGCAATTCATTATCTAGCATCTATAGGCATTTACTAACATAAATCAAGCAACTTTAACACGTTTAACATGCATTTTGTCATCAAATCACCAAAAAGCACATTTTAACCTAAAAAGGCCCATTCTAGCATAAATCATCATCATGGTTTGTTTTTACACGTAAAGTTTCTGACTTTACGGTAGATCTAACATCCTAAAACAACATATTAAGAGATCAAGTGATTTCATGTAGATTTGAGCATGCTTTGAGAAGAAAAACATATAGAAAAGCATAAAACATAGTTTTTGGGACTCACGATTTGATCTAGGATCCAAATGGGTGTTGTCTCAAAGCTGAGATGATGATTCTTGATGGTTTCCTAGCTGACCAGAATCTCCAGGAGAAGTGTATGTGTGTGTTGGTTGTGAAATGAGGCAAATGAGGCTACTAGGGTTTATTAAGTTTATTTATATCAGAGGCTAGTTTCGCTGGCAGTTTCGCTGGCCAGGCGAAACTAGCTCCGGTCACGAGTTACGGGTAGTTTAGCTAGCTACCGGGCGACACTATAGTTTCGCCCGTTAGTTTCGCTGGCTACCAAAACAGGTCAATTTTCACATAATCAAGTATTTACAATTAATCATGCTATTCACAATAATAAGTCATGTATTTAAATCATATTGCACATAAAGACAATCAATGATGAACACATAACACATACGGACGGGTTCGGTGATCAACCAAAGGTCGTGGACGTATTCGGCCTAGTTAAGCATTAGTTACTTAAGTTAACACTTATAACGTAACTAACGGGTTTGTCTAACGGAAGTTAACCTTGAAATTCTCGGGTGTCACAGCCACCCAAGGTGACGTGGCTTGTTCAAGGACAATAAAAGGGTTTCGATGTCTCATGCATGCGTACTCGTGATACTCGAACATCTGCAACCTGAGAATAACATGCTAAAAGTGTCAACACAAAGGTTGGTGAGTTCACAGGTTTATCGGTTCAAAAACAGTTCCAGTTTATTGTAAATCGACTGTTCAACAACAGTCCCAGTTCAGAGTAAATCAACTGTTCATCGACAGTTCAAGTTCAGTTTAAGATTGATTATTCAACAACAATCAAGTTGAGTTTAAGATTGACTATTCAACAACAATCAGTTGAGTTTAGAATTGACTGTTCAACCACAGTCAAGTTGTAAGAGCATAATCACTAATATATATCAGATAGCTAGCTAGGCTATATACATGAAACTTCGCACGTTGATGGTCACCGAAGCTAACAGTTGTTTACAGTTTGCGCAGTTTGCCTTGTTGTGTTTAGGACGAATATAACACCCGTTCGATATCCAATTGAGTCAGCGCGACTGACCCGGGTGGGGTTTGTCAGACCCAGTAGTACTACAATATATCTCCCGCTATCGTCATTAATACTAACGGTACCATAAGAAGGACTTTGTTGTATCAGTGTGCTACAAGTACATCAAGTGATATATAAAAGTCTAATTATCTCAGTTGTATAGTTGATGCATGTTAATCTCCCCCAACAGGATTAAAAACAATAAAATGGGGCCGTGAAACTCACCTTAGGTTGCACAGCAAAGTTCCAGATAAACAGTTAATCACGTAGCAAGAACGGGAATTGCGAAAGCAATCAATCACCTAACAAGCATAAGAGTGTAAGTGTGTGTGTTCAAGCAAAACTGCTAAGTCCAACGTAACCGAAAGAAAAAAAAACGAATGATCGTGAAGTCCGAAACAAGTCGAGGATGGTCTGTGTGCCAAATCCAGCGATTATCGAAATAACGCGAGAAAATACAATATATATATATTATTATTATATATTTTCTAAGTTTAAAGATTTCAAAATAAATATATAAAAATATATATATATATATATATATATATATATATATATATTTAAACTAAACGTACAAGTGACGTTAATAACGAATTTGCGAGAACAATATATATGTATATGTTAGAGGTTCTCATAAAATATCCGATTGTTTCAATAAAATCCAATGATATAAGTTTATATATTAATCTACACGAAAATATATTTATTTGACCATTTTACGTAAAACCATGATTCTTGAATTTAAAAAAATATATATATTTACATATGGATTTATTAAAACTATATTTTGGCTCAATACGTCAAAGTTTACGGGTTTAATAATCAATATACATTTTTACGGGTTTAGACATTCCTAGGGATCCATTTTTAAACAAATTCTAGTTGACCCAAAGCATAAAATTACAACACAAAAAAATGTATATATATAAAGAATAGAAGGAAATGAGGTCGCCCGGGTTCGAACCCGCGACCTCTAACCCACAAACAATGTCCTAACCGCTGGGCTACTGCCTCTGTTTGGTTTATAATCCAGCCGGAATGCTTATATGCATTGACAGTAGGCAGAATCAGTTCATAGGGAAAAGAAGAAAAAAAAATAGAAAAAAACGCGGAGGCCGGGTATCGAACCCGCAACCTCAGGGACGCAAACGTGTAACCTAACCACTTAGCCACCAGACCCGTTGTTTTATAACCCAGCCGCTTATTTTTATAACCCGAACCCTCGTCGGTCATCTTCCTCCCGAGTCCCATCCAACTCGCCGGAACCCTAATCCGGTCGCCGGAATTTCGCGATAAACATGAATCAAAGACAAGAAACGTGCGACTAAAAGGAAAGGGTGATTACCTCGGACTGAAGATGGGATGTTGATGAGTTTTGATGCCGAAAACAAGGAAACCCGATCCCGAAAAACTCGACCCGGATCTCCTGACGTTGCTTCATTCACAGATTCGTTGTTCCAAGGTTGCTCAGTGGTGATCCACGATCTCAGTGGTGCTCGCAAGGTGGTGTAACAGTGGCGGAAAGTGGTGGTTCAGTGGTGTTTTTCTTCGTCGGAAAACAAGGAAAACGAGAGAGCGAGAGAGGGAGGTGAGGGACGATGATTGAGGGTGATGGGAATAGCCTCGACTGTTACCACATATGATATTATTTGTTGATGCAATTGAAGTCACGGTCGGTTACAGAAGGAGGAGAACGGTTCACACCTCTGCCGGTTCCTTTGATGCGCATTGAATTCCATAATTCAAGTTTGCCATAATGACAAAAATAGTCCCTCAAATAGTTACATTATGGACACAAGGTTTGAACAATTACAAGGTTAGCCCTTGTAGGTTTAGTTCAATTAAAATGGGTTTTAGGAGTTAACAAAGTTAACTATAAGGTTTAGAGATAGGCTAACTAGACTAACGGGACTATCTTGAATGCTTGACAAAACGAATATAAATCCACATATAATTAACGCGCGACGTTTATAAAACGTAAACCTTAGATAATCACATTAGATAATTAATAATACCACATAATTATTTATTTTAAGTTCGCATAAAATCATAGATTTAACTTACATGAAATCATAAAACAATACGTATAATTTTATGACACTTTGTTACCTAAAATCATAAAATAAGTCGTGTGAATATGTATACTTATATCACATAAAATTATAAGATGAAATCCTAGAATATCAAACGTTCGAACTTAGTGCATGCGCGTATAGTGATAATTACCCAAACCCTAATTTGCTAAAGTCAACACATAAATGTTCACACCACATTTAATACGGTTTACGTTCAGTTAATGTCAGGAAATGACCTGAAAATGCGGATTGTTACAGTATCCCCTTGTTGAAGAATTTTCGCCCTCAAAAATTGCGTAATACGGTAAAAGTTAATGGGTTGGACACAAGAAAAGAAAAAAAAATATCAGTCGTCACATCATCCCCTTGTTGAAAGAATTTCGTCCCGAAATTTAAATCAGTAACAATTGTTTGAAGAGTCGAATTGATAGTAACGTATCAAAATAATCCATGTCTCTTACTCCAAAAGGAGTGACAGATGTTATGGTCAAGAATGTGTACCAGATGTTGAGAAGATACCAAATGTTTAAAGGTTTTCGAAAGGAATTCGAATGGAAAATATAGAAAGTGATTTTCTTATCAGGTCCTCTTACAAGAAGAGTTGAAGAAATGTACCTCAGGAATCGTGTTGCGTGACTAGGCCAAACAGAGTGACACGATAACATTAGTATCTTAAATCAAAATTTCAATATGAAGAACAATCATAATACATCAGAGTAGTTTCCAGCTATTGTACTTAATACTGGGAGTTAGATTCCCACGTCGTATCTCGTTTTCAGTTAAGAAATTCGCATTCACCAATAACCCAGGTGAATCGAAGAGAAAGAAATTTGAGTATATGAGAAAATCGTGTGTACATCAAGTCAATCAGTGTTTAATAAACCCATTGTCTAACAAAGACGTAAACGTCTGATCTTACCTACCAATTAGCATTTAGCACAGAATTACACAAGACTGATCAAGTTAACATGAGGACCCATTGATTGATTAGTACTTTTATGACCGTTTAAGTTTCACATGATTGATAATAACATTGAAATTCACATTTCATGCAATAATTGTTCAAATAGCATACGAGTCTCTACGAAGGTTTCTTTTAAAGGTTTATGTGGTCAAAGCGTACTAGCATGCAATCTATCATGAAGGTTTTACCATACAATCGTCCCAACACCTTATATACTACCATACAACCCTAGCATGGCATATCTCTAGCACATAAGTTCATAAACTAACCAACACAACCCATACGGTGCAAAGTTGACGGGGCAACTTCACACAGTCTTGTCATTCCCACCGAAGTAGGAGACTTAGGACCTTGTATGGTGTATGGTTTTCATACTCAATCGAGTTAATACATTCAGAACATGCCATTTTCTGGTTCCTAATACGTTTCATACACATAACTAATCATGCAATTCTATGCAACTTATGTTTAAACCAGCACTTCAATAATTAATCAGTTTCTATTCCCTAAACATAGGCTTAGATTCTCAAATTTAGCATTCATAAACACATATATTTTGTAAACATTTCTCATGAGGAGGTCAGAAGCAAACAAACTATTTATCGTGGTTAAAATGTTTCAACAATTGCTCACGTACTAAAATATAACTGGCAACATGCTGATTTTGTGACAAAAGGAACGAGGTCCAATGAGAAATCCAATCAAGAGCTCACAACCATTTAAAAGGTAACACGTAGCAGTTTGTTTTAGAAAAAAATTACTAAATTCTGTTAAGAATTTTTCATGAAACAACGTAGACAATTAGGTTCAAGTTCAAGTTGTAGTTTAGTACAACATATCATCATGCATATTACCTTGCTAAAGAATCCAGAAATAAGGTTGAAAGTTTCAACAAAACAAAAGTGCAAACTATGAGGTACCGAATATCGAAAGGTGCTCATCAAGCATGAGAATAGCAAATTTAAGATGAAGAGTATCAATGGCTTAGTTCGTGAATTCTAGTAAGCGATGAGATTGCAAGCTTATGATAGTCACAGTTACACATTCGAAGAACGACATGTGGGTTCAAACTAGCGCTGGTGATGATACCAGCAGGGAGGATGCAAATAACATAATGGATGGTATAAAATTCAGAGATAAATATACAACGTGCTTGACAGGATTTGGCATGGAACTCACGTAAATAGATATCGAAATGAATGTATCAACGGTTATACAATCTAATAGAGTAAACATCTCGTTACGGAAATCTTCATTGTTTAAGCTCACTAGTGTGCCCAGTCTTATTGGTGTTCTTGTGCTTAATGCGTCATGCTTCTTTTCTTGTCAAAACATCGGTTCAATGGTCTTCAAAAGTAAGATAAGGTACGAAAGTGTTGCAAAAGGGTGTCTTCGAAACATAAAACATCAAGATGTTCAAAAGTGGTTTTGGGCTTTGATTTTCTGGACATATGAGTTTTCTTTAGGGTTTAGCGCCTGCCTACTACGGCTCGAAGGTCAAATTGGTGCTTCATAGAAAAGGATCAGGGACTATCACCTTAGTGAATGCCAGAAAGTTTATAAAAAAAAATAGGCAATCGACCCAAAAGTAGTGTCCCTCAAACGAAAGTCGATCTACTTCTTACACATGCTTCTGAAAGTTGGAGTTGATCATTCGATCAGGTGGTTTGTCATTTATAAGTGAAAATCTCTGGTTTTCAAAACTTTGATGTTCACCTGAGTCAGAACTCGCGTCTAAATCGTGGCAGGAAATTCGCTTCAGAAAAGTTTTCTTCTAGACCCAGACAATTGAAAGCATGAAGTTTGATTATTTTGGGTATGTCTCTTTAAGGAGAAATACATAAGGGACATCTGTAATCCCGGAGAAAGTAGCATTAAGCAGTTTTGTCGACGACGTGGTCCCGTTAGATGAAGTTTCTCAAGATGAGGCTCTTGCGCATAACTCTAAAGTCAATCCTTGGTCCGGTACCGGTCCCACATTCAACGTACCACTAATGTTTATATATATAGGGTGTACCGCAGCTAACCCACCACACTACCAGCACCTTGGAAGTGTACCAGCAACTTACCATTACTATCTATTAGTCAAATCACACTGGTTAATTTTATCGGAAGTAGAGGACGTCAAGTTTTTCCCATACGCTTGAAGGTAAAGGGGGTGAGAGAGTAAAACCTCAATACGTTATGCAAACAAAATGTGTAAGAGTTTTCATTCACAATACCAGAAAAATGCGTAAGGTTTGTTATTCTAGTGAAGGTCGTCGAGAGGTTGGCGCGTGCAGGACGAATATCATAAAGCTTCAGATATCAAGAACATCAAGATTTAAGTAGGCCACAAGGTTTAAGTTTAAGCTGGGTTCATCAATGAAAGTTTCTTGAATGGATGTTGAGGATCCGTATACCAGAAGTTTGTTGGTAGTTGTTATGATAGGTGCGTTAATAATTACAAAATGTACGGATTACTTGGTGTACTTAATGTGTAATAAGAGTAAGTATAGTTTGATCGCACAGTTAGCTATCGATAACAAGAAGTTCACGCTCGATGGGTGCAAATAGAGTTTCCATATAAAGCTTGATATTGTCACTACTACAAAAACTGCTTTCCTTGACACGCGAACGATGACACTCAGTTTTTCTTGACGTGCAAAAACTGAAGTGTCAAAATAAAATGTCATTTATAGGTAATTCCTAAGAATTTATGACGCGCATTTTTGAGTGTCAAGAATTTCTGTCATATTTCAGAAAAAAAAAACACGGAGGACACTTTAGAATTGCACGTCAAGAAAACCCCGTCATTTTTTATTTTTTTCCCGCCAAAAAATTCCCCCAAATTTTTTTCCCCTAATTTTCAATTTTCAGCCAAAAACACTTCCCACCCTTTCCCCAAAAAACATCCCGCTCGTTCTAGAAAACCTTTTCCCCCATAAAACCCATTCCGTCAAAATCGTTGTTCCAATATTTGCCCTAGTTTTTTAATCGCGACGTCTCTCCACCACCGCTCCTCTGTCTCGGTGCCGGCCGCCACTCCACCACCACGACCGACGTCTCTACCCACTGACGCCTCTCCATCGTTCCACACGCATAGCCCTCACCCCATCACTTCAATCGGCTTTCTTGGTTTCTCTCTCTCTCCCTCTCTAGAGACTCGTTCTGTTTCTCTCTCTAGGAGAGGACGAAGAAGACAACAAAGAAGCACAAAGATATGGTGTCTACGCGTCGCAGTGGATCCAAATCCAACAACAACAAACGATCATCGTCTTCTGAACAGAAACCCCCGTCTCCCAAGCGTCAAAAGGTCCCCAATGCTATTTCGCCCCTTTCGTTTTCCCGATTTTCGACGTGGTTTATCCAGTTTCATCTTGATTGATTTCGTTTGTTAGGGCGAGAATGGAGGTGCATCGGAGAAATCGACGCCACAGGAACCATCACAACCACCCGTTGTGGAAAATTCCAAGGAATTGAGTTCGCCGGAGGCTTCAACCACAGGGATTTGGGACATCGGTTTTGGAATTATTAGGCAAGGTACGTTTCTTCTCCTTGCATGTCGTGATTCTTAACCTATGGTAGCTGATATATGTATTTCGTTTTAATTTTTGAGGATAATGCTCTTCTATTTGGGATTTGGGTCTTCAATTTGAGATTTATTTGTACGTAACCATTGATGAGTTCAAACGTTAACTCATGGTGTGTCAATTTTGAAAATTGGTTGTTTACACATCAACTAAAGGTCAATTGATGGTTTCCAGTTAATCCATCTTTTTTTTGTTTACCAAATGTGAGATTTATTTCTTAGTTATGTTCTCCTTTTATGCTGCATGTTTGGTTAATTTATGTGATCATTTTATGGTTCCAATTTCATCTTTGTTCAAGAGTTTAGTGTTTATTTTCTTATTTTTCAGGTTATCCTATCTGCACTTTGGAGTTGAGGTAATGTTTATTTCATTTATGGCTTCATTTTACTGTGTGAATTGGATTTTTGTTTAAAAATTTGTTGTATGTGTTGTTTTTGTGTTCATGTGTTCAGACTATTATAGTTGTTACCTGGAGTTCAGGTAGCATTTAACTCACATTGATCCTATAGGCTTGAGAAATTTATTTATCTGATATGTTACTTATAGTTTCATTTGCTAATTTTATTTTTTTGGGTGTTTAGTGGTTGGGGGTTTTGTTTAATTAATTTTCTTACATTTAGGGTGTTCTAAACTATCAAAACAGGTTTTATGCTTTTTCTTAAGTTGTCTGCTCTTTTGTAGGTTGAATGATCTTTGTCAAAGTCAAGTTTTAATGTTTGTAGTCATATGTTTTTTCCAATGTATTTTAGAGAAATAAATTTATACAGTTCTAAGAACATTCAGTTAATTTAAATTTTGACATTTAAGAGATCAATGTGACCAAGTTGTATCAGGGTATAGACATACTATAATAGTATCCATGATCAGTTTTGTTTTTTCTATCACTTTGGTTTCATAGTTACTTAAACTATTAATTATGGTTAATTTAAGTTATCTTATCCTCTTATTATTATTTTTTTTGCTTTTCTATTTGCTTAGTTGGTGACCCACCGCGCGTTGCGGCGGCGTCACCATTTTTGTATCTATGAAGATCATATTGTTATGTCGAACCCAAAAAACCAAGACCACTTAAGTATTGGCACCGCACAACTATTCCATGTTTGTATACAAAGGCTGCGCTTATTGTAAGTCCGTCTGAAACATGTGATTCTAATATGTTAATGTGTGCTGCAGAGTGCAGACCTACAATGTTGGCATTGTGCATATGTTTTAGGAGTCAAATATTAGGCAACTACATAAATTAACTTCAAATAATCTTCATGCTTGCAAAAACAGACTTACAAAATTAATCTTCATTCCCATTCGGATGAAGTACAACATCAAGCTTTTTCTGCAACAATTAACTTCATATTTAAATCTATATGATGTGAATATAACACAATATTTAATTGCAAGATAACATGTAAAGAATATGATGGTCCTAGGAAGCATTAGCATTGCTTTCAAGATCGTGTTGCTGTTATTCAATATGTAAAGAATATGATAGCTCTAGGAAGCATTAACATTTCTTTCAAGATCATGTTGCTGTATATATCTAAGTTATGAAGCTTTAAAACTCATAATGAAATTCTTCAATCAAAAGGAGACGATGTAAATATATTAGCAGTACAATTAATCATACAACAGAAGTTGATAGGTATTTTAGAAATTCTAATTGTGATTCAATCTATATAGTCATAATCCTATTATATTTAAGCTTATTAAAATTTTAAAGTCTCAATTGCTTAATAAGTTCTTAAGAAGATTTTTGCTTACCAAATACAGTTTGATGGTGTCTTTTTGGAAGAGAAACTTTTAAGGGAAGGAATTTGAAGGTTTTACACATTATGGTTTAGCCTCATTTGACCCGTCTTCTATTTAGTGAACATCTTTACCCTTGCTATTTGTTAGCTAAATAAAATATGAAGCATACTGAAGCGAACAGAAGATCAAATTGCCTTAGCAACTGAACTCAAAATCCTTATGTTTGTGATTGAACCTATAAAAGCAAGATCCAATTATATTGAAGCTTATTACTAATTTGATGATGTCTTAGTGGAAGAAAGACCATTATATTCTTTAATCCCTCTACATTCTCCTAACAATTGCCAAATGAAAAAAAAAAATTGATGTAACCACTGTACAATTCATGCATAATATGTTTCCTATAAGAAATAAAACACCTAAAAGGGAAAAACCATCATAAGAATAGGTTGCAGACAGTAAAATAACGTTGATAACTAAAGCATGGTCATGAGAATATCATGTCAAAAGATTTCACCCAACTTTTTAGATTATATGCAGGTATGATCATGAGATTAACTCACCAAATGATTTGGAAAATGAATTATATAATAAAAGAAGGAAAGAAATGCTAAAATCCAGTAATCAGATGGGCTGCTGAGAACCTCATTCCATGCCGAATGTTGAGAAAAAAAACTAAAAACCAAAGAATCCATAAACCTCAAAGCATATGATCTCCATGTCTATAAATAACAGAAAACATAGCCATAAAAAAGGTTCATATTAAGGATTTCACTTATTGAAAGAAACAAAAGAAGAGCAGTAAAAGGATTAATTGAAGAAGAAGATAGCAAGGAGAAAATGTACCAACATAGATTTGAGGCAGTGGTAGATGATGACAGATTGTGCAGACGTCTTTTTTTCTCTTCTCTTTACATACGTGTCGTTGCAGGGTAAATGAACAGTTAGTAATGTGAGGTATTGATTGTTGTTATCTTAGTTTAGGTGTGAATCTTTTCTTAGATTTCTCCTGAGTCTTTATTCGTGCGTTAATGTGGTTAGGGAGACATCATTTTGTTCAAGTTGTTTTTTTTCAAACTGTGCTTGGGATGAAACCACTATTAACTCTTTGAATTTCAGATCCTCTTAGAGGATGAACTTATCTTGGACATGCATAATCGCTCATTGAAGATTGTTGGCGTAATAGGTTATTTTAAAATTTCTTTTTCAGCTTTAAAGTGATTCGTTCTGTTGTAAATATTAGCATAATCTCCAATCTGTACCTTTGAAATCATTTTGATAAAAGGTAAATCTAATGGTTCCTTTCACGTCTTCGCATAGATTTATAGACCATATCATGTGTTACTGTTAATAGCTTGCATGGACCAAATTGATATGTTCACTTTTTTGGTGCTCAAGTGTGCAGACTATCAAATTAATGTTCTTGCATGGACCATATTAAAATGTAAAAAACTAAATGTTCTTACATTTAGGGTGTTCTAAATTGATATGTTCAATATGTACCTATTAAATCATTTTTTTCAGTAAATGTTAATGGCTACTATTGGTGTCGGTGTTGTGAAGGGAAAGTTCTTTTGAGGTTAGCATTTTCTCTTTGGTTTATATTTTTTCCAGTCACTTTTGTTCATGTGTTACAATTGGATTTTCATAGCTGAAAGTGATGATTCTTTGTGTATATGAAGTTCATAAAACTAAAAGTGATAATTTCTTAACTGTGTATGAAGTTCATTTCATCTGATCTGCTGTGTTTGTTGTGTTTTAGAACTGAAGAGACTATGTAACTGCTGTTTGTTTACTTCTTCACAATTAGGGTCCTTCCATTAAAAATGCCTTAGATTAATAGGTGTTAGCTGAGATTATCTTTAGTGTTGTAGGTAGAGCTCCCTTTTTCAAATCTGTTTACCTCTGAACATTGATTTCATAATCATGTGCTTCTTAGCTGCTGTTTATTTCCTTTGCAGCTTGCCATCACTCGAACTGAAACCAAACTCTACATGAAGAGATTTCAGATGACGACGAAGAAACTATAGTAACACCAAAACTGATCTGCCAAGATGGCCATGACATGCCCAACCCAAACTACCAGTAAGTATTTACATATCAATTCACACATCTTACACAAACAACTACATATATGTACTAAATCATCTAAAATACAAAACAGACTCTGTGTAAATGGGATACTCATGGTTGACAGTGGGACTCTACAAGTGGTAATCTTTAATGACACAATGACAACCATTTCCAGGAACTATCTCCAGTGATTTGGTTATACACAACATTCGAAATACTGAAAAAATAGTGGCCCGCCGCAACGCGTGGGCGGGTCACCTTCTTGTTACATAAACTATTATCAAAATCAGTGATCCACCTTTTTAAATATATATAAATTTAAACTGTCCTCACACTTTGGTATACTTTGGGCGACTTCATAATGTTTGCTTTATTTTCTGCCAAGTTTCTTAACTTTTATACCCTTTTGACCCATTATTTTGGGTCTGGGTCATCTCATGTGGATTAACATGTCAAAACAGGTTCGGTTGAAACCGGTCATTTTGGGTATGTGTTCACTGATCAAGCACTCCCAGTGGATCTTGTCAAGAGGTAATATTTATCTTTTTGGGTTGAAAAACATACATTGAAATGTTGGTATTTATCTTTATACTTAAATTGTATATTTAACACTCAGGGGAATGGCAGTTGAGGATTTAACTTCTCCTCATGGACTAAGAGGATAGTAAGGCTGAAAGAGGGTGATGCTGCTAATGACAGCAGCAGCAACAACTAGTAAAGTATTGTGATAGTATAGTGATAATATTATGTATTTAGTTCATAGTTTATTTTTTATGTAAACTCATGTTGAGTTTGTAATGTTTACTATATATATATATATATATAATGCATTATTTTGTTGTAGGTGTATTGTATTTTGTATTGAGGTTAATTGCCATTTAATGTGGAAATTAGTGGTTTACAAAAAAATAATTTTTTTTTATATTTTTATAAAAGATTCTTGACGCGCAAAAAAGCGTGTCATATCTCTTTATGACGGGGGCTTCCTTGACGCGCATTTTATGACGCGCAATGCACGTCATAAAACGCGCGTCATTGTTCGCGCGTCAAGAGCTTCTTGACACGCATTTTGCGCGTCAAGAAGCTTCTTGACCCCCGCATCCTTGACACACATTTGCGCGTCAAGAAGGCACTTTCTTGACGCGCAATGCACGTCAAGAATGCCAGTTTTTGTAGTAGTGTGTTATTGTGTTTGAAGCACAAGGTCATCTTATCATCAATGTTGTTAACTAGTAGGAAAACTAACCAAAAGTGTAACACCCTTCGGTTCAAAGCTTAGAAGTTTATCCAGGGCATAAGGGATTACAAAAGTGCGAGAATCAGAAATTATCGGTTGCTAAATCATGAAAGGTTGAATTATGCAAACAAAAAGATCGATAGTTCAGGCTCAGGAGATCAATCGGAATATTCCTTACGTTAAAATTGGAAGTCATCAGTTTGAAACAAGGAAGACTCTTCACTATCATCACCTCCATTTGAGAGAAATATGCTTGCAGTGAGATAGGCAGTTTGTACAATCATGAGAATGTTGCTGGAAACAAGTTTTGATTCGCAGAAGAAAATCAGGAAATATGAATATTCAGAGGGAAAGTTCACAAGAGTTTTTAGCCAAGAAACATGCTCCAATTCTCGCGGTATATGCTTGATCTAGTTCGTTTATCCAATGTTTCCTGGGTATTCGTCCGAGGAATGTATATACAAGTTGTCTCACAATCATAAGTTTCAGGGATTGATATGATAGGTAAAGTCACAAAGGTAGAATTATGATTCAAGATGAGTTCAAACCAATCAAAGGTTTCGTCGAGAGTGTTCGCAGTTACGGAAGACATGTCATTTAAATACACGAGTTAAACGGTGCCCTTCCGGATTAACATTAGTAATAGGTGTCAAAGGGTTCACGAATGGATTAGAATCCATATATATAAGAGATGATATCATGCGCGATAGCGTTTACAAGATATATGACTTCGATCATCCAGTCGAATTTCAACATGCTCAACATTTAGCCCTACGAGAAAAAAAATTACAGAAATTTGCTCCCAATTACGACCATTAGCTTGCCTAGTAAGATTCTCCAGGATTTCCATACACTGCAAATTACTTTTACGTGTGCACCCGTAACTGCAATTTACCCTATATGGTCACCCTAGTTCCTCTTACTTCAGCTACCAGGTACGGCGGGGTACAAATGAGATATCCTCGGAGTGTGTATGAAGAATGTGGTCACTGACCCAAGGTTATCTTGACCAGAATTTATTAAAAGACAAGTTTCGAGGATAAAATATTCGCTTTAAATGGGAATGAACCACCCGAAGTGAGTCAGCCATAACCTAGTTTAGCTTGAAGGTATAGAATGATTTTTACATATACCGACTTGATCACCAATCAGATACATATGAAAAAAAAATCAGTCAATACACATCAGGTATTGTTCAGTTTATAAGAGTCTCACTCAAGTTGCTTCATTCCAACACAACCATGCGATAGAAACGAGAAAGGAAAGATCTTAGAATATTAGAGCGAATGTGAAAACGATTAGGATAACGAAAGCAGATTCAAGTATCCCACAGGAAACCACTTGAATCCACACACCGTCGCCACAACTGAAGTCGAATGGTCACGTTATAAGCACACTGTGATAAAGTTGATTGAACATTAGAGTTCAGTGATACAAGTACGTTAGGTACAACAAGAATCTCACATACTAGGACGAAAAGTTTGAGAACAGGAAGAGGCATTACACCACCTTCCCTATGTTCTAGGATAATCCCGAGCAGCAACCAGCTCGCCATGAATCAAGATGTGATCCTCCAGTTCGACTCGACTTCTTCTCGCCACACATGTGAAGTAGAGGGGTACACGACTCTAAGACGCTGAAAACGACTCAAGAATAACCGGCTCCTCGCCGTAGGTATAAGGGAAGTGGATGATATAGCGTAAACCAGGTGCGTGTAAGAGTGAGTATCACGATGCATGAGAAGAATGTTTAAGTGCAACTAATGCAAAACAGTTACAGTCTAAGACGAATCTTAGTTCGCTGTAACCAATGGCTCTGATACCAATCTGTCACACCCCCAAAAATCCCACGCGCGATAACGCGCTGCAGGGAGAGTGACAAACCAGGATCGATGTCCATTAGTTACACCAAACGACCAATAATTAATAAAAGGTTGTACATTTTATTAAAATATAAATACAGAGTTTTACAAATGCGGAAGCGTAATATGCTGAAAGTATTTATTGTAAAAACACCGCCACCCAAGGTGACGTGGCTTGTTCAAGGACAATAAAAGGGTTTCGATGTCTCATGCATGCGTACTCGTGATACTCGAACATCTGCAACCTGAGAATAACATGCTAAAAGTGTCAACACAAAGGTTGGTGAGTTCACAGGTTTATCGGTTCAAAAACAGTTCCAGTTTATTGTAAATCGATTGTTCAACAACAGTCCCAGTTCAGAGTAAATCAACTGTTCATCGACAGTTCAAGTTCAGTTTAAGATTGATTATTCAACAACAATCAAGTTGAGTTTAAGATTGACTATTCAACAACAATCAGTTGAGTTTAGGATTGACTGTTCAACCACAGTCAAGTTGTAAGAGCATAATCACTAATATATATCAGATAGCTAGCTAGGCTATATACATGAAACTTCGCACGTTGATGGTCACCGAAGCTAACAGTTGTTTACAGTTTGCGCAGTTTGCCTTGTTGTGTTTAGGACGAATATAACACCCGTTCGATATCCAATCGAGTCAGCGCGACTGACCCGGGTGGGGTTTGTCAGACCCAGTAGTACTACAATATATCTCCCGCTATCGTCATTAATACTAACGGTACCATAAGAAGGACTTTGTTGTATCAGTGTGCTACAAGTACATCAAGTGATATATAAAAGTCTAATTATCTCAGTTGTATAGTTGATGCATGTTAATCTCCCCCAACAGGATTAAAAACAGTAAAATGGGGCCGTGAAACTCACCTTAGGTTGCACAGCAAAGTTCCAGATAAACAGTTAATCACGTAGCAAGAACGGGAATTGCGAAAGCAATCAATCACCTAACAAGCATAAGAGTGTAAGTGTGTGTGTTCAAGCAAAACTGCTAAGTCCAACGTAACCGAAAGAAAAAAAAACGAATGATCGTGAAGTCCGAAACAAGTCGAGGATGGTCTGTGTGCCAAATCCAGCGATTATCGAAATAACGCGAGAAAATACAATATATATATATTATTATTATATATTTTCTAAGTTTAAAGATTTCAAAATAAATATAAAAAATATATATATATATATATATATATATATATATATATTTAAACTAAACGTACAAGTGACGTTAATAACGAATTTGCGAGAACAATATATATGTATATGTTAGAGGTTCTCATAAAATATCCGATTGTTTCAATAAAATCCAATGATATAAGTTTATATATTAATCTACACAAAAATATATTTATTTGACCATTTTACGTAAAACCATGATTCTTGAATTTAAAAAAATATATATATTTACATATGGATTTATTAAAACTATATTTTGGCTCAGTACGTCAAAGTTTACGGGTTTAATAATCAATATACATTTTTACGGGTTTAGACATTCCTAGGGATCCATTTTTAAACAAATTCTAGTTGACCCAAAGCATAAAATTACAACACAAAAAAATGTATATATATAAAGAATAGAAGGAAATGAGGTCGCCCGGGTTCGAACCCGCGACCTCTAACCCACAAACAATGTCCTAACCGCTGGGCTACTGCCTCTGTTTGGTTTATAATCCAGCCGGAATGCTTATATGCATTGATAGTAGGCAGAATCAGTTCATAGGGAAAAGAAGAAAAAAAAAATAGAAAAAAACGCGGAGGCCGGGTATCGAACCCGCAACCTCAGGGACGCAAACGTGTAACCTAACCACTTAGCCACCAGACCCGTTGTTTTATAACCCAGCCGCTTATTTTTATAACCCGAACCCTCGTCGGTCATCTTCCTCCCGAGTCCCATCCAACTCGCCGGAACCCTAATCCGGTCGCCGGAATTTCGCGATAAACATGAATCAAAGACAAGAAACGCGCGACTAAAAGGAAAGGGTGATTACCTCGGACTGAAGATGGGATGTTGATGAGTTTTGATGCCGAAAACAAGGAAACCCGATCCCGAAAAACTCGACCCGGATCTCCTGACGTTGCTTCATTCACAGATTCGTTGTTCCAAGGTTGCTCAGTGGTGATCCACGATCTCAGTGGTGCTCGCAAGGTGGTGTAACAGTGGCGGAAAGTGGTGGTTCAGTGGTGTTTTTCTTCGTCGGAAAACAAGGAAAACGAGAGAGCGAGAGAGGGAGGTGAGGGACGATGATTGAGGGTGATGGGAATAGCCTCGACTGTTACCACATATGATATTATTTGTTGATGCAATTGAAGTCACGGTCGGTTACAGAAGGAGGAGAACGGTTCACACCTCTGCCGGTTCCTTTGATGCGCATTGAATTCCATAATTCAAGTTTGCCATAATGACAAAAATAGTCCCTCAAATAGTTACATTATGGACACAAGGTTTGAACAATTACAAGGTTAGCCCTTGTAGGTTTAGTTCAATTAAAATGGGTTTTAGGAGTTAACAAAGTTAACTATAAGGTTTAGAGATAGGCTAACTAGACTAACGGGACTATCTTGAATGCTTGACAAAACGAATATAAATCCACATATAATTAACGCGCGACGTTTATAAAACGTAAACCTTAGATAATCACATTAGATAATTAATAATACCACATAATTATTTATTTTAAGTTCGCATAAAATCATAGATTTAACTTACATGAAATCATAAAACAATACGTATAATTTTATGACACTTTGTTACCTAAAATCATAAAATAAGTCGTGTGAATATGTATACTTATATCACATAAAATTATAAGATGAAATCCTAGAATATCAAACGTTCGAACTTAGTGCATGCGCGTATAGTGATAATTACCCAAACCCTAATTTGCTAAAGTCAACACATAAATGTTCACACCACATTTAATACGGTTTACGTTCAGTTAATGTCAGGAAATGACCTGAAAATGCGGATTGTTACATTTGTGGATTCATCGTTTATTATTGCTTCTCATACTTGATTCAATCAATCACTTGGATTCCGCACTCATGATTGATCATTGATATTGTGTTTCGACTATAATACAAAAATTATAAGGCTTATGTATTAAATTGGGTTGATTTCGGTTATCCATGTTTAATGATTGGGTGGTACTTAATTATGTGTTTGTTCTGGTAAAATACGGTTTAGACTAGAGGGAGAAACGGCTTTGGGCCATATGTAATAAATGTGTGAGTTTGTATTTAAAAAAACTCACATCCTACTAGCTAAGGTTCGCCGAAGTAGACACAAGAGAGAGGGAGGGAATTCGTGACTTGATAGAGACCAGAGAATAATTTCGGTGGCCTAACCAAAACCTGTGTGCTAGACAGAAATCGAGTTGTAATAGTAATCAACGATTTAGTTATCTAATCGTAAGTGTTTATTAACTTTGTTGATTAATCGTTTATTTTTGCTTCTCATTTAATAACTTTGTTGATTCATCGTTTATTATTGCTTCTCATACTAGATTCAATCAATCACTTGGATTTCGCACTCATGATTGATCATTGATATCGTGTTTCGACTATAATAGAAAAATGATAAGGCTTGTGTATTAAATTGGGTTGGGCGTTGGTTATCCATGTTTAATGTTTGGGTGGTAGTTAATTATGTGTTTGTTTTTCTAAAATACGGTTTGGACTAGAGGGAGAAAGGGCTTTGGCCCATCTAATAAATGCGTGTGTTTGTATTTAAAAAAACTCACATCCTACTAGCTAAGGTTTGCCGAAATAGACACAAAAGAGAGAGAGATGGGAAATGATGACATGAGAGACACCAGAGTATGATTTCGGTGGCCTAACCGAAACATGTGTGCTAGACAGAAATCGAGTGGTAATAGTAATCAACGATTTAGTCATCTAATCGTAAGTGTTTATTAACTTTGTTGATTAATCGTTTATTTTTACTTCTCATTTATTAACTTTGTGGATTCATCGTTTATTATTGCTTCTCATACTTGATTCAATCAATCACTTGGATTCCGCACTCATGATTGATCATTGATATCGTGTTTCGACTATAATACAAAAGTTATAAGGCTTAATGATTGGGTGGTACTTAATTATGTGTTTGTTCTGGTAAAATACGGTTTAGACTAGAGGGAGAAACGGCTTTGGGCCATATGTAATAAATGTGTGAGTTTGTATTTAAAAAAACTCACATCCTACTAGCTAAGGTTCGCCGAAGTAGACACAAGAGAGAGGGAGGGAGTTCGTGACTTGATAGAGACCAGAGAATGATTTCGGTGGCCTAACCAAAACCTGTATGCTAGACAGAAATCGAGTTGTAATAGTAATCAACGATTTAGTTATCTAATCGTAAGTGTTTATTAACTTTGTTGATTAATCGTTTATTTTTGCTTCTCATTTAATAACTTTGTTGATTCATCGTTTATTATTGCTTCTCATACTTGATTCAATCAATCACTTTGATTTCGCACTCATGATTGATCATTGATATCGTGTTTCGACTATAATAGAAAAATGATAAGGCTTGTGTATTAAATTGGGTTGGGCGTTGGTTATCCATGTTTAATGTTTGGGTGGTAGTTAATTATGTGTTTGTTTTTCTAAAATACGGTTTGGACTAGAGGGAGAAAGGGCTTTGGCCCATCTAATAAATGTGTGAGTTTGTATTTAAAAAAACTCACATCCTACTAGCTAAGGTTTGCCGAAATAGACACAAAAGAGAGAGAGATGGGGAATTCATGACTTGAGAGACACCAGAGTATGATTTCGGTGGCCTAACGGAAACATGTGTGCTAGACAGAAATCGAGTTGTAATAGTAATCAACGATTTAGTCATCTAATCATAAGTGTTTATTAAACATTGTTGATTCATCGTTTATTATTGCCTCTCATTTATTAACTTTGTTGATTCATCGTGTGACATCCGAGAATTCCAAGGTTAACTTCCGTTAGACAATCTCCGTTAGTTACGCTATAAGTGTTAACTTAGTAACTAATGCGTAACTAGGCCGAATACGTCCACGACCTTTGGTTGATCACCGAACCCGTCCATATGTGTTATGTGTTTATTTATTTATTGTCATTATGTGCAATGTGATTTAAATACATGATTTATATTGTGAATAGCGTGACAATTCATGAATCGTGCTTATCTTGCTTAGAATGTAAAGTTGACCACTTTTGGTTACCAGCAAAACTACCGGGCGAAACTATAATGTCGCCCGGCAATCAGACTGTTAGCTCACACGTGATCAGAGCCAGTTTCGCTTGGCCAGCGAAACTGCCAGCGAAACTAGCCCCTGATATATATATTTCATAAAACCCTAGAAGCCTCATTCTTGCACCTTTTCTCCAAAAACACACACACTCTCCTGAAACTTCTGGACCAGCTGATTCCAGCCAAGAACCACCAAGAATCAGCCACCATCTCTGAGTTGTGAAGATCATCCATCGATCCTAGAAT
The DNA here is from genome assembly GCA_039602395.1 of Deinandra increscens subsp. villosa. Classification (NCBI taxonomy): domain Eukaryota; kingdom Viridiplantae; phylum Streptophyta; class Magnoliopsida; order Asterales; family Asteraceae; genus Deinandra; species Deinandra increscens. The sequence continues at coordinate 38,718,357 of JBCNJP010000008.1, read as the reverse complement.
CAACCGTGAGTCCCATGAACCATTTCTATGTGTTTTCTATGTGTTTTCTTCATAAAGCATGCCTAGATCTCCATAGAATCGTTAGATCTTCTGATATGATGCTTAGGAAGGCTAGATCTATCATAAAGTCAGTAACTTTACGTTTGAAATCAAACCATAATGAAGATTCATGCTAGTTAGGTCATTTTAGGTTTAAAATGCATTTTTGGTGATTTGATGATAAAAAACCATGTTTAAGGTGTTAAAACTTGTTGTTTGATGTTGGTAAATGATTATGCATGCTAGATATTGAATTACATGAAATATGGAAGCTGTTAGGTTGATTTTTAGGCTGATTTGTGAGTTTTTCGCGACCAGCGACACTGCGTGTTCTCTGGGCGAAATTATGTAGCGAAATTATGTATATCTTCATCCAGTGACACTATGTAGCGAAACTGTAGTGTCGCCGGGTAAACCAACCAGACCTGTCCGAACGAAACTACCGAGCGAAATTCCCTAAACGAAAGTTCAAACCAGTTTCGGGCGAAACTAGGCTAGCGAAACTGTGCCAACAGTTTCGAGCGAAACTAGCCTAGCGAAACTGTGTCATCGGGTATTGCCTAGCGAAAGTGCTGCCCGTGTACACAGCGAAACTGCCTAGCGAATTTATACTAGCGAAACTGTGACCAGACCTAAACCCAAACTTGTGCAACTTACTTGAATGTTATGCCATGACTTACATGATTATGCTATGATGAAACATGTTTGATTTCTGATTTATGTGAACCCTTGTTTATGATCAACCATCGGTGTCGTGTGTCGTTATGTCGTTTCGTAGTTCCAACGTGCTATGTTATGGGCCATAGTGACGATAAGTTAATGATTAGACACAAAGCTAATACTTAAGACCTAAACGTGTTCATAGGTCTTCGTTAAGCAATAATTGGATTAATTAGCAGGTGTAGCTGAGCAACCTAAGGTGAGTTTCACTAACCCTTTAATTGTGAGCCCGTTTGGGACACAACGAATGAACTTAACGAAAAACAACGCTGACATTTTGAGGTATTACCAAATGGGATACCTGTTATGGAAGTTGGAGTGTTTTATGGGGAGCACTTGCAACTGTCCATCCTTGGGGTTTCAATTGAAATCCGGAAACGACCATTTTGACACTTAAACTCTTTTTAGGATTTCAAATGAAATCCAGAATAAACATTTTTAATATGACTAGTGTAGGTTAAAGTCTAAACCAAATGATATCACATGATTTCTAAGGATGCCTTAAAAACTTAAAAGTCCTCAATTTAGTACTATTGATCTGAGAATCGAGGGGATGTTGGGTAGATCTAATGAGGGTTTGACAAACCCTGCTCCGCGGTACACAAATGTGTAACCAACCGGTTGGAGGCCGAACGGAGTTCAATATCAGCCTGTTTTTAGTTGGGGGCCTCCCAAATGGGACACAACTGGAGGCACCAACCATCGGCAAATGCCGAACTCTGTTACGTCAGCTTTCAGCCCTAGTACGACTTCCTTAGTGCATGGAAACCGGATTAGCTACCCGCGATATCGGTTGACCGCTTTAACTTTTACTTAACTAGTGCATATTCGGTAATTCAACACTTGGCAATGTTTTGCAAATCTATTACTTATTTATATGTTGATGAATACGATTATGAGACCGGGCCAATGCATGTCATGCCCACCGTGAACTCACCAACCGTTAGGTTGACACTTGTGTGGTTTTCACTTTTGCAGATCGTTGAAGAGTATCCACTAGAGGTTGGCATGGCACAAGAAGATACTTACTTTTATTTTAAACTAAATTCGGGAATTTAACGACAATTTATGTTTTGTAATTAAAGCACGTGGTTAGTGCTGAGAGACTTATGTTTTTATTCCGCTGCGTATTTTAAACTGTTTTTATTATGAACATTTGGACTTTACTCTGATTCGTTTAGTATTTGTAACTAATGGTTGTGGTCCTGGTTTGCTCGCACCCCTTAACGGTGTAAACTCCGTTAGTGGTTAATTGGGGGTGTGACAGATTGGTATCAGAGCCATAAGTTGCAGAGAACTGGAATCATTTTGAAAAACGATTTGGAAACTGCAACTTGAAACCTTAGTTACAAACGAACAACAAATTCCCAAAACAAAATTTTCACGTGCCAACCTGGGATACTCGCTCTGCTGTGTAAGTAAATGCTTCATATGTATATATATATATATATAAATATATATAGACGTTGTCTAGGTAGTCTAACGGAAAACCTTAGGAAAATTTTCACACACGAATACGAAACGCGAACGCTAATACGCACAGTATTCGGGGGAAAGCGACAACGAAACGATGCTGCACGCTACGTCCTGATTTCTACTACGATGACTACGCCGACGGTGACTTTTATGGGGAAAGCCGACTTTCGACGATAGCTACTTATGACTTACGACGTTCTCCGACGACGCCTCGATTTTGCACGAAAATTTTTATGGACTAATAGTGGGATAACGGGGAACTGTTGATATACATATTATGGGATATGTATAAAGTATAACTGTGACTGAACACTGGCTACTTTAACTGTCCAGCAAGATGTCTGGAAGAGGACACGGGAGGAGCAACATTAACATGACGCCTGCACAACTACAAGCTATGATTAACGAGCACGTGCAAGCCGAGGTGGCAGCCGTCCAAACCGCATACGCCGCTCAGGGTAATTATTATGCCGGTTAAGGCACAAAGCGATTATATTTTGATTTGTTTAAACTTAAAGCCCGAACTATAAATTGCATCAGGAAACGTCCATCACTGCACGTTTAAGTCCTTCATGGATTGTATGCCAATGACGTTTTCCGGTGAGGAAGGAGCGGTAGGACTCCTCAGGTGGATCGAGAAGTCTGAGAAGGTCTTCTCTATGTGCAACTGCCCGGCTGAGAACAAGGTGAAATTTGCGACTGGTACTTTCGAGGGAGCAACTCTCTCCTGGTGGAACGCTGAAATTCAGATGATTGGGGTAAATGCGGCTAACAACATGGATTGGGAAGCGTTCAAGGAACTGATTATGGAGGAGTACTGCCCTCGAGATCAAGTCAAGAAGTTGGAAGGAGAATTTCTAAACTCCAAGATGTCTGGATCTGAAATTGAGGAATACACTGCGCGTTACCACGAGTACGCGGTGCTATGTCCGACAATGGTTGATGCTGAATTTAAGCGCATTGAGCGTTATCTGGAGGGTCTCGCACCCCAAATCAAGAGCTTGGTGACAGCCAGCAATCCAACAACCGTGCAACAAGCCATCCGTCTGGCTCATAAGTTAACTGATCAGGAGATTGAGAGGGGTACCCTACCCGTAAAAGATACTACAAAGACTGCCTTAAGTGGCAAGCGTAAGGCTGAAGAAGAAGCTCCAGCAACTTCTGTGAACAATCAAACTGTCGGGAATCAATCTGGGAGATCCTCTAACTCCCAATATCAGAACAAGCGATCTGACAACACAAGGTCCAATTTCAACGATGGCAGCAACAGTGGGAGTAACAATCGTCAAGGTGGGAATGGAAACTACAAGGGTAAAGCCCCGTATTGTAACAAGTGCGGGAAACACCACAATGGCATGTGTAGCAAGGGCCTGGAATGTGGAAGGTGTGGTAAACTGGGGCATGAAGCCAACAACTGCTGGACCAACTTGCAAAAGTTGAACAACAACGGTCAGAACCAAGGAGGAAATAACAACAGGGGAAACGGAAACAACCGCAACGGGCAAGGAAACAATCAGAACAACAACAATGGTGGAGCCCATGGCTGTTTTGAATGTGGTGCTCAAGGCCACATAAAAAGAGATTGCCCGCAATTGCGCAGACAAGGGAATGGTAGCAATGGCAACGGTGGAAACCAGGGCAACGGAAATGGCAACGGTGGGAATGGTAATGGTGGAAACGGAAATGGTAGAAATGGCAGAGGAAGAGCTTTTGTCATGGGTCAAGGTGAAGCTCGCAACGATGCCAACATGATTAACGGTAAATTCATCTTAAATGGTTTCTTCGCTACTGTATTGTTTGATTCTGGTGCTGAAAGAAGCTTTATTTCCACTAAATTTGCTAAGTTGATTAATGCTAAACCAATTGCCTTAGATGCTAAGTATGTGGTAGAGCTAGCAAATGGTAAACTTCATGATACGACTCAGATAGTTAAGGACTGTAAGTTAGAACTAGCTGACCGTACGTTAGGAATCGATCTTATGCCTTTCCCGATTGGTAGTTTTGATGTCATAGTAGGAATGGATTGGTTATCTGAAAACTGAGCCGAAATTTTATGCCAAGAAAAAGTGGTTCGTATTCCACTCAAGGACGATGAAGTGTTAACAGTTCAAGGCGAGAAAGGTGTAACAGTCACCGGTATTATTTCGTTTCTCAAAGCCCAAAAGTGCCTTCGTAAAGGTCACTTCGCGATCCTTGCAAACGTCACCGACACGACACTTCCCGAGCGCAGAATCAACGACTACCCGATAGTCCGCGACTTCCAAGATGTATTTCCTGAAGATCTGCCTGGTTTGCCTCCATTTCGACAAGTCGAGTTTGGAATCGATTTAGCTCCTGGAGCCGCTCCGATTGCACGCGCACCTTACCGTTTGGCAGTAAGCGAACTCAACGAACTCTCCGCACAACTTCAAGAGCTACTCGACAAAGGGTTTATTCGTCCAAGTTCGTCTCCATGGGGAGCACCGGTACTATTCGTTAAGAAGAAAGATGGAACGTTCCGCATGTGTATTGACTACCGAGAGCTTAACAAGGTTACGATCAAGAATCGGTATCCACTTCCTCGAATCGACGATCTCTTCGATCAGCTACAAGGTTCAAGTTACTTTTCAAAGATTGATCTACGGTCAAGATACCACCAACTTCGTGTTCGTGATGAGGATGTCCCCAAGACTGCTTTTAGAACTCGGTATGGTCATTACGAGTTCCTAGTTATGCCGTTTGGGCTAACTAATGCGCCTGCTGTATTTATGGATCTGATGAATCGAGTGTGCAAGTCGTACCTCGATCAGTTTGTGATAGTTTTCATCGACGATATCTTAATCTACTCCAAGACAAAGGAAGAACACGAGAGACACCTACGACTTATCTTGGAATTACTCCGCAAGGAACAGCTTTACGCCAAGTTTTCGAAATGCGATTTTTGGATTCGCGAAGTCCAGTTTCTTGGACACATTGTTGATCAGAATGGAATTCATGTCGACCCAGCTAAGGTGGAAGCTATCAAGAATTGGTCTACTCCGAGAGCGCCGACCGAAATCCGACAATTTTTGGGACTTGCCGGATATTACCGAAGATTCATCAAGGGCTTCTCGCAGATAGCTCAACCCTTAACAGCTTTAACGCACAAAGGAGTGCAATATAGATGGGGTGAAAAAGAGGAACACGCGTTTCAAACTCTTAAAGACATGTTATGTTCAGCTCCGATTCTCGCGTTACCCGATGGGGTTGACGACTTCTTGGTCTATTGCGATGCATCCATTCAAGGACTCGGTTGCGTGTTGATGCAACGGGACAAAGTGATTGCCTATGGGTCCAGGCAACTGAAGGACACTGAGAAGAATTATACAACGCATGATTTGGAATTAGGAGCCGTTGTTCATGCACTCAAGATTTGGAGACATTACCTCTACGGAACAAAGTGCACGATATTCACCGACCACAAAAGCTTACAACACATCTTTGATCAGAAGGATCTCAACATGCGACAACGACGGTGGGTCGAGTTACTGAATGACTATGACTTAGCAATTAAGTATCATCCAGGAAAAGCCAATGTTGTGGCTGATGCCTTAAGTCGGAAAGAGTACGAAAAGCCTCGACGAGTACGAGCGCTGCAACTTACCATCCACTCGGGATTGCGGGACCGGATCCGCGATGCCCAACGGGAAGCTTTAAAGGAAGAAAACTTCGTAGCTGAAGCACTGCGAGGGGTAGATGGTAACTCTGAAGTTAAGTCCGACGGACTCAGGTATTATAATGACAGAATTTGGGTTCCTTTACTTGGAAATCTCCGTGAGCTCGTGATGGACGAGGCTCACAAATCAAGGTATTCGGTACATCCTGGATCGGACAAGATGTAACAAGATTTGAAGAACTTGTATTGGTGGCCGAATATGAAAGCCGACATTGCTCGGTATGTGGCTAAGTGTTTAACATGCTCAAGAGTTAAGATCGAGTACCAAAAGCCTTCTGGATTATTACAGCAACCAAAGATCCCAGAATGGAAATGGGAGGATATCTCCATGGATTTCGTAACAGGATTACCTCATCGATCGAATAGACCGGATGCGATTTGGGTTATCATTGATCGTTTAACCAAGTCTGCACATTTTATCCCGATAAAGGAAAGTGATAACATGGATAAGTTAACGAAGCTGTATATTGATCAAATTGTGGCACGTCATGGAGTGCCTAAGACCATTATCTCTCCGACCGAGATCCTCTATTTACTTCCCGACTGTGGCAATCTATGCAAGAATCACTAGGAACCAGACTGGATATGAGTACAGCCTATCACCCACAGACTGATGGTCAGATGGAACGAACTATTCAGACTTTAGAAGACATGCTCCGAGCTTGCGTTCTCGACTTCGGTAAAGACTGGGAGGCTCATCTTCCATTGGTGGAGTTCTCCTACAACAACAGTTATCATTCGAGCATTGGTGCAGCACCCTTTGAAGCTCTTTATGGCAGAAAATGTAGATCGCCCATGTGTTGGGCCGAAACAGGTGAGAAAGGACTCACCGGACCAGAAATAATTCATGATACAACGGAACGAATTATTCAAATCAGAGAGCGGATAGCCGCAGCACGTGATAGGCAAAAGAGCTATGCCGACAAACGCCGTAAACCTTTGAAGTTCGAGGTAGGCGACAAGGTACTATTGAAGGTATCTCCCTGGAAAGGTGTGATACGCTTCGGAAAGCGTGGAAAGTTGAATCCTCGCTATATTGGTCCATTTGAAATCATTGGGGAAGTAGGCCCGGTGGCCTACCGTTTACGACTCCCTGCCGAACTCGATGGAGTTCACAACGTGTTTCACGTCTCGAACCTAAAGAAATGTCTGGCTGAAGACATCGAAATAATTCCTTTGGAGGAATTGGAAATTGATGAACATTTGAGATTTATTGAGCAACCGGTAGAAATCATGGGACGCGAGGAGAAAGCCCTCAAACGTAGCAAGATTCCGATCGTCAAGGTCCGATGGAACTCAAAGCGTGGACCTGAATATACTTGGGAACGAGAGGATCAGATGAAGAAAAAGTATCCTCACTTGTTCGAGCAAACGTCCACGGAAACTCAAGGTATGATTTAATTTTGGGGACCAAAATTCCTTTAACAGGAGGAGGATGTGGCGACCCTAAACTTTTGCTTTCTTTCCCCAGCAACTACAGCAACGACGACAGCCGAGGCTGCGAATACTACAACACAAGAATAATTTTCGGGACGAAAATTCCATTTACAAGGGGATGATGTGACATCCGAGAATTCCAAGGTTAACTTCCGTTAGACAATCTCCGTTAGTTACGTTATAAGTGTTAACTTAGTAACTAATGCGTAACTAGGCCGAATACGTCCACGACCTTTGGTTGATCATCGAACCCGTCCATATGTGTTATGTGTTTATTTATTTATTGTCATTATGTGCAATGTGATTTAAATACATGATTTAGTATTGTGAATAGCGTGACAATTCATGAATCGTGCTTATCTTGCTTAGAATGTAAAATTGACCACTTTTGGTTACCAGCGAAACTACCGGGCGAAACTATAATGTCGCCCTGCAGTCAGACTGTTGGCTCACACGTGATCAAAGCCAGTTTCGCTTGGCCAGCGAAACTGCTAGCGAAACTAGCCCCTGATATATATATTTCATAAAACCCTAGAAGCCTCATTCTTGCACCTTTTCTCCAAAAACACACACACTCTCCTGAAACTTCTGGACCAGCTAATTCCAGCCAAGAACCACCAAGAATCAGCCACCATCTCTGAGTTGTGAAGATCATCCATCGATCCTAGAATCAACCGTGAGTCCCATGAACCATTTCTATGTGTTTTCTATGTGTTTTCTTCATAAAGCATGCCTAGATCTCCATAAAATCGTTAGATCTTCTGATATGATGCTTAGGAAGGCTAGATCTATCATAATGTCAGTAACTTTACGTTTGAAATCATACCATAATGAAGATTCATGCTAGTTAGGTCATTTTAGGTTTAAAATGCATTTTTGGTGATTTGATGATAAAAATCCATGTTTAAGGTGTTAAAACTTGTTGTTTGATGTTGGTAAATGATTATGCATGCTAGATATTGAATTACATGAAATATGGAAGCTGTTAGGTTGATTTTTAGGCTGATTTGTGAGTTTTTCGCGACCAGCGACACTGCGTGTTCTCTGGGCGAAATTATGTAGCGAAATTATGTATATCTTCATCCAGCGACACTATATAGCGAAACTGTAGTGTCGCCGGGTAAACCAACCAGACCTGTCCGAACGAAACTACCGAGCGAAATTCCCTGAACGAAAGTTCAAACCAGTTTCGGGCGAAACTAGGCTAGCGAAACTGTGCCAACAGTTTCGAGCGAAACTAGCCTAGCGAAACTGTGTCATCGGGTATTGCCTAGCGAAAGTGATGCCCGTGTACATAGCGAAACTGCCTAGCGAATTTATACTAGCGAAACTGTGACCAGACCTAAACCCAAACTTGTGCAACTTACTTGAATGCTATGCCATGACTTACATGATTATGCTATGATGAAACATGTGACACCCGGTAAATTTAGGTAATTTTTTTGGACAAAAACGAATAGTTATTTATTCGGACATACATGCATCCAATACCCATTAGAGTCTAGTTGGGGTGTCATTTGGTTCATGAACATGCACACACGAATTGAGTCAATCGGTCCTGAACGTTGGTGACAAATCATTAAAGCGCTAAAACGAACAAACGCTAAAACGAACAAACAAAGGTTGTGCAACTATATTACATGGATTACGTGATCTTACGTGACTTGACATGCAACTGATTTATGTGATTGCTATTCGCATGTATTACGGGTCACTATAAGTTAATGACTTACGGGCTTTGCTTAAGGATTATTACTTCAAATGTATGGAAGCTCATAATATCTATAGATTAGTGGATTACGAAATTTATGAATTAATCAACTATTAATCTCACTAAAAAAAAATGGTTCTCTTGGGGGTCAATATTTCGATATCTTGAGGGTTGCGGAGGAATATCCATAGTTGCATTTGAATTGTAGTTGGATAGGATTCCTTAGCAAATTCAAACTCCTAAATCCCTAACCAAACTCACTATATCTTTTCCCCCACTTCCTTTGATCCGTAAACACTCATCCACCTCCCCAAAAACTTGCGGCCTACTCTCCTCTCTCCCTTCTCTTTCTCATTCGATCATCATCTTATTCTACCTGATATTCCAAATGAAAATCGAAGGTCCCTGGGCTACTGCATAGTCTAGTATATTGAGACAACCCCCAAGGAGCAAGCACGATCAAGCAACCAAAGGTATCATCTTTTTACTTTCTTGATTCCTTGTTTTCGAGAAATATAACGGGTTTAGAGGCTCCACTAATGATCTAGCGGCGTGGAATTAATTGAGTAAATGTTGTTGAAACCCCTTGTGTGCCAAGCTACTGATCCAATGATTTACGTACTCAAACCCGACCCGTGATTGTATCTAGGATAAGATCGTTTTGGTGCACTATATATATGTTTGGGTTTTGATTTTTTTTTTCATGCACTAGTGTTCTGCTCTCGTGATGAGTCATGTGTAGATTTGGAAACTTATATCACATAATTCTGGTTTATATTTGTTAAGTACACTTGTATGCGATTACGCAAAAAGAAGGGGCTGATCATACATGAATTATGGGAAATCAAGTGTTAATGCATGAATCGAGTATGTTATGCTACGTGAAATCTATGATATGCGTAGGCTTACAGTTTTGTTTGTTTTTATTATTTATTGAAAACCTGCAACTCCTTGATACACACATATATATATATATATATATATATATATATATATATATATATGATTGTTTGTGGGGCCGAAGGGTTAGGGTTAATATGGGGAAGGTGATCTATGTGTTGCGAAAGGTTAAATAATTTATGAACTGGATAAAAACAATAAATTGGATACTGCCACGGTGGTTAAAACATTGGCGTGGGACTGGAGGGTCGCGGGTTCAAACCCAGCGCCCAGCAACATATTTCTTTTTACTATTCCAGTTTCCTTTGGCCCTCACTCACTAAACCCATACTTGATTTACATGTGTATTGCAAGGTATTTAGTGGTACTTATGCTTGTGTTCCATAAAAATATCATCACTTGATGCGGAATATATGACACACAATTTATAAAATTAAACCCTTAAGAAAAAGTTATGTTTGCATGTATATTATACTTTATGATCTAATGACACCGTATTGTATCTCGCATGTTAAAAAGATTATGTGATTGTGTGATCTTAGGAACATTATTAGTCCGACCATATCATGAATGATTTCTTATGTGGATAACATGTTTAAACAATAAATCATTGTATGAAATATAATTTAGTATAATTAAATAATTTGGTGTAATTAAATTGGATTAATATGTGTAATGGATTAACATAATTATTGAGACATGAAAACATTACGTGCTATTTAGTACCGCTCTGAAACGATTAGGATGCATGTTAGAAATGATTAACATGTGCTTATCTGCTATAAGTGGAAACTCTTCTAAAATATAACTTTCCCAGAATTGGAAAGTTTAACCAAACAAACAAACCCGGTTATTAACGAGTCACCAACGAGTCGTCAGGGTCGATTGAGTCAGTCTCGTTATTCAATCACTGTAGTCTTGCACGTTCACAAACATATAGGTGATTCGTAGGAATTCATCAACAGTTTTATTTGAACTCTCTTGCCGAGCTCCCAAAGGTGAGTTCTCGAACATTTTCTCTAAGTATTTCTGTTAGAGAAAGGAGCATGCTACAGACATTCTGGTAATATAATTGTATTGGCTGATCACGTATGTGCACACATAACACGAATTACAAGTCCTTACATTTCGAACCGTTAGTTTATTGGAAAGCGAGGAAATCTTTGGTAGTACTACTGGGTTTGACAAACCCCGCCCGCGTTAGTAGCTCTAACTCGACTGGATGTCGAACGGGTGTAAAATTTGCCTAGACAGTATCATCATCGTCCGTGTTAGGCGATGGTGGAAGGCATTACAAACACAAACAGTCACGCTTCGGTTGCGAACCACATAGTGATAGCATTATTGGCCTTGCTAGCTACGATTATTATTATGATTACCATGGCACGAACATTTTACAAACATCTTGACAAACATTTATTTTCTTGCATTGTCATTTATGAACTCACCAGCCTTGCGCTGACCCACATAGCATGTCTTTCGCAGGTCTTTGAGGTACGAGCACACTAGGACGCATATTGCATGAAAGTTTGAACATTTGATTTGCATTTCAACTTTTACAGTTGGATTTCTTTTCTTTTGTGTTTGGTTTTGAGGGCGCGTGTTTTGCGCAACACTTTTTACTTACATGTTACGCTTCCGCATTTCTTAAATTGTTTTGGTGTGTTTGCATGGTTTGGTATGAATAATGAATCGGATCCTGGTTTGTCACACGCCTCGCGGTATAAACCCCGCAGGTGGATTTTGAGGGTGTGACAGATTGGTATCAGAGCCATTGGTTATAGTGAACCCGGTCTTGCATTTAGGCCAACTATAGCCTTAGAGTTGCATTAGTCATACACGAGAGCACACACTTGATTTAGTTATATACCGATATTTCATCCATCACAAGCATTTTAATATACATAAATATATATATATTATACAGACATGGCTGGTTCATCATCCGCTCCTTCCTCTATCCCTTCGACAAGCAACAATGGATCCGCACCTGATAACTGGGCCTGGTATCCTTTCGCGGTGGACCTGATGATTCGCAATGAAGGAGTGCCTCCACTTCCCCAGGAGCCAAACGCACACATGTGGCCATGGACCCTACCTCAAATACTCTATCCCTCGGAACGAGTCGTTGCATCCCTTGTGTCTAAATGGGGGAAAACAACTCAGCAGTGTCAGGAAATGGATGCCGCAATCGAAGAGCTAAAAAGGGAGAACAAGGAAATGCGTGGGAGATTACGCGTTCAAGATGAGAGGTTGCTGAAACAAGAGCGTCGTAGTAAGAAACTAAAGGAGGATGTGAGATTGACTGACGAGGGACGTGGAAGGTTGTTGGTACAACTTGAAGAACTACGAAAAGACCTTCGAGACCTTAGACACGAGTTTCATACTGAAAGAGATGAATCCAAGTTCAGAGAGGAAGATTTAGAACAACTCAGGGGCAGAATAGAAAATTTGGAACTAATGTTGTTGGCCCAACAGGGTGATATAGAACCTGCACAAGCAGAGCCTGCAGAAGAACTTGAGCCCGAAGAGGAACTCGAGCCTGAAGAAGAAATTGAGCCCGAAGAGGAGGTAGAACCTCTGGAGGAAGAGGAACCTGCAGACGACGACCATTCAGATATCTCCTCTGTTGATACTGATGTTTAGTCATGGACCTAGATGGGTTTGGGTTGTTCCCATCAACTAGTACTTTGAATATTAATTTCTGAATTTTTGGATATTTTTGTGAACTAGTTGCAAATTTATTTGAATTGAAATCATCATTTAATTTATTATGTTGTGTTCAGACGTTGTTAAAATTCATTGTGTTGTGTGTATGTATCTGGGTGATATATTACATTAGATTCTTCGTCTCATTTTGGATATTTGTGATTGAAAGGATAATGTCGGGACGTAGAAGCGGAAACCCTGCTAACTTGACGACGGCTCAAATCAACACACTGGTGAACAACAGGGTCAATGCTGCACTGGCAGCCTATCAACAACAGCACCCGCCGCAAAACCAAGGTAAGATTTTACCCTCATACTAACATGCCAACTCATCGAGGACATGACGTAACCGGTACGTCTATCTCCATGAATTGCAGGTGCAGGCACCAGCGCCCATAAGCAATTTATGGATGGGAAACCACCCACATTTACAGGAGAGACTGGCGCAGTGGGGATGCTGCGTTGGATTGAAAAGACCAAGTCTGTGTTTGCTGTATGCAACTGCCTTCAAGCAAACAAGGTGAAGTTCGCTGCTAGTACATTGGAGGGCCCGGCTCTCACATGGTGGAACCTACAGGTACAGATGTTGGGAATGGCTGAAGCTAACGGCATGTCTTGGGATGATTTCATAGCAGCACTAACTGAGGAATACTGCCCAAGAGATGAACTTCAGAAGCTTGAACGAGAACTCCAGGATTTGAAAATGCAGGGGTCAGAAATTGAAGCCTACACTCGGCGCCATAATGAACTAGCAAACTTGTGCCCGAACTTGGTACAGCCAGCATACAAGCGGATCGAGATTTATCTTGGTGGGTTAGCCCCACAAATCCAGGGAATGGCTGTCTCCAGTAACTCTACCACAATACAACAGGCCATCCGTATGGCCCATAAGCTGACTGAAACAACCGTAAATCAGGGAATTCTGCCAAAAAGAGGTGCCTCTGCTAATGCATCAGAAAACAAAAGGAAATGGGAAAACACTGACTTGAAGTCTTCATCGTCTCAGCAACAACCGCACAAGCAGGGAAGACATGATCACAACAATCGGGGTAACAATCAAAGTGGTTCAGGCAATCAAGGAAAGTACAACGGGAAGTACCCCAAATGTAACAAGTGTGGGTACCATCACTATGGTCAGTGCGAGAAGTTTCAATGCCGACGGTGCGGAAAAATAGGCCATGCCGCCAAAGATTGTCGCGGAGAAATTCAGACGAACCATCAGCAAAAGGGGTGCTATCACTGTGGAAAAGAAGGCCACATCAAACGAGACTGCCCACAATTGAAGCAAAATAACAACAATGGTGGCGGTGGTGGCGCTAGGGGCAGAGCATTCACTATTGGCAAGGGAGATGCCAAGAATGACAACAATGTGGTGACTGGTAAGTTCCCTCTAAATAACCGCTTTGCTAATGTTCTTTTTGATTCGGGTGCCGATAAAAGTTTTATATCAAAAGACTTTAGTAAACTGTTAGGGATCAAACCAGTAGAATTAGAAACTGCTTATTCCATAGAACTAGCTGATGGAAAGATAGTGAGGGTAACACATATTATCAAGCAATGTAGGATAGAACTATCTGGCCATAGTTTTCATATCGACCTTATGCTCACACCTCTCGGAAGTTTTGATGTCATCATTGGCATGGATTGGTTGTCTGACCACAACGCTGAGATCGTATGCAACAACAAAGTCGTCCGTATTCCACTTCCCAACGGGGAAGCCATTTCTGTTCAAGGCGAAAGAAGCGGTACTGTCAAAGGAATTATTTCCTTCATGAAGGCACAGAAATGTCTGAGAAAGAAAAACTGCACGGCATTCTTGGCTCTAGTAACCGACAATGCTCGGGAAGAGAGGAAGGTAGAAAACATTCCTGTAGTACGCGATTTCCCTGATGTTTTTCCGGAGGACTTGCCTGGTCTTCCGCCTCATCGTCAAGTCGAGTTTGAAATCTCACTTGCTAACGGTGCAGCGCCAATAGCTCGTGCTCCATACAGATTAGCCCCATCTGAACTGAAGGAATTATCTACACAATTGCAGGAGCTTTTAGATAAAGGCTTCATTCGACCTAGTACATCGCCATGGGGAGCCCCTGTCCTTTTTGTGAAGAAGAAAGATGGGACTTTCCGCATGTGTATTGATTATCGAGAACTAAACAAGGTCACTATCAAAAATCGCTACCCTCTGCCTCGCATAGATGACCTGTTCGATCAACTCCAAGGATCGAGCTATTACTCAAAGATCGATTTAAGATCCGGCTACCATCAACTACGTGTAAAGGAGGAAGACATTTCCAAAACGGCATTTCGCACAAGATACGGTCACTTTGAGTTTCTGGTCATGCCATTTGGGCTAACTAACGCACCCGCCGTATTTATGGATCTCATGAATCGGGTGTGTAAGCCGTACCTGGACAAGTTTGTCATCGTCTTTATTAATGACATTCTCATTTACTCGAAGAGCAAGGAAGAACACGAGGAACACTTACGGTTGGTTTTGGAATTGCTACGACAGGAGGAATTATACGCAAAGTTCTCCAAGTGTGATTTTTGGATTCGTGAGGTGCAATTTCTTGGCCACGTGGTTAATGAAAATGGAATCCATGTTGATCTGGAAAAAATCGAGGCGATCAAAAACTGGGAAGCACCCAGGACTCCTACTGAGATTCGACAATTCTTGGGTTTAGCTGGTTATTACAGGCGCTTCATAGAGGGCTTTTCGAAGATTGCTCAGCCCCTTACAGCGTTAACACAGAAGGGCGTCGTTTTTAAGTGGAGTGACAAGCATCAACAGGCATTTCAATTGCTTAAGCAAAAGCTAAGCAGTGCACCTATCTTATCCTTGCCAGAAGGAACAGAAGACTTCGTGGTGTACTGTGACGCGTCCAACCAGGGTCTCGGTTGCGTATTGATGCAACGCGAGAAAGTTATTGCTTACGCTTCTCGGCAGTTGAAGATACACGAGAAAAATTACACCACTCATGATCTAGAGTTGGGAGATGTGGTCTTCGCACTAAAGATTTGGAGACACTATTTATATGGTACAAAGTGCACAATTTATACGGACCACAAGAGCTTGCAGCACATTTTTGACCAGAAAGAACTCAACATGAGGCAGCGTCGGTGGATCGAGCTATTAAATGATTATGAATGTGCGATAAAGTACCATCCGGGGAAGGCTAACGTGGTAGCCGATGCCCTCAGCAGAAAAGAAAATGCCAAACCGAAACGGGTTCGTGCTTTGCAAGTCACAATACACGCAGGGCTACCTGATCAGGTCCGCAACGCTCAGATCGAAGCTTTAAAGGATGAAAACCGAGCAGCTGAATCGCTTCGTGGGATGGACAAACAGTTAGAAACAAAGGCTAACGGAACAAGATATTTCCAAAATCGGCTAAGGGTTCCTTCCTATGGAAATTTACGTGAGCTCGTGATGGACGAATCTCATAAATCCCGATACTCAATCCATCCTGGTGCAGATAAGATGTATCATGATCTAAAGGTAGCTTACTGGTGGCCAAACATGAAAGCAAATATTGCTACATATGTGAACAAGTGCTTGACGTGTTCCAAGGTTAAGGCAGAATATCAGAAACCATCGGGGTTACTTCAACAACCAATAATTCCTGAGTGGAAGTGGGAACACATATCAATGGACTTTATTACAAAGTTACCAAAGACCTCTAGTGGTTGTGACACTATCTGGGTGATCGTTGATCGACTAACAAAGTCCGCACATTTCCTGGCCATTAAAGAAGAATACAAGACGGATAAGCTCGCTAAGATTTATGTAAAAGAAATCGTTTCCAGGCACGGGGTGCCAATCTCCATTATCTCGGATCGGGACGCCCGATTTACCTCACACTTATGAAGATCACTGCATAAAAGGTTGGGTACACGACTTGATATGAGCTCGGCATACCACCCTCAAACAGATGGCCAAAGCGAGAGAACTATACAAACACTTGAGGACATGCTGAGAGCATGTGTTATAGATTTCGGGAACAGTTGGGAGACTCACTTACCCTTAGTGGAGTTCTCTTACAACAATAGCTACCACACGAGCATTCAAGCAGCACCATTTGAGGCACTATATGGGAGAAAGTGCCGATCACCTATCTGCTGGACGGAAGTTGGGGATAGCCAACTCACCGGTCCAGAACTGGTACTCGAGACATCAGAAAGAATCGTTCAGATCAGAAACCGGATGAAGGCGGCTAGGGACCGTCAAAAGAGTTACGCAGACAAAAGACGAAAACCACTTAAGTTTGAGGTTGGTGACAAAGTTCTTTTAAAAGTGTCACCTTGGAAGGGTGTCATTCGCTTTGGCAAAAGTGGCAAACTGAACCCACGCTACATTGGACCATTTGAAATTGTCGGTGAGGTTGGCCCGTTAGCGTACGAGCTAAACTTACCAGAGAAATTGCATGGGGTGCACAACGTCTTTCATGTGTCAAACCTGAAGAAGTGTCTTTCAGATGAAAGTCTAGTAGTACCACTAGACGAGATTCAGGTCGATGAACAATTGCGCTTTATTGAAGAACCGGTTGAGATCATGGATCGTGAGGTCAAGACGCTCAAACGAAGTAGGATCCCGATAGTTCGAGTTCGTTGGAACTCGAAACGTGGACCAGAGTTTACGTGGGAACGCGAAGATCAAATGCGAAAGAAATACCCACAACTCTTCGACAAAAAAGCAACGACCAGCAGAGGTATGAACTAAATTTCGGGTCGAAATTTTCTTCAGCAAGGGGTTGATGTGACAACTGAAATTTTTTTATTTTTCTTTTTGTCTAGCGAACGAGCAACGATCATAATTTTCGGGACGAAAATTTCTTCAACAAGGGGATGATGTGACACCCGGTAAATTTAGGTAATTTTTTTGGACAAACACGAATAGTTATTTATTCGGACATACGTGCATCCAACACCCATTAGAGTCTAGTTGGGGTGTCATTTGGTTCATGAACATGCACACACGAATTGAGTCAATCGGTCCTGAACGTTGGTGACAAATCATTAAAGCGCTAAAACGAACAAACGCTAAAACGAACAAACAAAGGTTGTGCAACTATATTACATGGATTACGTGATCTTACGTGACTTGACATGCAACTGATTTATGTGATTGCTATTCGCATGTATTATGGGTCACTATAAGTTAATGACTTACGGGCTTTGTTTAAGGATTATTACTTCAAATGTATGGAAGCTCATAATATCTATAGATTAGTGGATTACGAAATTTATGAATTAATCAACTATTAATCTCACTAAAAAAAAAATGGTTCTCTTGGGGGTCAATATTTCGATATCTTGAGGGTTGCGGAGGAATATCCATAGTTGCATTTGAATTGTAGTTGGATAGGATTCCTTAGCAAATTCAAACTCCTAAATCCCTAACCAAACTCACTATATCTTTTCCCCCACTTCCTTTGATCCGTAAACACTCATCCACCTCCCCAAAAACTTGCGGCCTACTCTCCTCTCTCCCTTCTCTTTCTCATTCGATCATCATCTTATTCTACCTGATATTCCAAATGAAAATCGAAGGTCCCTGGGCTACTGCATAGTCTAGTATATTGAGACAACCCCCAAGGAGCAAGCACGATCAAGCAACCAAAGGTATCATCTTTTTACTTTCTTGATTCCTTGTTTTCGAGAAATATAACGGGTTTAGAGGCTCCACTAATGATCTAGCGGCGTGGAATTAATTGAGTAAATGTTGTTAAAACCCCTTGTGTGCCAAGCTACTGATCCAATGATTTACGTACTCGAACCCGACCCGTGATTGTATCTAGGATAAGATCGTTTTGGTGCACTATATATGTGTTTGGGTTTTGATTTTTTTTTTCATGCACTAGTGTTCTGCTCTCGTGATGAGTCATGTGTAGATTTGGAAACTTATATCACATAATTCTGGTTTATATTTGTTAAGTACACTTGTATGCGATTACGCAAAAAGAAGGGGCTGATCATACATGAATTATGGGAAATCAAGTGTTAATGCATGAATCGAGTATGTTATGCTACGTGAAATCTATGATATGCGTAGGCTTACAGTTTTGTTTGGTTTTTTTATTATTTATTGAAAACCTGCAACTCCTCGATACACACACACACATATATATATATATATATATATATATATATATATATATATATATATAAGATTGTTTGTGGGGCCGAAGGGTTAGGGTTAATATGGGGAAGGTGATCTATGTGTTGCGAAAGGTTAAATAATTTATGAACTGGATAAAAACAATAAATTGGATACTGCCACGGTTGTTAAAACATTGGCGTGGGACTGGAGGGTCGCGGGTTCAAACCCAGCGCCCAACAATATATTTCTTTTTATTATTCCAGTTTCCTTTGGCCCTCACTCACTAAACTCATACTTGATTTACATGTGTATTGCAAGGTATTTAGTGGTACTTATGCTTGTGTTCCATAAAAATATCATCACTTGATGCGGAATATATGACACACAATTTATAAAATTAAACCCTTAAGAAAAAGTTATGTTTGCATGTATATTATACTTTATGATCTAATGACACCGTATTGTATCTCGCATGTTAAAAAGATTATGTGATTGTGTGATCTTAGGAACATTATTAGTCCGACCATATCATGAATGATTTCTTATGTGGATAACATGTTTAAACAATAAATCATTGTATGAAATATAATTTAGTATAATTAAATAATTTGGTGTAATTAAATTGGATTAATATGTGTAATGGATTAACATAATTATTGAGACATGAAAACATTACGTGCTATTTAGTACCGCTCTGAAACGATTAGGATGCATGTTAGAAATGATTAACATGTGCTTATCTGCTATAAGTGGAAACTCTTCTAAAATATAACTTTCCCAGAATTGGAAAGTTTAACCAAACAAACAAACCCGGTTATTAACGAGTCACCAACGAGTCGTCAGGGTCGATTGAGTCAGTCTCGTTATTCAATCACTGTAGTCTTACACGTTCACAAACATATAGGTGATTCATAGGAATTCATCAACAGTTTTATTTGAACTCTCTTGCCGAGCTCCCAAAGGTGAGTTCTCGAACATTTTCTCTAAGTATTTCTGTTATAGAAAGGAGCATGCTACAGACATTCTGGTAATATAATTGTATTGGCTGATCACGTATGTGCACACATAACACGAATTATAAGTCCTTACATTTCGAACCGTTAGTTTATTGGAAAGCGAGGAAATCTTTGGTAGTACTACTGGGTTTGACAAACCCCGCCCGCGTTAGTAGCTCTAACTCGACTGGATGTCGAACGGGTGTAAAATTTGCCTAGACAGTATCATCATCGTCCGTGTTAGGCGATGGTGGAAGGCATTACAAACACAAACAGTCACGCTTCGGTTGCGAACCACATAGTGATAGCATTATTGGCCTTGCTAGCTACGATTATTATTATGATTACCATGGCACGAACATTTTACAAACATCTTGACAAACATTTATTTTCTTGCATTGACATTTATGAACTCACCAGCCTTGCGCTGACCCACATAGCATGTCTTTCGCAGGTCTTTGAGGTACGAGCACACTAGGACGCACATTGCATGAAAGTTTGAATATTTGATTTGCATTTCAACTTTTACAGTTGGATTTCTTTTCTTTTGTGTTTGGTTTTGAGGGCGCGTGTTTTGCGCAACACTTTTTACTTACATGTTACGCTTCCGCATTTCTTAAATTGTTTTGGTGTGTTTGCATGGTTTGGTATGACTAATGACTCGGATCCTGGTTTGTCACACGCCTCGCGGTATAAACCCCGCAGGTGGATTTTGAGGGTGTGACAAAACATGTTTGATTTCTGATTTATGTGAACCCTTGTTTATGATCAACCATCGGTGTCGTGTGTCGTTATGTCATGTCGTAGTTCCAACGTGCTATGTTATGGGCCATAGTGACGATAAGTTAATGATTAGACACAAAACTAATACTTAAGACCTAAACGTGTTCATAGGTCTTCGTTAAGCAATAATTGGATTAATTAGCAAGTGTAGCTGAGCAACCTAAGGTGAGTTTCACTAACCCTTTAATTGTGAGCCCGTTTGGGACACAACGAATGAACTTAACGAAAAACAACGCTGACATTTTGAGGTATTACCAAATGGGATACCTGTTATGGAAGTTGGAGTGTTTTATGGGGAGCACTTGCAACTGTCCATCCTTGGGGTTTCAATTGAAATCCGGAAACGACCATTTTGACACTTAAACTCTTTTTAGGATTTCAAATGAAATCCAGAATAAACATTTTTAATATGACTAGTGTAGGTTAAAGTCTAAACCAAATGATATCACATGATTTCTAAGGATGCCTTAAAAACTTAAAAGTCCTCAATTTAGTACTATTGATCTGAGAAGCGAGGGGATGTTGGGTAGATCTACTGAGGGTTTGACAAACCCTGCTCCGCGGTACACAAATGTGTAACCAACCGGTTGGAGGCCGAACGGAGTTCAATATCAGCCTGTTTTTAGTTGTGGGCCTCCCAAATGGGACAAAACTGGAGGCACCAACCATCGGCAAATGCCGAACTCTGTTACGTCAGCTTTCAGCCCTAGTACGACTTCCTTAGTGCATGGAAACCGGATTAGCTACCCGCGATATCGGTTGACCGCTTTAACTTTTACTTAACTAGTGCATATTCGGTAATTCAACACTTGGCAATGTTTTGCAAATCTATTACTTATTTATATGTTGATGAATACGATTATGAGACCGGGCCAATGCATGTCATGCCCACCATGAACTCACCAACCGTTAGGTTGACACTTGTGTGGTTTTCACTTTTGCAGATCGTTGAAGAGTATCCACTGGAGGTTGGCATGGCACAAGAAGATACTTACTTTTATTTTAAACTAAATTCGGGAATTTAACGACAATTTATGTTTTTGTAATTAAAGCACGTGGTTAGTGCTGAGAGACTTATGTTTTTATTCCGCTGCGTATTTTAAACTGTTTTTATTATAAACATTTGGACTTTACTCTGATTCGTTTAGTATTTGTAACTAATGGTTGTGGTCCTGGTTTGCTCGCACCCCTTAACTGTGTAAACTCCGTTAGTGGTTAATTGGGGGTGTGACACATCGTTTATTATTGCTTCTCATACTTGATTCGATCAATCACTTGGATTCCGCACTCATGATTGATCATTGATATTGTGTTTTGACTATAATAGAAAAATGATAAGGCTTGTGTATTAAATTGAAGATTGATCATTGATTTTGTGTTTCGACTATAATAGAAAAATGATAAGGCTTGTGTATTAAATTGGGTTGGGCAAAATAAATAAATAAATAAATAAAAATAAAAAAATGAAATAAAAAAATAAAACCCTACTTCTCTCTCTAGAATGGCGATTTCCCTTGCCTTGTTGATCTCCGGCCGTTTTCATTCTATTTTCTAGATTTAGAACGTGTTGGGATTAAGTTTTCGAGTGGAAATCTGTTCTTAGTCCGTCACAGCATCATTCTGATTCGTTAGATTGATTGTTTGGTCGGGCTAAGGTTCTAAATTAGGGTTTTCTCGGCTGGAGTTCTTGTTTTAGGGTTTGCGGCCATTAGTTAATCTGATTGTTCAAGAGATTGTTGATTGAGAGAGTTCGTTTGTTGCTGATTTGAAGTGTTCTACGATTTTTGTTCTGATTTGCGGCTAATTAATCACCTTAGGGTTCCGGCTATCCTAATCTTCTAGGGTTCCGGCGGTTGCTAGGGTTTTTAGGCGGCGGTAGGTTGTGAACAAGGTGGTGGCGGCACTTTACAGCTAGGGTTCTTGTTGGCTGTTTTTGCTAGTGTTCTTGACGGTATACTGAATTAATTCGAATTATGGAGAATTCATCACCACTTACCCCAAGCTCTAGCCCTCGTAGAGTCCACTTTGATGGTGATGTTGAGGTGATTGGATTAGCCAAAAAGGTTAAGAACATTGAAGGAAAAACTCGTGCTCCTCGGGTTGTCAAGTTGACGAATCTGGATCCCAAAGTTGAGCCGGAAGTGAACCCGAAATTGGCTGCAAATGTTTCATATGCGGATGCAACTAAAACGTGTTCTCCTACTAAACATGTAAACTTCCGTTTTTTGGAGGCAAAGGAGAAACAGGAAGGGGTTGATGTGGTGCTTCCTAAGGAATCTGTTAGATTAGTTCAATGCAAATTGGCTTTTACTCTATATATTTACTTCCTTGGGAATAGGTTGGCGTACCCGGTTGTTGATCACTTTGTTGCTACGAATTGGAAGAAATTTGGTGTTCAGAAATCTATGATGAATGCTAATGGTTTCTTCTTCTTCAAGTTTACTGATGAGAAGGGTATGCAGGAGGTTCTGGAAGGGGGTCCTTGGATGATTCGCAACAAACCTATTATCCTTAACATATGGACTCCTTCTAGTAGCCTTAAAAAAGAGGATATCACGAAAGCTTCGGTTTGGGTAAAGTTGCATGATGTTCCAATTGCAGCTTACTCGGAGGATGGTTTAAGCATGTTTGCCACGAAGATTGGAGCTCCTCGTATGCTGGATTCCAATACTTCAACTATGTGTACTGAATCTTATGGAAGGAGTAGTTATGCAAGGGTGTTAATTGAGGTTTCTTCGGAACATGAGCTAAAAGAGTCTCTTTCAATGGCTATTCCTGAATCGGGGGAAGGTTACACTAAAATGAGTGTTGGTGTAGAGTACGAGTGGAAACCACCTAGATGTTCTCATTGCCGTGTGTTTGGTCATGAGGATAGCAAGTGCCCCAAACAGACTCCTGTGGAACCTCAATCTGTTATTGAGAACAAACCAAAAGATGATGGCTACACGAAAGTTGGGGGTAAAAAAAAGGCTAAGAAGAAGGCTACCCAAGTAAACATCCAAAAACCACCGGTTGTTTATAAACCGTTGGATTATCAGAAAATGGTGGGGGAATGGCCCCAAAAAAGGGAAGAACCCTAAAGTGATCTCCACTCAAAACAGGTACGATACTATTGATCCGGATAATTTGGTAGTGTTACAAGAGGCAAGCACCTCTTCAACCAAGAATTCTCATGGATAGCCGGTTTTGTTGGAGGCGTTGGGGTGGAGTGGCTAGTAGTGGCTTTGTCTTTGATGATGGAGGATGATTTTTCTTTGTTTATGTGTTTTGTCTACTATTTCAATCATTGTAATGATTAGTGGTAGGCTAGTTTACTTTGGCTAGTTTGGTGCAATTTGTTTAGCTTTGTTTTTTTATTACGTATATGGGGTATGCCCTGTATATGAATTAGTGTGGAACTCATCCACACTACTTGTACTTCAGATATCGGTTGTCAGTAATGAATAACCGGGGTAACCCTTTACCCAAAAAAAAATTGGGTTGGGCTTTGGTTATCCATGTTTAATGATTGGGTGGTTGTTAATTATGTGTTTGTTCTTGTAAAATACGGTTTCGACTAGAGGGAGAAAGGGCTTTGGCCCATGTAATAAATGCGTGAGTTTGTATTTAAAAAAACTCACATCCTACTAACTAAGGTTTGCCGAAATAGACACAAAAGAGAGAGAGAGAGAGAGAGAGAGGGGGAATTCGTGACTTGAGAGACACTAGAGTATGATTTCGGTGGCCTAACCGAAACATGTGTGCTAGATAGAAATCAAGTTGTAATAGTAATCAACGATTTAGTCATCTAATCGTAAGTGTTTATTAACATTGTTGATTCATCGTTTATTATTTCTTCTCATTTATTAACTTTGTTGATTCTTCGTTTATTATTGCTTCTCATACTTGATTCAATCAATCACTTGGATTTCGCACTCATGATTGATCATTGATATCGTGTTTCGACTATAATAGAAAAATGATGAGGCTTGTGTATTAAATTGGATTGGGCTTCGGTTATCCATGTTTAATGATTGAGTGTTAGTTAATTATGTGTTTGTTCTTGTAAAATTCGGTTTGGACTAGAGGGAGAAAGGGCTTTGGCCCATGTAATAAATGTGTGAGTTTCTATTTAAACAAACTCACATCCTACTAGCTAAGGTTCGCCGAAGTAGACACAAGAAAGAGGGAGGGAATTCGTGACTTGAGAGAGACCAGAGAATGATTTCGGTGGCCTAACCGAAACCTGTGTGCTAGACAGAAATCGAGTTGTAATAGTAATCAACGATTTAGTCATCTCATCGTAAGTGTTTATTAACTTTGTTGATTCTTCGTTTATTATTGCTTCTCATTTATTAACTTTGTTGATTCAACGTTTATGATTGCTTCTCATACTTGATTCAATCAATCACTTGGATTACGCACTCATAATTGATCATTGATATCGTGTTTCGACTATAATAGAATAATGATAAGGCTTGTGTATTAAATTGGGTTGGGCTTTGGTTATCGATGTTTAATGATTGGGTGGTAGTTAATATGTGTTTGTTTGTAACACCCCGACCGATGGCGGAAGCATCGAGGTGTCACGGAAAGAGTATAGAAGCACAAGGATATAAAAGAAATACCATATTTTATTAAAAACTTAAACGTCTATTACAAGGCCGAATACATTATTGACACTAAAGCCTAACTAGATCCACAAGCTTCCTAGCTACAAATATGCTTGATTTCCATAACCTGAAAAACACGCAAAAATGGGTCAACTATCTACTTAGTTGGTGAGTCACAGGTTTATAAGAAAAATGGTTTTAGAAAACATTTGATAAGTTTTTGCAAGGTCATACTGTTAAATAAACAAATAAGCATGAGTCTTAGTACACACGCGTTTATCACATAACAAATATTTATCACATAAACAGTACGCCTGTTTGAAGGTTCGCAACCCAACAATCGGTAAGAATGTTTGTCCACGTGTTCAATTCCCCTCTCGAGGAACCTCTACGATTACTGTTCAGTTCCTCTCAGGAATCTCAGCGTTGGGACCATGTTCAGTCCCCCGCAAGAACCTCAACGTCATCATGTTCAGTCCTTCGCAAGGAACCTCACGTTTGATGCTCTGGAGCCTTAAGAATAAAGTTTCCCCAAATAGCATACAATATCAAGCATGGCAAAATATATATTCACACGATATCACACAGATACATACAAGTAAATGTATTCAACAGTATTTGACTTTGCATAGAAAGTATAGATGTTTGAATGAATAAAGTTTCGCAATGAATCATAACGGTAAGCATGATGAATAATATGATTTACTTGAAAATAAAGTAATTATAGATAAATATGTTTATGCGTGTTTTCCACCCCAAAACAGTTTGGAAAATAAATAGAAAAAGGGGCTATGAACTCACCTTAAGTATTTGATTACTAGCTTGACGAAACGAGAATGATTCAAGTTCAAGGATGTCCTAAACGAATGATGAAATTTGTTAACCTAAAGTTACGATGACGATGAGATAGGATTTCAAAATAGCCTAGGGTTTCGCTGGGTTTGAGGACTTGGGGAAGATGACTATAACATGATATCTTGAAGCTTGTAGAAAATAAAGTATGTATATATATAGCTAGGTAGATAGATGATTAAATAGGTAATTAAATGATTCATTAGACTAGTATATAATAACTAATTAATGAAATAAATGTCCATACAAATTATTAAATATATATACGTAAAACAATTAAATGAATTAATAAATAAATACATGACTAAATATTAAATGACTAAATAATTATTCAATAAGTGGCTAAAATAATTAAATTGATTAATAACCAAATAATTGAATGACTAGTTAATTAAATTAATTAAGTAAATGAATTAACACTTAGATCAATAAATAAATGACAAAATATTAACTACATGAATGAATGTATAACTAGTAAATAAATAAAACCATTGTAGCATTGTCTCAATGGTACCGGTGTTGTTTGGACTTTGGGGAAACCCAGGTTCAAACCTCACTGTTGGCAAATGATTGATGACCAAGGGCAACCTTGGTTCGAGTCATGATGCCGACCGGTTTTACCCAGCTCGCAAGTTACTCCAGATAGTTCTGCTATTGTGGAGGCTTGCAACTGTCTAGCTTGGGTTGAAACCTACGGGTTTCAACGTAGGTCCCATGTGGGCATGCTTGACAGTCGCATGGTTTTTCCGGGGAACGTCCATATGCCCCACTCGACCCCAGCGGAGGCACGGTTAGGACACTCTTGTTTGGCTGTCTGTGGGGTGGACCCTCATCTCCTCCTCTACGGAGGTAGGATAGGTGCGCGATGTCCTAACCCATCGTGACCAACATCGCCGTTCTAAAAAAAAAAAAAAAAGTAAATAAATAAATTATCAAAAGAATAAACGGCGTGGTTAAAGATGTAACCGAATAAGGTTTCTCAAAAATAAATGTGTTTAGATCAATTAATAACATTTCGTTTTATGAACATCAATAAACGTATACTTATAAGTAATAAATATTAAGTGCAAAAATGCTTTGGGTGATTTATTTAATAGAAAACTTCAAAGATATTATTACTAGTTTATAGTTAGGTTGGTTAGGAAAATATTTTTGTATCAATATTTACAAATTATTAAGACATGAGACTGGAGGTATACCGTTTAAGAAAGCTAGAAAAAAAATTATAATAATTTTATGGAGAAATATATAGTTTTAAAAAGGTTAAAATGAAGGAAATAGTAAAAAAAAGAAAAGGAATGAAAGAAATCAGTGAGCCGGGTTCGAGTCCGCAACCTTGATGTACAAATCGCAACATCCGACCAACCGGTCCAAATCGTGTTTATTGGTTGCGTATTCGAGCGAACTTATTTTAGGATGTCTAAACAGTCATCTTCTTCCCCAAATTCGTGTACCGAAACCCTAGTTCTAAACCCATAAAATTAATTGTCTTATCGTATATGAATGTTACAATAATCGAGGGGCTTTTTTTACTCAATGATGAAAACCAAACGAAATAGTGCGAGGAACTTACCTAAACAAGGACGTAAAGCGTAGGAACCGGAGGTCGTCAGGGCTTCAACGACGTCAGAGAGAAAGCAAGAAAGGAGAGTGAATATTTAAGTGTATGAGATTGAGACAAATGGTTTGGGAATGATTAAGGTACTATTTATAGTACCATACATGGTAAAATAAGTTAATTCAAGTTTAATGTCTTAATTTATTAGCGTTAAATGACAATTTAAGTGTGTTTAAAGGTCGGTTTTGAGATTATTATGGTGATTAAATCATGGTTTAGGATGATTAAGGCTAAATAAATATGAAATGATGGAGTTTTTTATAAGCTTTTATAAACATAAAAATAAATTTATCAAAAAATAACCTTTTATTTAAACCTTTTGTTTATCAAAGATATCAAAACTTTATGAAAAATATAAAGTTACTCGAAATTTAAGAATGCTACATCTAAGATATGTTAAGATATATATTTCTTTTTAAAACAACTCATCTAATAACAAATATGTTTTTTTTTTCTTTCTTTAATACCTCAAAAGTAAATAATCATATCATAACATTGAATAAAAATCACCATTTTAATTTGTTAACACATTAAATGAAATAATTAAGCTTGTATATTAAATTTAAAACCCATAATTTAATAGTATTTATTCAATAATGTTTTTAGAGGAGTTAGTTTAATTAGATAAATAAATAACACAATTTAAATGATAACTTAAAATCTTCTTTTCTTTTTTTTTTAAATTTAAAAATCCATGATTGTTACAGTCTTTTTTTTTTGGTAAAGGGTTGCCCCGGTGATTTATATATTAACAAAACAATCAAAGCACAAGTAGTAGAGTGAAATCTCTACTAATTCTCTAAGGGGCATACCCCATAGAGTAAAACACAAATAAAAGCACAACACACCCAGCTAAAGACTGGTAAGAACAATAAGAAAAGAAAAACAACACTAAACTAATTAGCCTCCATCATTAAAAACCACGCTTCCCAGAGTTCTCCAGATGGGTAGGACGTTTCTATCCCGATCTCCAGACTTGCACTTTAACCCCAGTAATTTGTAGCGAACATCAGACATAATATCCCCCACAACCTTGTCTGGCTGTCGAGTTTTGTTACCATGAAACCGATTGTTTCTTTCCCTCTAAACGTGATAAACAGCAGGCGCCACAGAAAGCTTACAAGCGACATTAGAAAGAACCTTGGACTGTGAATTTGACTCATACCAATTGACAATAGTAGTCCAGTTACTCGGCATCTGAATCGGAATGCTTCTCCTTACCATCTCCCAAACCTTCTTGGAGAAAGGACACTCGAAGAAAAGATGGTTATGAGATTCTATGTCAGAGTAACATAGAAGACAACACATCATGTTCATACACCCCTTCTTCCAGTTTCAGCGTAACAACTTATCCTGGGTTCGAAGTTGACCATTTATAACCAGCCAAAGACAAAATGCATGTTTAGGAATGCATGTCGTGAACCCAGATATTTCCAAGGGACTTCAGTGTGGGACTGCCTCAGAGAGTTCCAAGCCGTAGTAGTGGAGAACTCAACAAGAGTATCTGCCACTTTCCACCAATGTTTATCAGCATCATCATTGAGCTCCGGGATATGGATACTGTTGAATATAAGAAAACGAGTTACCCAATCCAACGGCCAATTCCAATTGGGATCCACAATAACATCTGCAAGACGAGAATAGATGTTAAAACCAGCATTATGAATTTGTCGAGAGGTGAGCATATTAGCCAAGGGACCGATATCACTCCAAGTGTCATACCAAGCAGACGTGCCAAGGCCATTCCCAATAGTAATACAGATGTAATTTTGGATAAGAGGCCTAATCTTCATGAGGTTTCTCTGTGACACCCGAGAATTCCAAGGTTAACTTCCGTTAGACAATCTCCGTTAGTTACGTTATGAGTGTTAACTTAGTAACTAATGCTTAACTAGACCGAATACGTCCATGACCTTTGGTTGATCACCGAACCCGACCACTTGTGTTATGTGTTTATGTGTTTATTGTCATTATGTGCAATGTGATTTAAACGCATGATTTAGTATTATTAATAGCATGACAAATTGTGAATTCTTGATTTTGTGATAAATTGGCCACTTTTGGTTGCCAGCGAAACTACCGAGCGAAACTGTAGATTCGCTCGGTAGCTAAACTTGCGATTTACCAGCGTTCAGAACTAGTTTCGCTTGGCCAGCGAAACTGCCAGCGAAACTAGCTCCTGATCTATATATTTTATAAAACCCTAAAACCTCATTACTTACACCATTTCTCCAAAACACACACACACTCTCCATCTTCCCTCTCGTGAAATCTGGTCAGCCAAGAACCACCACGAGCCGCCATCATCTCAGTTGGTGAACTCATCCATTCGGATCCTAGATCAAACCGTGAGTGCCCAAAACCATCTTTCCTTGCATACTCTATGTGTTTTCTTAAAAAGCACGCTTAGATCTTCATGAAATCGTGTATGCTTGTAGTATAATGCTTAGGAATGCTAGATCTATTATAAAGTCTGTAACTTTACGTGTGAAGTCAAGCCATAATGAAGATTCATGCTAGTTAGGTTAACTTTGTGCTTTGAGGTGTTTTTGGTGATTTGATGATGAAAACTCATGTTTAAGGTGTCAAAATTGCCTCTGTGATGTTGGTAAATGTTTATGCATGCTAGATATTGAATTACATGATGTATGGAAGCTGTTAGATTGATTTTTGGTCTTAAAAACGAGTTTTTTCGCGACTAGCGAAACTGTGTGTTCTCTGGGCGAAACTATGTAGCGAAACTGTTTAGAAATTCATCCAGCGATACTATACAGCGAAACTATAGTGTCGCCGGTGAAAACTAAGTGTTATGCTCGAACGAAACTACCGAGCGAAACAATACCTTTTCCCTGAACGAAAGTTCAAACCAGTTTCGAGCGAATCTATGCTAGCGAAACTGTGTCAACAGTTTCGAGCGAAACTAGCTAGCGAAACTGTGTCATCGGGTATTCCCTAGCGAAAGTGCTGCCCGTGCACATAGCGAAACTGTGTAGCGACACTGTGTAGCGAAACTGTGACCTGACCCAAAACCCAAACTTGTGCAACTTATTTGAATGTTATGCCATGACTTACATGATGATGCAATAATGAAACATGCTTTGATTTCTGAGTTATGTGAACCCTCGTTTATGATCAACCATCGGTGTCGTGTGTCGGTATGTCGTGTCATAGTTCCAACGTGCTATGTTATGGGCCATAGTGACGTAAGTTAAAGATCAGACACAAAACTAATACTTAAGACCTAAACGTGTTCTTAGGTCTTCGTTAAGAGAACAATACTTGGATTATTTAGCAAGTGTAGCAGTGCGACCAAAGGTGAGTGTCACTAACCCGTTTACTGTGAGCCCGTTTGGGACACACTGAATAACTTGATGAAAAACAATGCTGACAACCTTATGAGTGCTACGCACCTCTTTTATGAACTTGAAAACCTTATGAGTGCCACGCACCTCTTTGATAAACTTGAAGTGTTTTATGGGAAACACTTGTGGAACTTAAACAAACTATTTCTGAAACGAAACTGAAAATATTTTGAGATTCATGAGAATCCGGTAAACCGTTTTAATATGGCTAGTGTAGGTTAAAGTCTAAACCACAGGATATCACATGATCTCTAAGGATTGCCTTTTAACTGAAAAAGTCCTCAACTTAATTGTGCCATTAATTGTAAAGCGAGGGGATGTTGGGTAGATCTACTGGAGTTTGACAAACTCCGCCTCGTGACACTGGAGGTGCACGGAGGTACAATATCAGCCTATCTGACCGTGATCCCGAGAGGACACGGGGGAGGTAAAGCCGCGATGACGTATGTCCGCAAAACAAAATAGAAGATGGCGATGCCACTACAATACTTGTTAGTCAGCTTTGGTACAAACTTCCTTAGTGCATGGAACAACGGATTAGCTAACCGCGATATCGGTTGAGCACTTTAAATTTTACAAAACTAGTACATACCCGATAACGCATGTTACGGACATTACTTTTACTAAATCACGCTACCCTGATTATGGACTGGTGTATTATCACTGAGCATTGCTTTTCACAAATAAGTATTACATAAGTATATGTTGACACAATTATGATTATGAGACCGGGCCACTGCGTGACAAGCCCACTGTGAACTCACCAACCGTTAGGTTGACACTTGCGTGGTTTAAACTTTTTGAGATCGCTGAGGAGTATCCGGAGCGGGTTGGCATGGCACATGAAGACATTTTACTTTTGCTTAAATCAAATTGGGAATTTAAAACAATGATTTTGTAAAGCACGTGGTTAATGCTAAGACAATATTTTCCGCTGCGTATTTTGAAATTTTATTTATGACATGTATTTGTACTAACTCTGATTCGTTTAGTATTTGTAACTAATGGTTGTGGTCCTGGTTTGCTCGCACCCCTCAACGGTATAAACTCCGTTAGTGGTTAATTGGGGGTGTGACAGATTGGTATCAGAGCCATAAGTTGCAGAGAACTGGAATCATTTTGAAAAACGATTTGGAAACTGCAACTTGAAACCTTAGTTACAAACGAACAAACAAATTCCCAAAACAAAAAAAAAAATTCACGTGCCAACCTGGGATACTCGCTCTGCTGTGTAAGTAAATGCTTCGTACATATGTATATATATATATATATAAATATATATATAGACCGTGTCTAAGTAGTCTAACGGAAAAAAACCTTAGGAAAATTTCACACACGAAAACGAAATGCGAACGCTAATACGCACACTGTTCCGGGGAAAGCGACAACGAAACGATGCTACACGCTACGTCCTGATTTCTACTACGATGACTACGCCGACGGTGACTTTTATGGGAAAGCCGACTTTCGACGATAGTACTTACGACTTACGACGTTCTCCGACGACGCCTCAATTTTGCACGAAAATTTTTCTGGACTAATAGTGGGATAACGGGAAATTGTTAATATACATATTATGGGATATGTATAGAGTATAACTGCGACTGAACACTGGCTACTTTAACTGTCCAGAAAATGGCAACAACGGGAATGGTAATGGCGGAGGAAATGGCAACAACGGGAATGGTAACGGCAAGGGAAGAGCTTTTGTTATGGGGCAAGGAGAAGCTCGCAACGACGCCAACGTGATTAACGGTAATTTATGCTAAATGGTTTCTTCGCTACTGTATTGTTTGATTCTGGTGCTGAAAGAAGTTTTATTTCCACTAAGTTTGCTAGATTAATTAATGCTAAACCGATTGACTTAGATGCTAAGTATGTGGTAGAGTTAGCGAATGGTAAACTTCATGATACGACTCAGATAGTTAAGCACTGTAAGTTAGAGCTAGCTGGCCATATGTTAGGAATCGATCTTATGCCTTTCCCGATTGGTAGTTTCGATGTCATAGTAGGAATGGATTGGTTATCTGAAAACCGAGCTGAGATTTTATGTCAAGAAAAAGTGATTCGTATTCCACTCCAAGAAGGTGAAGTGTTAACAGTTCAAGGTGAAAAAGGTGGAACAGTCACCGGTATTATCTCGTTTCTTAAATCTCAAAAGTGTATTCGTAAAGGACACTTCGCGGTACTTGCAAACGTCACCGACACAACACTTCCCGAGCGTAAAATCGACGATTACCCGATAGTCCGCGACTTCCAAGATGTATTTCCTGATGAATTGCCTGGTTTGCCTCCATTTCGACAAGTCGAGTTTGGAATCGACTTAGCTCCCGGAACGGCTCCGATTGCACGCGCACCGTACCGTTTGGCTGTAAGCGAACTCAACGAGCTCTCCGCACAACTTCAAGAGTTACTCGACAAAGGATTTATTCATCCGAGTTCGTCTCCATGGGGAGCACCGGTATTGTTTGTTAAGAAGAAAGATGGAACGTTCTGAATGTGTATCGACTACCGAGAGCTTAACAAGGTTACGATCAAGAATCGGTATCCACTTCCTCGAATCGACGATCTTTTCGACCAACTGCAAGGTTCGAGCTACTTTTCAAAGATTGATCTACGGTCTGGATATCACCAACTTCGTGTTCGTGATGAAGATATCCCCAAGACTGCTTTCAGAACTCGGTATGGTCATTACGAGTTTCTAGTTATACCGTTTGGGCTAACTAATGCGCCTGCTGTGTTTATGGATCTGATGAATCGGGTGTGCAAGCCGTACCTCGATCAGTTTGTGATAGTTTTCATTGACGATATTTTAATCTACTCCAAGACAAAGGAAGAACACGAGAATCACCTGCGACTTATCTTGGAATTACTCCGCAAGGAACAGCTTTACGCCAAGTTTTCAAAGTGCGATTTTTGGATTCGCGAAGTCCAGTTTCTTGGACACATTGTTAATCAGGATGGAATTCATGTCGACCCAGCTAAAGTGGAAGCTATCAAGAATTGGTCTACTCCGAGAGCGCCGACCGAAATCCGACAGTTTTTGGGACTTGCCGGATATTACCGAAGATTCATCAAGGGTTTCTCGCAATTGGCTCAACCCTTAACAGCTTTAACGCACAAAGGAGTGCAATATAGATGGGGTGAAAAAGAAGAACACGCGTTTCAAACTCTTAAGGACATGTTATGTTCAGCTCCGATTCTCTCGTTACCCGAAGGGGTTGATGACTTCGTGGTTTACTGCGATGCATCCATTCAAGGACTCGGTTGCGTGTTGATGCAACGAGACAAAGTGATTGCCTACGGGTCCAGGAAACTGAAGGTCAATGAGAAGAATTACACAACACATGATTTGGAATTAGGAGCCGTTGTATTTACACTCAAGATTTGGAGACATTACCTCTACGGAACGAAGTGCACGATATTTACCGACCACAAAAGCTTACAACACATCTTTGAACAAAAGGACCTCAACATGCGACAACGAAGGTGGGTCGAGCTACTAAATAATTATAACTTAGCAATTAAGTATCACCCGGGAAAAGCCAATGTTGTGGCTGACGCCTTAAGCCGAAAAGAGTACGAAAAGCCTCGACGAGTACGAGCGCTGCAACTTACCATTCACACGGGACTGCCGGATCGAATCCGCGTTGCCCAACAAGAAGCTTTAAAAGAAGAAAACTTCGCAGCTGAGGCACTGCGTGGTGTAGACGGAAATTCTGAAATTAAGTCCGACGGACTCAGATATTACAATGGCAGAATTTGGATTCCTTTACTTGGGAATCTCCGTGAGCTCGTGATGGACGAGGCTCACAAATCAAGGTATTCGGTGCACCCTGGATCGGACAAAATGTACCAAGATTTGAAGAACTTGTATTGGTGGCCGAATATGAAAGCCGACATTGCGTGATATGTGGCTAAGTGTTTAACATGCTCAAGAGTTAAGATCAAGTACCAAAAGCCTTCGGGATTACTGCAGCAACCAAAGATCCCGGAATGGAAATGGGAGGATATCTCCATGGATTTCGTAACAGGACTACCTCATCGATCGAATCGACCGGATGCGATTTGGGTTATCATTGATCGACTAACCAAATCTGCACACTTTATTCCAATGAGGGAAAATGATAATATGGATAAGTTAACGAAGCTGTACATTGACCGAATTGTGGCACTTCATGGGGTGCCTAAGACCATTATCTCTGACCGAGATCCTCGATTTACTTCCCGACTGTGGCAATCTATGCAAGACGCACTGGGAACCAGACTGGATATGAGTACAGCTTATCACCCGCAGACCGATGGTCAGACGGAATGAACTATTCAGACTTTGGAAGACATGCTCCGAGCTTGCGTTCTCGACTTCGGTAAAGACTGGGAGGCTCACCTTCCGTTGGTGGAGTTCTCCTACAACAACAGTTACCATACGAGCATTGGTGCAGCACCTTTTGAAGCTCTCTATGGCAGAAAATGTAGATCGCCCGTGTGTTGGGCCGAAACGGGTGAGAAAGGACTCACCGGACCAGAAATCATTCATGATACAACTGAACGGATTATTCAAATCAGAAAACGGATAGCCGCAGCACGTGACAGGCAAAAGAGCTATGCCGACAAACGCCGTAAACCTTTGAAGTTCGAGGTAGGCGACAAGGTACTATTGAAGGTATCTCCCTGGAAAGGAGTGATACGCTTCGGAAAGCGTGGAAAGCTGAATCCTCGCTATATCGGTCCATTTGAAATCATTGGGGAAGTAGGCCCGGTGGCCTACCGATTACAACTCCCTGCTGAACTCGATGGAGTTCACAACGTGTTTCACGTTTCTAACCTGAAGAAATGTCTGGCTGAAGGCACCGAAATAATTCCTTTGGAGGAATTGGAAATTGACGAACATTTGAGATTTATTGAGTAACCGGTGGAAATCATGGGACGCGAGGAGAAAGCCCTCAAACGTAGCAAGATTCCGATCGTCAAAGTTCGATGGAACTCAAAGCGTGGACCTGAATATACATGGGAACGAGAGGATCAAATGAAGAAAAAGTATCCTCACTTGTTCGGGCAAACGTCCACGGAAACTCAAGGTATGATTTAATTTTGGGGACCAAAATTCCTTTAACAGGAGGAGGATGTGGCGACCCTAAAACTTTTGCTTTCTTTCCCCAGCAACAACAGCAACAACGACAGCCGAGGCTGCGAACGCTACAACGCAAGAATAATTTTCGGGACGAAAATTCCATTTACAAGGGGATGATGTGACACCCGAGAATTCCAAGGTTAACTTCCGTTAGACATTCTCCATTAGTTACGTTATGAGTGTTAACTTAGTAACTAATGCTTAACTAGACCGAATACGTCCACGACCTTTGGTTGATCACCGAACCCGACCACTTGTGTTATGTGTTTATGTGTTTATTGTCATTATGTGCAATGTGATTTAAACGCATGATTTAGTATCATTAATAGCATGACAAATTGTGAATTCTTGATTTTCTGATAAATTGGCCACTTTTGGTTGCCTGCGAAACTACCGAGCGAAACTGTAGATTCGCTCGGTAGCTAAACTTGCGATTTACCAGCGTTCAGAACTAGTTTCGCTTGGCCAGCGAAACTGCCAGCGAAACTAGCTCCTGATCTATATATTTTATAAAACCCTAAAACCTCATTACTTACACCATTTCTCCAAAACACACACACACTCTCCATCTTCCCTCTCGTGAAATCTGGTCAGCCAAGAACCACCACGAGCCGCCATCATCTCAGTTGGTGAACTCATCCATTCGGATCCTAGATCAAACCGTGAGTCCCCAAAACCATCTTTTCTTGCATACTCTATGTGTTTTCTTAAAAAGCACGCTTAGATCTTCATGAAA
Organism: Deinandra increscens subsp. villosa; assembly: GCA_039602395.1. Lineage (NCBI taxonomy): Eukaryota > Viridiplantae > Streptophyta > Magnoliopsida > Asterales > Asteraceae > Deinandra > Deinandra increscens. The sequence goes on along the minus strand of JBCNJP010000008.1, from coordinate 38,681,505 downwards.
TCGTGTATGCTTGTAGTATAATGCTTAGGAATGCTAGATCTATCATAAAGTCTGTAACTTTACGTGTGAAGTCAAGCCATAATGAAGATTCATGCTAGTTAGGTTAACTTTGTGCTTTGAGGTGTTTTTGGTGATTTGATGATGAAAACTCATGTTTAAGGTGTCAAAATTGCCTCTGTGATGTTGGTAAATGATTATGCATGCTAGATATTGAATTACATGATGTATGGAAGCTGTTAGATTGATTTTTGGTCTTAAAAACGAGTTTTTTCGCGACTAGCGAAACTGTGTGTTCTCTGGGCGAAACTATGTAGCGAAACTGTTTAGAAATTCATCCAGTGATACTATACAGCGAAACTATAGTGTCGCCGGTGAAAAATAAGTGTTATGCTCGAACGAAACTTCCGAGCGAAACAATACCTTTTCCCTGAACGAAAGTTCAAACCAGTTTCGAGCGAATCTATGCTAGCGAAACTGTGTCAACAGTTTCGAGCGAAACTAGCTAGCGAAACTGTGTCATCGGGTATTCCCTAGCGAAAGTGCTGCCCGTGTACATAGCGAAACTGTGTAGCGACACTGTGTAGCGAAACTGTGACCTGACCCAAAACCCAAACTTTTGCAACTTATTTGAATGTTATGCCATGACTTACATGATGATGCAATAATGAAACATGCTTTGATTTCTGAGTTATGTGAACCCTCGTTTATGATCAACCATCGGTGTCGTGTGTCGGTATGTCGTGTCATAGTTCCAACGTGCTATGTTATGGGCCATTGCGACGTAAGTTAAAGATCAGACACAAAACTAAAACTTAAGACCTAAACGTGTTCTTACGTCTTCGTTAAGCGAACAATACTTGGATTATTTAGCAAGTGTAGCAGTGCGACCAAAGGTGAGTGTCACTAACCCGTTTACTGTGAGCCCGTTTGGGACACACTGAATAACTTGATGAAAAACAATGCTGACAACCTTATGAGTGCTACACACCTCTTTTATGAACTTGAAAACCTTATGAGTGCCACGCACCTCTTTGATAAACTTGAAGTGTTTTATGGGAAACACTTGTGGAACTTAAACAAACTATTTCTGAAACGAAACTGAAAACATTTTGAGATTCATGAGAATCCGGTAAACCGTTTTAATATGGCTAGTGTAGGTTAAAGTCTAAACCACAGGATATCACATGATCTCTAAGGATTGCCTTTTAACTGAAAAAGTCCTCAACTTAATTGTGCCATTAATTGTAAAGCGAGGGGATGTTGGGTAGATCTACTGGAGTTTGACAAACTCTGCCTCGTGACACTGGAGGTGCACGGAGGTACAATATCAGCCTATCTGACCGTGATCCCGAGAGGACACGGGGGAGGCAAAGCCGCGATGACGTATGTCCGCAAAACAAAATAGATGATGGCGATGCCACTACAATACTTGTTAGTCAGCTTTGGTACAAACTTCCTTAGTGCATGGAACAACGGATTAGCTACCCGCGATATCGGTTGAGCACTTTAAATTTTACAAAACTAGTACATACCCGATAACGCATGTTACGGACATTACTTTTACTAAATCATGCTACGATGATTATGGACTGGTGTATTATCACTGAGCATTGCTTTTCACAAATAAGTATTACATAAGTATATGTTGACACAATTATGATTATGAGACCGGGCCACTGCGTGACAAGCCTACTGTGAACTCACCAACCGTTAGGTTTACACTTGCGTGGTTTAAACTTTTGCAGATCGCTGAGGAGTATCCGGAGCGGGTTGGCATGGCACATGAAGACATTTTACTTTTGCTTAAATCAAATTGGAAATTTAAAACAATGATTTTGTAAAGCACGTGGTTAGTGCTAAGACAATATTTTCCGCTGCGTATTTTGAAATTTTATTTATGACATGTATTTGGACTAACTCTGATTCGTTTAGTATTTGTAACTAATGGTTGTAACCCTGGTTTGCTCGCACCCCTCAACGGTATAAACTCCGTTAGTGGTTAATTGGGGGTGTGACATTCTCTAACTCCAACTACTAGAGATATCATTCTTGCAATTCCAGAAAGTGCGGTTTTTCAATCTGTAAGTATATGTCCATTCAACCCAAAGCGAATTCCTTCTTGTGAGAATACTCCAAACATGCTTAGCGAGGAGAACCCGATTCATATCTGTAATACATCGGATTCCAAGCCCTCCCTCACTTTTAGGCCGGCAAACCACATTCCATGAAACTTTTGCAGCCCCCTTCACACGTTTTCCTTGGGACCACAAAAAGCCCCTCATCTTAGTCTCTAACTCATTCACAACTCTAGCAGGAAGAAGAAAGACCGAGGCCCAATATATATGCATAGTGGAAAGGACTGAAAGGATGAGTTGAAGACGGCCAGCAAAGGAAAGATTTTTGTTCCTCCAACTTGAAATGCGATTATCAACCACTTCCAATAACGGCTGGAAATCCCGATAACGTAAACCAGAAGAGAGCAAAGGCACCCCAAGGTACATAACCGGAAGATTTCCCTCTTTAAAGGGCAAACGGCTTAGGATAGCAGCTTTAGGATCATTCCCCACATTAGAAAAAAATATAGTGCTTTTCGGGAGACTGGGAACTAAACCAGACATCTTTGAGAAATCATCCATAGACCGCATCAAGCAGGTAGTAGATCCGGTATCTCTATGAGCAAATAGGAACATGTCATCTACAAAACAGAGGTTAACAATCTTATGATCCTTACACTTCTTATGAAACTTGAAGAAAGGATCCCTTTCCACATCTCGTTTAAGCATGAGAGTTAAGACCTCCATAACCAAGGTAAAAAGATAAGGGGACATTGGATCACCCTACCTTAACCCCGCTTACCTCTAAAGTATCCATGGAGCTCACCATTTAAGCATATCGAGTAGGACACTGTAGAGATACATTTCATAATCCAATTCACCATCAAATCCGGAAACCCAAAGTAGCAAAGAATGTGATTTAAGAAACCCCAATCAACAGTATCATATGCTTTCTGAATATCAACCATTAAAGCACATTTTGGCTCACCCACATTCCGGTGGTAGTTATGCATAAGTTCTTGAGACAACAAAATATTATCCGTAATGAGCCGTCCGGGAACAAAAGCAGATTGATTAGCACTCACAATGTCACCCAAATAACCCTTGATCTGATCCGCTATTATTTTACTTATGCACTTAATTGCAGCAAGCAATAGGACAATAATCAGTAATATTGACAGGAGTAGTCACCTTAGGCACCAAAGCAATAATAGTATGATTGAGTTCTTGCAGAAGCTTACCATATTGGAAAAAATCACGAATGGCCTGCATAACATCCTTCCCCACAATTGGCCAAGCACTCTTAAAGAAAGCCGAAGTAAAGCCATCCAGGCCCGGAGCTTTATAATTATCAACCCCAAACATCGCATCCCGGATCTCCCAGTCCTCAACTGGATGAGTCATGTGCGTAGCAGCCCCATCATCAATTTTTTTAGTGAACAAAGAGGTAGGCGGCAAGATAGAACTCACACCTTGGGCTCCAAAAAATTTGGTATAGTGTGCCACAAAAATGGTAGGAACTTCAGTACCTTCATGAAGTACACCAGAAGTGTCCTTTATAACATCAATCCGACCCCTATGGTTTCTTATCTTTAAGGATTTGTGAAAATAAGAGGTGTTTCGATCGCCCACGGCAAGCCAATGAACCTTGGATTTCTGCTTTAAGAAACTTTCCTCATCAAGACTAGCAGTTTGGAATTCATTAAGGAGTGTGGCCTCCTTCGCTTTCAGGATCAGGTTGAACGGGTCCTCATCCATAGCCCTTTGAACCTCGTCCAACTCCTCCCTTAACTTACTAACCTTTTCATTCAGGTTCCCTTGTTTAAACAGCATAGAACGAAGGGGAGGTTTCAAGTGTCTAAGCTTTTTAACTACACAGAATTGAGGAACTCTTGTGAGATTAATTTCCCAAGCTTTTTTGAACCGTTTCCAGAAACCCAGGTTTGGACGTTAGGAAGTTAGCAAATTTGAACGTCCTAGGTTTTGGAGGCCTGTTACAGGTAAATTTAACTACACTAAGGCAATGGTCAGACACTCTATATGGCTGAAACATAGCCGCGAATGAAACTTTGCCAACAATAGCCGAAGGTTATTTGTTCAAATCAGTCATATTCTCGTCATTCAAGTTTCCATCCTTGTCACCAAGGTTATCCTCTCTATTGCTTTTAGAAGAATTTAAAACCTGTTGAGGCTTTAATTCCGAATTGAGATCCAAATCAGGAGACAGATTTGCCAGCGAGTCATTAGAATCGGTCGCCTCCTTAGCGGATGACATCAGACCTACCTTCACCCCCATTATCATCCTTAGACGTAATCACATGCGTACCCGATTTTATCCCTTCACTAATATTCTTCATTAACCCACGAGAAGGTATTGGTTTACCATCCACTTGTTTCAGATTCGTAAACTTGGATGTGGAATTTTTCTTATCAGGTGGCTGGTTTTTGGTAGCCATGCACGAGACATAAAAGGAAACCCGTTGAAACCCTAATCACACACCGACAGTGCTAACACGTTTGTTCCACACCCAAATCAAGCCAAGGATCTATAACAGATGCAACTTAACTCAATGTAAACAATAGAACCGACAGTTATAGACAAGATGAGCAAATAGAGAATCCGGACACGAAGAACAAACCCTAATCGAACAAGAAACGATTAAGGATTAATAGACAGAATCGAAAACCGTATTCGATGCAATAAGGCCGCTAACAATACTCTTACCCTCCCAATCTCTCAACTAACTCAATCACAGGGTGCTATACGATTACCGAATAAACCAGAAATTGAAACCTCAAACCCTAATTTAACAAAAATCGCTAACACACTCGTATTAAGTTAATGATTAAAGGAACAAATCACAGGAATGCTAAGTTCTAATCACAATCGCAAGACAGTGTAACAAGATCAAAGAAGAAATCGAGCCACAGAAAATCGATTTTAGGATATGGAAATCACCAAAATCGCCCTAGGACCCCAGAGAGAATTCCATAGAATCGCCCTAGGGCTTCTTAGCTTGTGGCACAACGGAATTATTTATGTGTTTGTTCTTGTAAAATACGGTTTAGACTAGAGGGAGAAAGGGTTTTGGGCCATGTAATAAATGTGTGAGTGTATATCTAAAAAAACTCACATCCTACTAGCTAAAGTTTGCCGAAATAGACACAAAAGAGAGAGAGAGAGAGAGAGTGTTGGGAATCGAGATTCCGAGCCAACAAGATTTGGATAGAGGTGACCAATACTCAACGGCCACTTAACACAACCGTCCCGACAACACGGTGAAGAAACATGACAACTCAAGACACAAGACTCAACTAAAGAAGATGGCTCTAGTGAATATTATTTATTGATTAAATATTGTCACTAGTTGGTAGTTTTACTATTTTGCCCTTAGTGAGTTTGTAGTATATATAGTAAGTCTTTCTCATGTGAAAGACTTGATGATGTATGTCTAGTAAGAGAGAGTTAGTCATGGTTCCTTGAAGCTTGTCAAGGGTTCTTGAACTTACCTAGTAAGCTCAAGAAACCCGGGAATGCGTGGGGTAGGTAATGTAATCATTCGGTTATTGTTAATCATTTGGTTATCTTTTGTTATCTATCTTTCATGTTGTTTATCGTTGATCTATCTTGCTATTCATATCCATGTTTCTACTAGCCTTGTTCTTCATCATCATCACATCTCAAACACCATAAACTCTATATCTCGGTGTTATTTGTTTTCTCAAAAACGACTCACACAAAGACTCGATCCGCTTCCGCAACCAAGGTAAAGGTAGCATTATTTATATATTTGCCCACCACCTCGGTTTTTCAATTGGTATCAGAGCCATGGTCGAGATAATGCAACTTAACCGTTGATTTCTCAACTTTGTGTTCAAATGCTTGTTTTTGTAAACAAATGGAGATGTTAAACTTTTTAGAAAGATTTTGAAATCCCCTCCATGTCTTTCAAAGTTTTCGTGAAAAAGATCCTTGAATTTTTCTTATTTAGAATAGTCAAAGATCTATTTATTCATTTATTATTCTTGAGTCGTCGAAAGTAAATTATTTTGAGTGTTTGTGTTTTTGCCAGTGAACACAATTAGATTTCTTTGATATTCCATTGCTATCAAAATCTAGCCTCAAAAATGATTCATGAAACTTTCTGCATATTTTACGTATGCAAATTCCTAAATTCAAATTCATGGTCAACTTTATTTTTTGTAGATCTCAAGAAAAATCTTGAAAGGTGTGAATATTCTATTCACATCACACTTTGTCTGTATGTGTGTAAAATTCAACTTGCTTTTTAAGCTTTTGAGTTTTGTCTTACTCACTTTTTATTGAGTCCCACAAAACAAAGTGTACTTTTTACCAAAATCATCCTATTATCCGTTTCCTTTTTCTATCACAAGCAACCTACATGTCACATTCACATGTTTCAAGTCAACCATAGTACTCTCTCTCTCTTGAAAATTAGAAGAACCAAAATATACACAAAATATTGAGTGAGTTACAGGTTACATGAAGATGATGAACTCAGAAAAACGAACACGAGACTGCAGCTCGAGCACGTTCGTTACCCATTTTCTGTTCAGTTCAAGAATGAAGACAAAGGTTCCTAAAGTGATAAGTCGGTGAAGGACGCGATCACGGTTCTGTCCGGTAGCGACGAATCTGTTTTCAGACGGAACAGTCCCGTCACAGATTCAACCGGAAACCACCACCGTTCAACGGAACAACGATCTGTCAAGTTCAAGCGGAGAAGTCAAGCTCAACCGGAGAATGGAACTTCAACCGGAATTTCATGTTCAACCGGAAAATAGGTTTCAACCGGAAAAATTTCGAACTCAACCGGAAAATGGAGATTTGCCAACTTCAACCGGAAAATTTGTGTTCAACCGGATTTTGAACCTTCAACCGGAAACAGAATCTCAACCGGAACTTCAAAGTTCAACCGGATCTGGGGTTTCAACCGGAAAAAGAGATCTGAACCGGAACTTCAGCCGGATACCGAAGTTCAACCGGAAGTTCGAGAATCAACCGGAATTTAAAGCTTCAACCGGTACACTGAGTTCAACGGGAACTCTTGAAGAACTTCGACAGAGCATGTTTTTGGTATGGTTTAGCAAAGAAAAGTGGTTTATCTTCGTGCAACGCATTGGTTTGGTATTCGGCCAAGTATTTCAAGACGGTTGAATTGTGGATTTAATTCTCGAGTTTTTCATAGATCCTTTATCTTGTTTACTTTCAACAATTTTGGCAACTTGAGTTATGACTTAGTCCTCAAGTATATTGCCATTGTGTTGAAATTTGTAAACACCCTATGCATTACTAGCCCATGGTCAGGGGATTGAAGAATGTTTATTGTAGGGGGAGCTTCACAAAGGAGATTTGAAGAATAAAAGATTTGAAACTACATGAAGATTTTCTTGAAGTCAAGATGCAAGAATACAAGAAACAATGTCACAAGTGTTGAGTATACCATCTACCAAATAGGGGGAGATTGTTGGGAATCGAGATTCCGAGCCAACAAGATTTGGATAGAGGTGACCAATACTCAACGGCCACTTAACACAACCGTCCCGTCAACACGGTGAAGAAACATGACAACTCAAGACACAAGACTCAACTAAAGAAGATGGCTCTAGTGAATATTATTTATTGATTAAATATTGTCACTAGTTGGTAGTTTTACTATTTTGCCCTTAGTGAGTTTGTAGTATATATAGTAAGTCTTTCTCATGTGAAAGACTTGATGATGTATGTCTAGTAAGAGAGAGTTAGTCATGGTTCCTTGAAGCTTGTCAAGGGTTCTTGAACTTACCTAGTAAGCTCAAGAAACCCGGGAATGCGTGGGGTAGGTAATGTAATCATTCGGTTATTGTTAATCATTTGGTTATCTTTTGTTATCTATCTTTCATGTTGTTTATCGTTGATCTATCTTGCTATTCATATCCATGTTTCTACTAGCCTTGTTCTTCATCATCATCACATCTCAAACACCATAAACTCTATATCTCGGTGTTATTTGTTTTCTCAAAAACGAGTCACACAAAGACTCGATCCGCTTCCGCAACCAAGGTAAAGGTAGCATTATTTATATATTTGCCCACCACCTCGGTTTTTCAGAGAGAGAGAGAGAGAGGGAATTCGTGACTTGAGAGAGACCAGAGTATGATTTCGGTGGCCTAACCGAAACATGTGTGCTAGACAGAACTCAAGTTGTAATAGTAATTAACGATTTAGTCATCTAATAGTCAGTTTTTATTAAAATTGTTGATTCATCGTTTATTATTGCTTCTCATTTATTAACTTTGTTGATTCATCGTTTATTATTGCTTCTCATATTTGATTCAATCAATCACTTGGATTCCGCACTCATGATTGATCATTGATATTGTGTTTCGACTATAATAGAAAAATGATAAGGCATGTGTATTAAATTGGGTTGGGCTTTGGTTTTCCATGTGTAATGATTCGGTGGTAGTTAATTATCTGTTTGTTCTTGTAAAATACGGTTTGGACTACAGGGAGAAAGGGCTTTGGCCCATGTAATAAATGCGTGAGTTTGTATTTAAAAAAACTCACATCCTACTAGATAAGGTTCGCTGAAGTATACACAAGAGAGAGGGAGGGAATTCGTGACTTGAGAGAGACCAGAGAATTATTTCGGTGGCCTAACCGAAACCTGTTTTCCAGATAGAAATCGAGTTCTAATAGTAATCAACGATTTAGTCATCTCATCGTAAGTGTTTATTAACTTTTTGATTCATCGTTTATTATTTATAGCTTCTCATTTATTAACTTTGTTGATTCAACGTTTATTATTGCTTCTCATACTTGATTCAATCAATCACTTGGATTCCGCACTCATGATTGATCATTGATATCGTGTTTCGACTATAATAGAAAAATGATAAGGCTTGTGTATTAAATTGGGTTGGGCTTTAGTTATCCATGTTTAATGATTAGGGGGTAGTTAATTATGTGTTTGTGTTTGTAAAATACGGCTTGGACTAGAGGAAGAAAGGGCTTTGGCCCATGTAATAACTGTGTGAGTTTGTATTTAAAAAAACTCACATCCTACTAGCTAAGGTTTGCCGATATAGACACAAAAGAGAGAGAGAGAGAGAGAGAGAGAGAGGGAATTCGTGACTTGAGAGAGACAAGAGTATGATTTCGGTGGCCTAACCGAAACCTGTGTGCTAGACAGAAATCGAGTTGTAATAGTAATCAACGATTTAATCATCTAATCGTAAGTGTTTATTAAGTTTGTTGATTCATCGTTTATTATTGCTTCTCATTTATTAACTTTGTTGATTCATCGTTTATTATTGCTTCTTATACTAGATTTAATCATTCACTTGGATTCCGCACTCATGATTGATCATTGATATCGTGTGTTTACTATATTAGAAAAATGATGAGGCTTGTCTATTAAATTGGGTTGGGCTTCGGTTATCCATGTTTAATGATTGTGTGTTAGTTAATCATGCGTTTGCTCTAGTAAAATACGGTTTGGACTAGAGGGAGAAAGGGCTTTGGCCCATGTATTAAATCTATGAGTTTGTATTTAAAAAAAACTCACATCGTAGTTAAGGTTTGCCAAAATAGACACAAAAGAGAGAGAGAGAGAAAGAGAGAGAGAGAGAGAGAGAGTGAGAGAGAAAGGGAATTCGTGACTTGAGAGAGACCAAAGTATGATTTCGGGGCCTAACCGAAACGTGTGTGCTAGACAGAAATCAACGATTTAATCATCTAATCGTAAGTGTTTATTAAGTTTGTTGATTCATCGTTTATTATTGCTTCTCATTTATTAACTTTGTTGATTCATCATTTATTATTGCTTCTTATACTAGAATTAATCATTCACTTGGATTCCGCACTCATGATTGATCATTGATATCGTGTGTTTACTATAATAGAAAAATGATGAGGCTTGTGTATTAAGTTGGGTTGGGCTTCGGTTATCCATGTTTAATGATTGGGTGTTAGTTAATCATGTGTTTGCTCTAGTAAAATACGGTTTGGACTAGAGGCAGAAAGGGCTTTGGCCCATGTATTAAATCTATGAGTTTGTAATTAAAAAAAACTCACATCCAACTAGTTAAGGTTTGCCAAAATAGACACAAAAGAGAGAGAGAGAGAGAGAGAGAGAGAGAGAGAGAGAGTGTGAGAGAGTGAGGGAATTCATGACTTGAGAGAGACCAAAGTATGATTTCGGTGGCCTAACCGAAACGTGTGTGCTAGACAGAAATCAACGATTTAATCATCTAATCGTAAGTGTTTATTAAGTTTGTTGAATCATCGTTTATAATAGCTTCTCATTTATTATCTTTGTTGATTCATCGTTTATTATTGCATCTCATACTTGATTCAGTTATGCACTTGGATTCCATATTCATGATTGATCATTGATATCGTGTTCCGACTATAACATAAAAATGATGAGGCTTGTGGGCTTCAGTTATCCAAGTTTAATGATTGGGTGTTAGTTAATTATGTGTTTGTTCTTGTCAAATACGGTTTGGACTAGAGGGAGAAAGGGCTTTGGCACATGTAATAAATGTGTGAGTTTGTATTTGAACAAACTCATATCCTACTAGCTAAGGTTCACCGAAGTAGACACAAGTGAGAGGAAGGGAATTCGTGACTTGAGAGAGACCAGAGAATGATTTCGGTGGCCTAACCGAAACATGTCTGCTAGACAGACTTCGATTTGTAATAGTAATCACCGATTTAATCATCTAATCGCAAGTGTTTATTAAGTTTGTTGATTCATCGTTTATTATTGCTTCTCATTTATTAACTTTGTTGATTCATCGTTTATCAATGCTTCTTATACTTGATTTAATCATTCACTTGGATTCCGCACTCATGATTGAACATTGATATCATGTTTTGACTATAATAGAAAAATGATGAGGCTTGTGTATTAAATTGGGTTAGGCTTCGGTTATCCATGTTTAATGATTGGGTGTTAGTTAATCATGTGTTTGCTCTTGTAAAATACGGTTTGGACTAGAGGGAGAAAGGGCTTTGGCCCATGTATTAAATCTATGAGTTTGTATTTTAAAAAAACTCACATCCTACTAGTTAAGGTTTGCCAAAATAGACACAAAAGAGAGAGAGAGAGAGAGAGAGAGGGAATTCGTGACTTGAGAGAGACCAGAGTATGATTTCGTTGGCCTAACCGAAACCTGTGTGCTAGGCAGAAATCGAGTTGTAATAGTAATCAACGATTTAATCATCTAATCGTAAGTGTTTATTAAGTTTGTTGATTCATCGTTTATTATTGCTTCTCATTTATTAACTTTGTTGATTCATCGTTTATTATTGCTACTCATACTTGATTCAATCATGCACTTGGATTCCGCACTCATTATTGATCATTGATATCATGTTTCGACTATAATAGAAAAATGATAAGGCATGTGTATTAAATTGGGTTGGTCTTCGGTTATAATGTTTAATGATTGGGTGTTACTTAATTATGTGTTTGTTCTTGTAAAATACAGTTTGGACTAGACGGAGAAAGGGCTTTGGCCCATGTAATAAATGTGTGTGTTTGTATTTCAACAAAGTCACATCCTACTAGCTAAGGTTCGCCGAAGTAGACACAAGAGAGAGGGAGGGAATTCGTGACTTGAGGGTGAACAGAGAATGATTTCGGTGGCCTAACTGAAACCTGTGTGCTAGCCAAAAATCGAGTTGTAATAGTAATCAACGATTTAGTCATCTAATCGTAAGTGTTTTTTATCTTTTGTTGATTCATCGTTTATTATTGCTTTTCATTTATTAACATTGTTGATTTATCGTTTATTATTGCTTCTCATACTTGATCCAAATAGGCACTTGGATTCCGCACTCATGATTGATCATTGATATCGTGTTTCGACTATATTAGAAAATGATAAGGCTTGTGTATTAAATTGGGTTGGGCTTCGGTTATCCATGTTTAATGATTGGGTGGTAGTTAATTATGTGTTTGTTCATGTAAAATACGGTTTGGACTAGAGGGAGAAAGGGCTTTGGCCCATGTATTAAATCTGTGAGTTTGTATTTAAAAAAACTAATATCCTACTAGCCAATGTTTGTCGAAATAGACACAAAAGAGAGAGAGAGAGGGAATTCGTGACTTGAGAGAAACCAGAGTATGGTTTCGGTGGCCTAACCGCAACCTGTGTGCTAGATAGAAATCGAGTTGTAATAGTAATCAACAATTTAATCATAACCGTAAGTGTTTATAAGTTTTTTGATTCATCGTTTATTATTGCTTCTCATTTATTAACTTTGTTAATTCCTCGTTTATTATAGCTTCTCTTACTTGATTCAATCATTCACCTGGATTGTGTGTTAGTTAATTATGTGTTTGTTCTTGTAAAATACGGTTTGGACTAGAGGGAGAAAGGGCTTTGGCCCATGTAATAAATGTGTGAGTTTGTATTTAAATAAACTTACATCCTACTAGCTAAGGTTCGCCGAAGTAGACATAAGAGAGAGGGAGGGAATTCGTGACTCGAGAGAGACCAGTGTATGATTTCGGTGGCTTAACCGAAACCTATGTGCTAGACAGAAATCGAGGTGTAATAGTAATCAACAATTTTATCATCTAATCGTAAGTGTTTTGTTAAGTTTGTTGATTCATCGTTTATTATTGCTTCTCATTTATTAACTTTGTTAATACATCGTTTATTATTGCTTCTCATACTTGATTCAATCATGCACTTGGATTCCACACTCATGATTGATCATTGATATCGTGTTTTGACTATATTAGAAAAATGATAAGGCTTGTGTATTAAATTGGGTTGGGCTTCGGTTATGAATGTTTAATGATTGGTTGGTAGTTAATTATGTGTTTGTTCTTTTAAAATACGGTTTGGACTAGAGGGAGAAAGGGTTTTGGCCCATGTATTAAATCTGTGAGTTTGTATTTAAAAAAACTCACACCCTACTAGCTAAGGTTTGCCGAAATAGACACAAAAGAGAGAGAGAGAGAGAGAGAGAGAGAGAGAGAGAGAGAGAGAGAAGGAATTCGTGACTTGAGAGAACTAGAGTATGATTTCGGTGGCCTAACCGAAACCTGTGTGCTAGACAGAAATCGAGTTGTTATAGTAATCAACGATTTAATCATCTAATCGTAAGTGTTTATTAAGTTTGATGATTCATCGATTATTATTGCTTCTCATTTATTAACTTTGTTGATTCATCGTTTATTATAGCTTCTCATACTTGATTCAATCATGCACTTGGATTCCGCACTAATGATTGATCATTGATATCGTGTTTCGACTATAATAGAAAAATGATAAGGCATGTGTATTAAATTTGGTTGGTCTTCGGTTATCCATGTTTAATGATTGGGTGTTAGTTAATTATGTATTTGTTCTTATAAGATACGGTTTGGACTAGAGGAATAAAGGGCTTTGGCCTATGTAATAAATGTGTGAGTTTGTATTTAAACTAACTCACATCCTACTAGCTAAGGTTCGCCGAAGTAGACACAAGAGAGAGGGAGGGAATTCGTGACTTGAGCATGACCAGAGAATGATTTCGGTGGCCTAACCGACACCTGTGTGCTAGCCATAAATCGAGTTGTAATAGTAATCAACGATTTAATCATCTAATCGTATGTGTTTATTAAGTTTGTTGATTCATCGTTTATTATTGTTTCTCATTTATTAACTTTGTTGATTCATCGTTTATTATTTCTTCTCATACTTGATTCAAATAGGCACTTGGATTCCGCACTCATGATTGATCATTGATATCGTGTTTCGAGTATATTAGAAAAATTATAAGGCTTGTGTATTAAATTGGGTTGGGCTTCGGTTATCCATGTTTAATGATTGGGTGGTAGTTAATTATGTGACATCCGAGAATTCCAAGGTTAACTTTCGTTAGACAATCTCCGTTAGTTACGTTATAAGTGTTAACTTAGTAACTAATGCTTAACTAGGCTGAATACGTCCACGACCTTTGATTGATCACCGAACCCGTCCATATGTGTTATGTGTTTATTTATTTCTTGTCACTATGTGCAATGTGATTTAAACGTATGATTTAGTATTGATAATAGAATGTAAATTGGCCCCTTTTGGTTTCCAGCGAAACTACCGGGCGAAACTATAGATTCGCTCGGTAGCCGGCTAAACTGTTTGACTTGGCCAGCGAAACTGCCAGCGAAACTAGCCCCTGATATATATATTTTATAAAACCCTAGTTACTTCCCATTTGCATCATTTCACACAAAACACACACCACTCTTCATCTGCTCTCTCGAGATTTCTTGCCATCCGAGAAAACCACCAAGAAACCATCATCTCATCTCATCCGTTCGGACCCTAGATCGAATCGTGAGTCCCAAAACTATTCTTCATGCATTTTCTATGTGTTTTACTCTAAAGCATGCTTAGATCTTCATAGAATCAATTGATCTTCTGATATGATGCTTAGGAATGCTAGATCTGTTATAAAGTCTGCAACTTTACGTGTAAAATCATGCCATAATGAAGATTTATGCTAATTAGGTCATTTTAGGTCTAAAATGTGTTTTTGGTGATTTGATGATGAAAATCCATGTTTAAAGTGTTAAAACTTACTGTTTAATGTTGGTAAATGATTATGCATGCTAAATATTGAATCACATGAAGTATGGAAGCTGTAAGATTGGATTTTAGGCTGATTTGTGAGTTTTTCGCGACCAGCGACACTGTGTGTTCTCTGGGCGAAACTATACAGCGAAACTGTTTGAAAATGCATCCAGCGATACTATGTAGCGAAACTATAGTGTCGCCCGCTAAACTAAGTAGACCTGCTCGAACGAAACTACCGAGGGAACCAACCTGAACGAAAGTTCAAACCAGTTTCGAGCGAATCTATGCTAGCGAAACTGTGTCAGCAGTTTCGAGCGAAACTAGCTAGCGAAACTGTGTCATCGGGTATTCCGTAGCGAAAGTGCTGCCCGTGCACATAGCGAAACTGTGTAGCGAAACTGCTTAGCGAAACTGTAGCGAAACTGTTAGCGAAACTGAGACCAGACCAAAACCCAAACTTGTGCAACTTGTTTGAATGTTATGCTATGACTTACATGATTATGCAATAATGAAACATGCTTTGATTTCTGATTTATGTGAACCCTTGTTTATGATCAACCATCGGTGTCGTGTGTCGGTATGTCGTGTCATAGTTCCAATGTGCTATGTTATGGGCCATAGTGACGTTAGGCTAAAGATTAGACACAAAACTAATACTTAAGACCTAAACGTGTTCATAGGTCTTCGTTAAGCAAACAATACTTGGATTACTTAGCAAGTGTAGCAGTGCAACCAAAGGTGAGTGTCACTAACCATTTACCGTGAACCCGTTTGGGTCACACTGAATAACTTAATGAAAAAAACAATGCTGACAACCTTATGAGTGCTATGCACCTCTCTGATGAACTTGAAAACTTAGGAGTGCTCGGCACCCACTTGATGAACTTGAATTGTTTTATGGGAGACACTTGTGAAATACTTAAACAACTATTTCTAAAACGAAACTGAAAATGTTTTCGGGATTCATGAGAACCCAAAGTAAACCGTTTTAATATGGCTAGTGTAGGTTAAAGTCTAACCACATGATATCACATGATTTCTAAGGATTGCTTTATAACTGAAAAAGTCCTCAACTTAATTGTACCATTAATTGTAAAGCGATGGGATGTTGGGTAGATCTACTGGAGTCTGACAAACTCCGCCTCGTGACACGGGAAGTGCACGGAGGTACAATATCAGCCTATCTGACCGTGGTCCCGAGAGGACACGGGGGAGGCAAAGCCGCGATGACGTAGGTCCGCAAAACAAAATAGATGATGGCGCTGCCACTACAATATTAGTCAGCTTTGGTACAAACTTCCTTAGTGCATGGAACAACGGATTAGCTACCCGCGATATCGGTTGAGCACTTTAACTATACAAAACTAGTACATACCCGATAATGTATGTTACGGACATTACTTTTACTAAACCACAAATACTTTGATTATGGATATCACTAAGCATTTCTTTTCACAAATAAATATTTCATAAGTATATGTTGACACGATTATGATTATGAGACCGGGCCACTGCATGATAAGCCCACCGTGAACTCACCAACCGTTAGGTTGACACTTGCGTGGTTTAAACTTTTGCAGATCGCTGAGGAGTATCCGGAGCGGGTTGGCATGGCACATGAAGACATTTACTTTTGATTCAAACTTAATTGGGAATCTAAAACAATGAATTTGTAAAGCACGTGGTTAGTGCTAAGACAATATTTTCCGCTGCGTATTTTGAGACTTTAATTTATGACATATGTTTGGACTAACTCTGATTCGTTTAGTATTTGTAACTAATGGTTGTGGTCCTGGTTTGCTCGCACCCCTTAACGGTATAAACTCCGTTAATGGTTATTTGGGGGTGTGACAGATTGGTATCAGAGCCATAAGTTGCAGAGAACTGGAATCATTTTTGAAAAACGATTTGGAAACTGCAACTTGAAAACCTTAGTTACAAACGAACAAACAAATTCCCAAAACAAAATATTTACGTGCCAACCTGGGATACTCGCTCTGCTGTGTAAGTAAAAGCTTAGTACGTATGAATGTATATTTATATATATATATATATATATATATATGTAAATATATATATAGAGACCGTGTCTAAGTAGTCTAACGGAAAACCTTAGGGAAAATTTCCACACACGAATTACGAAATGCGAACGCTAATACGCACACTATTCCGGGGGAAAGCGACAACGAAACGATGCTACACGCTACGTCCTGATTTCTACAACGCTGACTACGCCGACGGTGACTTTTATGGGAAATCCGACTTTCGACGATAGTACTTATGACTTACGACGTTCTCCGACGACGCCTCTATTTTGCACAAAAATCTTTCTGGACTAATAGTGGGATAACGGGAATTGTTAATATACATATTATGGGATATGTATAAAGTAAAACTATGACTGAACACTGGCTACTTTAACTGTCCAGAAAATGCCTGGAAGAGGACACGGAAGGAACAACATTAACCTGACACCTGCGCAACTGCAAGCTATGATTAACGAACACGTGCAAGCCGCGGTGGCAGCCGTCTACCTTCGCCGCGCAGGGTAATTATTATGCCGGTTAAGGCACGAAGCGAATTATATTTTGACTTGTTTAAACTTAAAACCCGAAGTATTTATGCATCAGGAAACCTCCATCACTGCACGTTTAAGTCCTTCATGGACTGCAAGCCAATAACATTTTCCGGCGAAGAAGGAGCGGTAGGACTCCTCAGGTGGATCGAGAAGTCTGAAAAGGTCTTCTCTATGTGTAACTGCCCTGCTGAGAGCAAAGTGAAGTATGCGACTGGTACCTTTGAGGGAGCTGCTCTCACCTGGTGGAATGCCGAAATCCAGATGATTGGGTTAGATGCGGCTAATAACATGGAATGGGAAGCGTTTAAGGAACTGATTATGGAGGAGTACTGTCCCCGTGACCAAGTAAAGAAGTTAGAGGGCGAATTCTTGAATCTGAAAATGACTGGGTCTGAAGTTGAACAGTATACTGCGCGTTACCATGAGTACGCGGTCTTGTGCCCAACAATGGTTGATGCTGAGTTCAAACGCATTGAGCGTTATCTGGAAGGCCTCGCGCCTCAAATCAAGGGACTAGTGACTGCCAGCAACCCCACGACCGTGTAGCAAGCCATCCGTTTGGCTCATAAGCTTACCGATCAGGAAATTAAGAAAGGTACACTTCCTGCAAAAGCCATAGAGAAGACTGCCTTAAGTGGCAAGAGAAAAGCTGATGATGAAGCTCCTGAAAACTCCATGAACAATCAAAGTATGGGAAACAGCACTGGGAGGTCTTATAACTCCCAAGGTCAAAGCAAGAGGTCTGGGAACAACAGTGGAAACAACCGCCAAGGCGGAAATGGTCAAAGCAACTACAAGGGTAACCTGCCCATGTGTAACAAGTGTGGGAAGCATCACACTGGTATTTGTAGAAGGAATTTAAGCTGTGAAAGGTGTGGCAAGAAAAGCCATGAGGCGAAAGACTGTTGGACGATTATTCCCGAGCAACAAAACCGCCTAAGGCAAAACAACAACAATCATGGCAACAACAACTATGGAAACAACCAGGGTAATGGAAACAACAATGGTCAGAACCGTAACAACAACAATGAAGCTCCCAGAGGAAATGGTAATGGGAACTGCTATGAATATGGTGCTCAAGGCCACATTAAGAGAGACTGCCCACAGTTGAGAAGACAGAGAAATGGTAATCAAGGAAACAATGGTGGGAATGGTAATGGCGGAGGAAATGGCAACGGGAATGCTAACAACGGGAATGGTGGAAATGGCAGAGGAAGAGCTTTCGTCATGGGTCAAGGAGAAGCTCGCAACGATGCCAATGTGATTAACGGTAAATTCATCCTTAATGGTTTCTTTGCTACTGTATTGTTTGATTCTGGTGCTGAAAGAAGTTTCATTTCCACTAAATTTGCTAAATTAATTAATGCTAAACCGATTGACTTAGATGCTAAGTATGTGGTAGAGCTAGCAGATGGTAAACTTCATGATACGACTCAGATAGTTAAGGACTGTAAGTTAGAACTAGCTGGCCATACGTTAGGAATCGACCTTATGCCTTTTCCGATTGGTAGTTTTGATGTCATAGTGGGAATGGATTGGTTATCTGAAAACCGAGCTGAAATTTTATGTCAAGAAAAAGTGATTCGTATTCCACTCGAAGAAGGTAAAGTGTTAACAGTTCAAGGTGAAAAAGGTGGAACAGTCACCGGCATTATCTCGTTTCTTAAAGCTCAAAAGTGCCTTCGTAAAGGTCACTTCGCAATCCTTGCAAACGTC
The DNA here is from genome assembly GCA_039602395.1 of Deinandra increscens subsp. villosa. NCBI lineage: Eukaryota > Viridiplantae > Streptophyta > Magnoliopsida > Asterales > Asteraceae > Deinandra > Deinandra increscens. Next base: position 38,662,575 of record JBCNJP010000008.1, on the reverse strand, counting down.
ACAGACACGACACTTCCCGAGCGTAAAATCAACGACTACCCGATAGTCCGCGACTTCCAAGATGTATTTCCTGAAGATTTGCCTGGTTTGCCTCCATTTCGACAGGTCGAGTTTGGAATCGATTTAGCTCCTGGAGCCGCTCCGATTGCACGCGCACCGTACCGTTTAGCAGTAAGCGAACTCAACGAACTCTCCGCGCAACTTCAAGAGCTACTCGACAAAGGATTTATTCGTCCAAATTCGTCTCCATGGGGAGCACCGGTATTGTTTGTTAAGAAGAAAGATGGAACGTTCCGAATGTGTATTGACTACCGAGAGCTTAACAAGGTTACGATCAAGAATCGGTATCCACTTCCTCGAATCGACGATCTCTTCGACCAACTGCAAGGTTCGAGCTACTTTTCCAAGATTGATCTACGGTCTGGATATCACCAACTTCGTGGTCGCGATGAGGATGTCCCCAAGACTGCTTTCAGAACTCGGTATGGTCATTACGAGTTTTTAGTTATGCCGTTTGGGCTAACTAATGCGCCTGCTGTGTTTATGGATTTGATGAATCGAGTGTGCAAGCCGTACCTCGATCAGTTTGTGATAGTTTTCATTGATGATATTTTGATCTACTCCAAGACAAAGGAAGAACACGAGAGACACCTACGACTTATCTTGGAATTACTCCGCAAGGAACAGCTTTACGCCAAGTTTTCAAAGTGCGATTTTTGGATTCGCGAAGTCCAGTTTCTTGGACACATTGTTAATCAGGATGGAATTCATGTCGACCCAGCTAAAGTGGAAGCTATCAAGAATTGGTCTACGCCAAGAGCGCCGACCGAAATCTCATAATTTTTGGGACTTGCCGGATATTACCGAAGATTCATCAAGGGTTTCTCGCAATTGGATCAACCCTTGACAGCTTTAACGCACAAAGGAGTGCAATATAGATGGGGTGAAAAAGAAGAACACGCGTTTCAAACTCTTAAGGACATGTTATGTTCAGCTCCGATTCTCGCGTTACCCGAAGGGATTGACGACTTCATGGTCTATTGCGATGCATCCATTCAAGGACTCGGTTGCGTGTTGATGCAACGAGACAAAGTGATTGCCTACGGGTCCAGGCAACTGAAGGATACTGAGAAGAATTATACAACACATGATCTGGAATTGGGAGCCGTGGTATTTGCACTCAAGATTTGGAGACATTACCTCTACGGAACAAAGTGCACGATATTCACCGACCACAAAAGCTTGCAACATATCTTTGAACAAAAGGACCTCAACATGCGACAGCGAAGGTGGGTCGAGCTACTAAACGATTATGACTTAGCGATTAAGTATCACCCGGGAAAAGCCAATGTTGTGGCTGACGCCTTAAGCCGAAAAGAGTACGAAAAGCCTCGACGAGTACGAGCGCTGCAACTTACCATTCACACGGGATTGCCGGATCGGATCCGCGATGCCCAATGAGAAGCTTTGAAAGAAGAAAATTTCGCAGCTGAAGCACTGCGAGGGGTGGATGGTAACTCCGAAATTAAGTCCGACGGACTCAGATATTACAATGACAGAATTTGGGTTCCTTTACTTGGAAATCTCCGTGAGCTCGTGATGGACGAGGCTCACAAGTCAAGGTATTCGGTGCACACTGGATCAAACAAAATGTACCAGGATTTGAAGAACTTGTATTGGTGGCCGAATATGAAAGCCGACATTGCGCGATATGTGGCTAGGTGTTTAACGTGCTCAAGAGTTAAGATCGAGTACCAAAATCCTTCTGGGCTATTGCAGCAACCAAAAATCCCGGAATGGAAATGGGAGGATATCTCCATGGATTTCCTAATGGGATTACCTCATCGATCGAATCGACCGGATGCGATTTGGGTTATCATTGATCGACTAACCAAATCTGCACAGTTTATCCCAATGAGAGAAAATGACAATATGGATAAGTTAACGAAGCTGTACATTGACCGAATTGTGGCACTTCATGGAGTGCCTAAGACCATTATCACTGACCGAGATCCTCGATTTACTTCCCGATTGTGGCAATCTATGCAAGAAGCACTCGGAACCAGACTGGATATGAGTACAGCTTATCACCCGCAGACCGATGGTCAGACGGAACGAACTATTCAGACTTTGGAAGACATGCTCCGAGCTTGCGTTCTCGACTTTGGTAAAGACTGGGAGGCTCACCTTCCGTTGGTGGAGTTCTCCTACAACAACAGCTATCATACGAGCATCGGTGCAACACCTTTTGAAGCTCTTTATGGCAGAAAATGTAGATCGCCCGTGTGTTGGGCCGAAACGGGTGAGAAGGGACTCACCGGACCGGAACTCATTCATGATAAAACTGAACGAATTATTCAAATCAGAAAACGGATAGCCGCAGCACGTGACAGACAAAAGAGCTATGCCGACAAACGCCGTAAATCTTTGAAGTTCGAGGTAGGCGACAAGGTACTATTGAAGGTATCTCCCTGGAAAGGAGTGATACGCTTCGGAAAGCGTGGAAAGCTGAATCCTCGCTATATCGGTCCATTTGAAATCATTGGGGAAGTAGGCCCGGTGGCCTATCGATTACGACTCCCTGCCGAACTCGATGGAGTTCACAACGTGTTTCACGTCTCGAATCTAAAGAAATGTCTGGCTGAAGACACCGAAATAATTCCTTTGGAGGAATTGGAAATTGACGAACATTTGAGATTTATCGAGCAACCAGTAGAAATCATGGGACGCGAGGAGAAAGCCCTCAAACGTAGCAAGATTCCGATCGTCAAGGTTCGATGGAACTCAAAGCGTGGACCTGAATATACTTGGGAACGAGAGGATCAGATGAAGAAGAAGTATCCTCACTTGTTCGGGCAAATGTCTACGGAAACTCAAGGTATGATTTAATTTTGGGGACCAAAATTCCTTTAACAGGAGGAGAATGTGGCGACCCTAAAACTTTTGCTTTCTTTCCCCAGTAACGACAGCAACAACGACAGCTGAAGCTGCGAACGCTACAATGCAAGAATAATTTTCGGGACGAAAATTCCATTTACAAGGGGATGATGTGACATCCGAGAATTCCAAGGTTAACTTCCGTTAGACAATCTCCGTTAGTTACGTTATAAGTGTTAACTTAGTAACTAATGCTTAACTAGGCCGTATACGTCCACGACCTTTGGTTGATCACCGAACCCGTCCATATGTGTTATGTGTTTATTTATTTATTGTCACTATGTGCAATGTGATTTAAACGCATGATTTAGTATTGATAATAGAATGTAAATTGGCCCCTTTTGGTTTCCAGCGAAACTACCGGGCGAAACTATAGATTCGCTCGGTAGCCGGCTAAACTGTTTGACTTGCATATGTTCAGAGCCAGTTTTGCTTGGCCAGCAAAACTGCCAGCGAAACTAGCCCCTGATATATATATTTTATAAAACCCTAGTTACTTCCCATTTGCATCATTTCACACAAAACACACACCACTCTTCATCTGCTCTCTCGAGATTTCTGGCCATCTGAGAAAACCACCAAGAAACCATCATCTCATCTCATCCGTTCGGACCCTAGATCGAATCGTGAGTCCCAAAACTATTCTTCATGCATTTTCTATGTGTTTTACTCTAAAGCATGCTTAGATCTTCATAGAATCAATTGATCTTCTGATATGATGCTTAGGAATGCTAGATCTGTTATAAAGTCTGCAACTTTACATGTAAAATCATGCCATAATGAAGATTTATGCTAATTAGGTCATTTTAGGTCTAAAATGTGTTTTTGGTGATTTGATGATGAAAATCCATGTTTAAAGTGTTAAAACTTACTGTTTAATGTTGGTAAATGATTATGCATGCTAAATATTGAATCACATGAAGTATGGAAGCTGTTAGATTGATTTTTAGGCTGATTTGTGAGTTTTTCGCGACCAGCGACACTGTGTGTTCTCTGGGCGAAACTATACAGCGAAACTGTTTGAAAATGCATCCAGCGATACTATGTAGCGAAACTATAGTGTCGCCCGCGAAACTAAGTAGACCTGCTCGAACGAAACTACCAAGCGAACCAACCTGAACGAAAGTTCAAACCAGTTTCGAGCGAATCTATGCTAGCGAAACTGTGTCAGCAGTTTCGAGCGAAACTAGCTAGCGAAACTGTGTCATCGGGTATTCCCTAGCGAAAGTGCTGCCCGTGCACATAGCGAAACTGTGTAGCGAAACTGCTTAGCGAAACTGTAGCGAAACTGAGACCAGACCAAAACCCAAACTTGTGCAACTTGTTTGAATGTTATGCTATGACTTACATGATTATGCAATAATGAAACATGCTTTGATTTCTGATTTATGTGAACCCTTGTTTATGATCAACCATCGGTGTCGTGTGTCGGTATGTCGTGTCATAGTTCCAACGTGCTATGTTATGGGCCATAGTGACGTTAGGCTAAAGATTAGACACAAAACTAATACTTAAGACCTAAACGTGTTCATAGGTCTTCGTTAAGCAAACAATACTTGGATTACTTAGCAAGTGTAGCAGTGCAACCAAAGGTGAGTGTCACTAACCCATTTACCGTGAACCCGTTTGGGTCACACTGAATAACTTAATGAAAAAAACAATGCTGACAACCTTATGAGTGCTATGCACCTCTCTGATGAACTTGAAAACTTAGGAGTGCTCGGCACCCACTTGATGAACTTGAATTGTTTTATGGGAGACACTTGTGAAATACTTAAACAACTATTTCTAAAACGAAACTGAAAATGTTTTCGGGATTCATGAGAACCCAAAGTAAACCGTTTTAATATGGCTAGTGTAGGTTAAAGTCTAACCACATGATATCACATGATTTCTAAGGATTGCTTTATAACTGAAAAAGTCCTCAACTTAATTGTACCATTAATTGTAAAGCGATGGGATGTTGGGTAGATCTACTGGAGTCTGACAAACTCCGCCTCGTGACACGGGAAGTGCACGGAGGTACAATATCAGCCTATCTGACCGTGGTCCCGAGAGGACACGGGGGAGGCAAACCCGCGATGACGTAGGTCCGCAAAACAAAATAGATGATGGCGCTGCCACTACAATATTAGTCAGCTTTGGTACAAACTTCCTTAGTGCATGGAACAACGGATTAGCTACCCGCGATATCGGTTGAGCACTTTAACTATACAAAACTAGTACATACCCGATAACGTATGTTACGGACATTACTTTTACTAAACCACAAATACTATCATTATGGATATCACTAAGCATTGCTTTTCACAAATAAATATTTCATAAGTATATGTTGACACGATTATGATTATGAGACCGGGCCACTGCATGAAAAGCCCACCGTGAACTCACCAACCGTTAGGTTGACACTTGCGTGGTTTAAACTTTTGCAGATCGCTGAGGAGTATCCGGAGCGGGTTGGCATGGCACATGAAGACATTTACTTTTGATTCAAACTTAATTGGGAATCTAAAACAATGAATTTGTAAAGCACGTGGTTAGTGCTAAGACAATATTTTCCGCTGCGTATTTTGAGACTTTAATTTATGACATATGTTTGGACTAACTCTGATTCGTTTAGTATTTGTAACTAATGGTTGTGGTCCTGGTTTGCTCGCACTACTTAATGGTATAAACTCCGTTAGTGGTTATTTGGGGGTGTGACAAATTATGTGTTTGTTCTTGTAAAATACGGTTTGAACTAGAGGGAGAAAGGGCTTTGGCCCATGTATTAAATCTGTGAGTTTGTATTTAAAAAAACTAACATCCTACTAGCTAAGGTTTGTCGAGATAGACACAAAAGAGAGAGAGAGGGAATTCGTGACTTGAGAGAAACCAGAGTATGGTTTCGGTGGCCTAACCGCAACCTGTGTGCTAGATAGAAATCGAGTTGTAATAGTAATAAACAATTTAATCATAATCGTAAGTGTTTATAAGTTTGCTGATTTATCGTTTATTATTGCTTCTCATTTATTAACTTTGTTGATTCATCGTTTATTATAGCTTCTCTTACTTGATTCAATCATTCACCTGGATTCCGCCTTAATGATTTATCATTGATATCGTGTTTCGATTATAATAGAAAAAAGATGAGCCTTGTGTATTAAATTGGGTTGGGCTTCGGTTATCCATGTTTAATGATTGTGTGTTAGTTAATTATGTGTTTGTTCTTGTAAAATACGGTTTGGACTAGAGGGAGAAAGGGCTTTGGCCCATGTAATAAATGTGTGAGTTTTTATTTAAATAAACTCACATCCTACTAGCTAAGGTTCGCCGAAGTAGACATAAGAGAGAGGGAGGGAATTCGTGAATTGAGCGTGACCAGAGAATGATTTCGGTGGCCTAACCGAAACCTGTGTGCTAGCCAAAAATCGATTTGTAATAGTAATCAACTATTTAATCATCTAATCGTATGTGTTTATTAAGTTTGTTGATTCATCGTTTATTATTGCTTCTCATTTATTAACTTTGTTGATTCATCGTTTATTATTTCTTCTCATACTTGATTCAAATAGGCACTTGGATTCCGCACTCATGATTGATCATTGATATCGTGTTTCGACTATATTAGAAAAATGATAAGGCTTGTGTATTAAATTGGCTTGGGCTTCGGTTATCCATGTTTAATGATTGGGTGGTAGTTAATTATGTGTTTGTTCTTGTAAAATACGGATTGGACTAGAGGGAGAAAGGGCTTTGGCCCATGTATTAAATCTGTGAGTTTGTATTTAAAAAAACTAACATCCTACTAGCTAAGGTTTGTCGAAATAGACACAAAAGAGAGAGAGAGAGGGAATTCGTGACTTGAGAAAAACCAGAGTATGGTTTCGGTGGCCTAACGGCAACCTGTGTGCTAGATAGAAATCGAGTAGTAATAGTAATCAAACATTTTAATCATAATCGTAAGTGTTTATAAGTTTTTTGATTCATCGTTTATTATTGCTTCTCATTTATTAACTTTGTTCATTCATCGTTTATTATAGCTTCTGTTACTTGATTCAATCATTCACTTGGATTCCGCACTAATGCTTGATCATTGATATCGTGTTTCGATTATAATAGAAAAACGATGAGGCTTGTGTATTAAATTAGGTTGGGCTTCAGTTATCCATGTTTAATGATTGTGTGTTAGTTAATTATGTGTTTGTTCTTGTAAAATACGGTTTGGACTAGAGGGAGAAAGTGCTTTGGCCCATGTAATAAATGTGTGAGTTTGTATTTAAATAAACTCACATCCTACTAGCTAAGGTTCGCCGAAGTAGACATAAGAGAGAGGGAGGGAATTCGTGACCCGAGAGAGACCAGTGTATGATTTCGGTGGCGTAACTGAAACCTATGTGCTAGACAGAAATCGAGTTGTAATAGTAATCAACGATTTTATCATCTAATCGTAAGTGTTTTGTTAAGTTTGTTGATTCATCGTTTATTATTGCTTCTCATTTATTAACTTTGTTAATACATCATTAATTATTGCTTCTCATACTTGATTCAATCATGCACTTGGATTCCGCACTCATGATTGATTATTGATATCGTGTTTCGACTATATTAGAAAAAATGATAAGGCTTGTGTATTAAATTGGGTTGGGCTTCGGTTATGAATGTTTAATGATTGGTTGGTAGTTAATTATGTGTTTGTTCTTGTAAAATACGGTTTGGACTAGAGGGAGAAAGGGCTTTGGCCCATGTATTAAATCTGTGAGTTTGTATTTAAAAAAACTCACACCCTACTAGCTAAGGTTTGCCGAAATAGACACAAAAGAGAGAGTGAGAGAGAAGGAATTCGTAACTTGAGAGAACCAGAGTATGATTTCGGTGGCCTAATCGAAACCTGTGTGCTAGACAGAAATCGAGTTCTTATAGTAATTAACAATTTAATCATATAATCGTAAGTGTTTATTAAGTTTGATGATTCCTCGTTTATTATTGCTTCTCATTTATTAACTTTGTTGATTCATCGTTTATTATAGCTTCTCATACTTGATTCAATCATGCACTTGGATTCCGCACTAATGATTGATCATTGATATCGTTTTTCGACTAAAATAGAAAAATGATAAGGCATGTGTATTAAATTGGGTTGGTCTTCGGTTATCCATGAATAATGATTGGTGTTAGTTAATTATGTATTTGTTCTTATAAAATACGGTTTGGACTAGAGGAAGAAAGGGCTTTAGCCTATGTAATAAATGTGTGAGTTTGTATTTAAACTAACTCATATCCTACTAGCTAAGGTTCACCGAAGTAGACACAAGAGAGAGGGAGGGAATTCGTGACTTGAGCGTGACCAGAGAATGATTTCGGTTGCCTAACCGAAACCTGTGTGCTAGCCAAAAATCGAGTTGTAATAGTAATCAACGATTTAATCATCTAATCGTATGTGTTTATTAAGTTTGTTGATTCATCGTTTATTATTGCTTCTCATTTATTAACTTTGTTGATTCATCGTTTATTATTTCTTCTCATACTTGATTCAAATAGGCACTTGGATTCCGCACTCATGATTGATCATTGATATCGTGTTTCGACTATATTATAAAAATGATATGGCTTGTGTATTAAATTGGGTTGGGCTTCGGTTATCCATGTTTAATGATTGGGTGGTAGTTAATTATGTGTTTGTTCTTGTAAAATACGGTTTGGACTAGAGGGAGAAAGGGCTTTGGCCCATGTATTAAATCTGTGAGTTTGTATTTAAAAAAACTAACATCCTACTAGCTAAGGTTTATCGAGATAGACACAAAAGAGAGAGAGAGGGAATTCGTGACTTGAGAGAAACCAGAGTATGGTTTCGGAGGCCTAACCGCAATCTGTGTGCTAGATAGAAATCAAGTTGTAATAGTAATCAACAATTTAATCATAATCGTAAGTGTTTATAAGTTTGCTGATTTATCGTTTATTATTGCTTCTCATTTATTAACTTTGTTGATTCATCGTTTATTATAGCTTCTCTTACTTGATTCAATCATTCACCTGGATTCCGCACTAATGACTGATCATTGATATCGTGTTTCGATTATAATAGAAAAACGATGAGGCTTGTGTATTAAATTGGGTTGGGCTTTGGTTATCCATGTTTAATGATTGTGTGTTAGTTAATTATGTGTTTGTTCTTGTAAAATACGGTTTGGACTAGAGGGAGAAAGGGCTTTGGCCCATGTAATAAATGTGTGAGTTTTTATTTAAATAAACTCACATCCTACTAGCTAAGGTTCGCCGAAGTAGACATAAGAGAGAGGGAGGGAATTCGTGAATTGAGCGTGACCAGAGAATGATTTCGGTGGCCTAACCGAAACCTGTGTGCTAGCCAAAAATCGATTTGTAATAGTAATCAACGATTTAATCATCTAATCGTATGTGTTTATTAAGTTTGTTGATTCATCGTTTATTATTGTTTCTCATTTATTAACTTTGTTGATTCATCGTTTATTATTTCTTCTCATACTTGATTCAAATAGGCACTTGGATTCGGCACTCATGATTGATCATTGATATCGTGTTTCGACTAAATTAGAAAAATGATAAGGCTTGTGTATTAAATTGTGTTGGGGTTCGGTTATCCATGTTTAATGATTGGGTGGTAGTTAATTATGTGTTTGTTCTTGTAAAATACGGATTGGACTAGAGGGAGAAAGGGCTTTGGCCCATGTATTAAATCTTTGAGTTTGTATTTACAAAAACTAACATCCTACTAGCTAAGGTTTGTCGAAATAGACACAAAAGAGAGAGAGAGAGAGAGAGAGGGAATTCGTGACTTGAGAGAAACCAGAGTATGGTTTCGGTGGGCTAACCGCAACCTGTGTGCTAGATAGAAATCGAGTTGTAATAGTAATCAAACATTTTAATCATAATCATAAGTGTTTATAAGTTTGTTGATTCATCGTTTATTATTGCTTCTCATTTATTAACTTTGTTAATTCATCGTTTATTATAGCTTCTCTTACTTGATTCAATCATTCACTTGGATTCCGCACTAATGATTGATCATTGATATCGTGTTTCGATTATAATAGAAAAACGATGAGGCTTGTGTATTAAATTGGGTTGGGCTTCGGTTATCTATGTTTAATGATTGTGTGTTAGTTAATTATGTGTTTGTTCTTGTAAAATACGGTTTGGACTACAGGGAGAAAGTGCTTTGGCCCATGTAATAAATGTGTGAGTTTGTATGTAAATAAACTCACATCCTACTAGCTAAGGTTCGCCGAAGTAGACATAAGGGAGAGGGAGGGAATTCGTGACTCGAGAGAGACCAGTGTATGATTTCGGTGGATTGACCGAAACCTATGTGCTAGACAGAAATCGAGTTGTAATAGTATTCAACGATTTTATCATCTAATCGTAAGTGTTTTGTTAAGTTTGTTGATTCATCGTTTATTATTGCTTCTCATTTATTAACTTTGTTAATACATCGTTTATTATTGCTTCTCATACTTGATTCAATCATGCACTTGAATTCCACACTCATGATTGATCATTGATATCGTGTTTCGACTATATTAGAAAAATGATAAGGCTTGTGTATTAAATTGGGTTGGGCTTCGGTTATCAATGTTTAATGATTGGTTGGTAGTTAATTATGTGTTTGTTCTTGTAAAATACGGTTTAGACTAGAGGGAGAAAGGGCTTTGGCCCATGTATTAAATCTGTGAGTTTGTATTTAAAAAAACTCACACCCTACTAGCTAAGGTTTGCCGAAATAGACACAAGAGAGAGAGAGAGAGAGAGAAGGAATTCGTGACTTGAGAAAACTAGAGTATGATTTCGGTGGCCTAACCGAAACCTGTGTGCTAGACAGAAATCGAGTTGTTATAGTAATCAACGATTTAATAATCTAATCGTAAGTGTTTATTAAGTTTGATGATTCATCGATTATTATTGCTTCTCATTTATTAACTTTGTTGATTCATCGTTTATTATAGCTTCTCATACTTGATTCAATCATGCACTTGGATTCCGCACTAATGATTGATCATTAATATCGTGTTTCGACTATAATAGAAAAATGATAAGGCATGTGTATTAAATTGGGTTGGTCTTCGGTTATCCATGTTTAATGATTGGGTGTTAGTTAATTATGTATTTGTTCTTATAAGATACTGTTTGGACTAGAGGAAGAAAGGGCTTTGGCCTATATAATAAATGTGTGAGTTTGTATTTAAACTAACTCACATCCTACTAGCTAAGGTTCGCCGAAGTAGACACAAGAGAGAGGGACGGGATTCGTGACTTGAGCGTGACCAGAGAATGATTTCGGTGGCCTAACCGAAACCTGTGTGCTAGCCATAAATCGAGTTGTAATAGTAATCAACGATTTAATCATCTAATCGTATGTGTTTATTAAGTTTGTTGATTCATCATTTATTATTGCTTCTCATTTATTAACTTTGTTGATTCATCGTTTATTATTTCTTCTCATACTTGATTCAAATAGGCACTTGGATTCCGCACTCATGATTGATCATTGATATCGTGTTTCGACTATATTAGAAAAATGATAAGGCTTGTGTATTAAATTGGGTTGGGCGTCGGTTATCCATGTTTAATGATTGGGTGGTAGTTAATTATGTGTTTGTTCTTGTAAAATACGGTTTGGACTAGATGGAGAAAGGGCTTTGGCCCATGTATTAAATCTGTGAGTTTGTATTTACAAAAACTAACATCCTACTAGCTAAGGTTTGTCGAAAGAGACACAAAAGAGAGAGAGAGGGAATTCGTGACTTGAGAGAAACCAGAGTATGGTTTCGGTGGCCTAACCGCAACCTGTGTGCTAGATAGAAATCGAGTTGTAATAGTAATCAAACATTTTAATCATAATCGTAAGTGTTTATAAGTTTGTTGATTCATCGTTTATTATTGCTTCTCATTTATTAACTTTGTTGATTCATCGTTTATTATAGCTTCTGTTACTTGATTCAATCATTCACTTGGATTCCGCACTAATGATTGATCATTGATATCGTGTTTCGATTATAATAGAAAAACGATGAGGCTTGTGTATTAAATTAGGTTGGGCTTCGGTTATCCATGCTTAATGATTGTGTGTTAGTTAATTATGTGTTTGTTCTTGTAAAATACGGTTTGGACTAGAGGGAGAAAGTGCTTTGGCCCATGTAATAAATGTGTGAGTTTGTATTTAAATAAACTTACATCCTACTAGCTAAGGTACGCCGAAGTAGACATAAGAGAGAGGGAGGGAATTCGTGACCCGAGAGAGACCATTGTATGATTTCGGTGGCTTAACCGAAACCTATGTGCTAGACAGAAATCGAGTTGTAATAGTAATCAACGATTTTATCATCTAATCGTAAGTGTTTTGTTAAGTTTGTTGATTCATCGTTTATTATTGCTTCTCATTTATTAACTTTGTTAATACATCGTTTATTATTGCTTCTCATACTTGATTCAATCATGCACTTGGATTCCGCACTCATGATTGATCTTTGATTTCGTGTTTCGACTATATTGGAAAAATGATAAGGCTTGTGTATTAAATTGGGTTGGGCTTCGGTTATCTATGTTTAATGATTGGTTGGTAGTTAATTATGTGTTTGTTCTTGTAAAATAAGGTTTGGACTAGAGGGGGAAAGGGCTTTGGCCCATGTATTAAATCTGTGAGTTTGTATTTAAAAAAACTCACACCCTACTAGCTAAGGTTTGCCGAAATAGACACAAGAGAGAGAGAGAGAGAGAGAGAAGGAATTCGTGACTTGAGATAACCAGAGTATGATTTCGGTGGCCTAACCGAAACCTGTGTGCTAGACAGAAATCGAGTTGTTATAGTAATTAACGATTTAATCATCTAATCGTAAGTGTTTATTAAGTTTGATGATTCACCGTTTATTATTGCTTCTCATTTATTAACTTTGTTTATTCATCGTTTATTATAGCTTCTCATACTTGATTCAATCATGCACTTGGATTCCGCACTAATGATTGATCATTAATATCGTGTTTCGACTATAATAGAAAAATGATAAGGCATGTGTATTAAATTGGGTTGGTCTTCGGTTATCCATGTTTAATGATTGGGTGTTAGTTAATTATGTATTTGTTCTTATAAAATACGGTTTGGACTAGAGGAAGAAATGGCTTTGGCCTATGTAATAAATGTGTGAGTTTGTATTTAAACTAACTCACATCCTACTAGATAAGGTTTGCCGAAGTAGAAACAAGAGAGAGGGAGGGAATTCGTGACTTGAGCGTGACCAGAGAATGATTTCGGTGGCCTAACCGAAACCTGTGTCCTAGCCAAAAATCGAGTTGTAATAGTAATCAACGATTTACTCATCTAATCGTATGTGTTTATTAAGTTTGTTGATTCATCGTTTATTATTGCTTCTCATTTATTAATTTGTTGATTCATCGTTTATTATTTCTTCTCATACTTGATTCAAATAGTGTTGATACATAGTCCTGATCGTCATGTGAAGTATCGAATACAAGACGAAGACCTTCAAGATTGCTGACGTCCGAACTCCCAGCAAACCTGGAGTTCGGACAGCTCCGAGCTTGTGGCCGAACTTGAGGTTCGGCCAGTCGTATTTCAGCCTTATAAATAGTTTCGTATTGTGTTGTATTCAGTAATGATCTAAGCTTCTGAGTCATATCTTCTCTGTGGTCTCTGTGTAAACTATCTGTGGTTAATACAAGCTGATTTGTATTTACTATTTTTGTTCTACTCGTTTTACATTGATTTCTATACGACTAAGTAGAAGATTCATACGCTCACTCACTTTCAAGTGGTATCAGAGCAATTGGTTTGCTCTACTAGTCGGAAATCACTGTTTTCGGAGTTTTGAGTTCAAATTCATGTTTTTAAGAAAATGAGTATCGTTTTTGAGTTCATTTGATCATCTCGAGTGTGCTTCTCATCAAAAATTCATTCCTAATTTGTTTATATCGTGTTTACTTGAATTCCTATCGAAAATTCCATCGAAAAACACTGAAAATCGAGAAAATGGCATCGAGTGAAATCTGTCTCGTTTGAGGTTCGGACTCGTTCGGTCTAACCGCTCCGAACTCGAGGTTCGGACAGAGCTCGGTGAGCATTCGGTGTGTCTTTAAGTTCGGTGAGAGATCGGTCCACGTTCGGACAGAGTTCGGCCAGTGCTCGGTGATAGTTCGGTATTGAATCTATTTGGTTGTCCGAAGGTCAGGTTCGGAGAGAGTTCGGCGAAACTTAGGTTCGGACAAAGTTCGGAGATAATTCGGACGAGGTTCGGAGTGAACAGTAACTAGTTTTTCGAAAATGTCCGATTTTCAAGCGTTCGCAGCTATTCAAAATTCGGTTCAAGCAACGATGCAAACAATGATGAATAATGATAATGAAATCGGAACAAGTCAGAAAGTTCCCAAATTGCTAAAATTGGAAGATTATCATAGTTGGGTTAAACGGTTTGAAGCATTTGTCGATACAAATGACATTGATATGTGGTTAGCGTTCACTGAGCAATATGTTTATCCTAAAGATGAAACTGGTGAACCTATTCTTCAAAGGAAAATGTCGTCTGAACAAAAGAAAGCTTATCAAGTTGAGAAAAAGGCGTATGGTACGTTAACGATGGCATTGCCTAAAGAGTTACTTCATCAATTTGCTGGTAACTACACATCCAAAAGTCTATGGGATGCATTGGAAAAACGATGTGAATGCAATGATCAGTACAAGAAAAGTCGCCAAAAGGTTTTGAAGAAAGAGTTTGATAGTTTTAAGCATTATCAGAATGAAACGATTCCCAATCTAATTGCAAGATTCGCTCATCTGATGAGTGAAATGCGTTTGGTGAATCTTACTAAAGAAGAGGTTGATATGAAAGAAAAGACTTTGGAAGCATTGCCTGAAAAATGGGAGAATTATGTAATGATGATTACTCATGATAAAGATTTTTCTGGATTGTCTTTCAATGATTTGGTTCAAAGACTTCAGGCTCCGGATATGGAATTAATGGTGAATAAATCACTTCCTACACAAATTCAGAATCCTGCAGTGTATCATGGTGAAAATGACTCTACAATGAATGCTGGGAAGTCTACTAGTCTTAGTTCTGCTCCTCCTACAGCATTTCTAGCAGGTAAATCTGAAATTCCAAGTTATTCTTCTGCTGGTTGTACTGTGTCATTTCCATGTTCTTCGGCTCAAAGTGCATTGTCTGTTCAAACTGTCGATGATTATAATGCGTTGATGTCTGCATTAGTATCTTCATATTTTGGTGTTATCACGTGTTCTGTGAGTAATGCTGAGTTAGCAAATGAAGATTACGATCAGATTGATTATGATCATTTGGAAGAAATGGATCTCAATTGGCAATATGCTATGTTGGTTCGACGAACGAAGAAATTTTTCAACAGAACTGGGAAGAAGAGATTGAATCAGGAGGGAAAGATTGGATTGGACAAATCTAAGGTGAAATGTTATAAGTGTTCCGTTTATGGTCACTTTGCTCGAGAATGTCCAAGTTCTACAGAAAGTAAATTGAAAACTAGTCAGCATGCACATTTAGTTTTTCATCCATCCGATAAAGCTGCAAAGGTTGATCAGAAATCTGCTACTCTTGTTCATGATTGGACCAATACTTTTCCACATTCAAGTGAATTTGCATGGAATGCAGATACTGAAGCTAAGAAGAATCATACTCCAATTTCAATTGCTTTAACTGTTCGTCATGATGATGATGATAGTCTGTTGACTGATTCTGATTCTTATTCAAGTGCATCTTTGTTTCACGAAGATCAACCTAAAGTTTCTGATAGTTCAAAGGTTGAAGAATCTAAATGTTTTAAATGTGAAAAATTGATCCAGGAGATTGCAAGTTTTGAACAAAGTCGTCAAATTTCAACTGAAGAAATTGTGGTGTTAAAGAACGAATTGGATGATTTTCAAAAGAAATATTATGCATTAGTTCATGTTCATGAAGATGTTTTGAAGGAGAAGGCAACATTGACTGAAGAGTGTGAGAAAGCCAAAGCTGAAGCTTTAGATGTAGCTTAAGATTTTGAGAATCTTTTTCAGAAGAGTTATCCGGTTCAGCAGAAATATGAAGAGGCTATTGCTCTTATTGCAAAAACTGCTGTTACCGTTGAGAAGCTTCAAAACAAGATTTATATGTTGCAAGATGAAAATGTTCTTTACAGAGATAAAAATGAGGTTTTAACTAAGGATGTTGAGATCTACAAGAAAAAGAGAGAGTGTGTTCTTGAAGAGTTATTTGCTGAATGTGAGATCAGAAAGTTACAAACTTATGAGTATGATGATCTCAATACAAAGTTTATCAAGTCACAGAAAGAAGTTTTTGAAGCTCATCAAAAGATCAATGATTTAAAACTGGAGATTTTGGAGTTGAAGCGGCAAGTAAAGAATTGCAATTTGTCACCTACTATGCTGAATTTCTTATACAAGCAGGATCAGAGTTCAGAAAGTTCTAACAAAGATGATGTTCACTTGGTTCCTCAACCAGTGGATTTAATTGAAGTTACTGCTGCTCAGATTGATCCAAAAGATGAATTGCATGACTATTCCAAGTTTGCAACTCTACCCAAGAAGAACAAGTCCAAGTCTAAACAGAAGGAGAAGCCTTTGGGTGAAGCTCCAAAATTTGTGTCAAAATCTGTTTTATTGGAGAATGAGAACATTTTTGATAAGGGTGCTTCGAGTTCTTCATCTGCAACCGAAGAAGAAAAAGTTTTGGTTGAAAAGAACAAGCTGAAGGATATCAAAGCCAAATTCACTTGTGAAGCTAAGGCAAGAGAAGCTTCAGGTTCTTCCAATTCTTCAAAGACTCAAGGGTTCAAACACAAAGGTTTGGGTTATCAAGTGAAGGACGAATCAGTTCAAACCAAGAAACCTATGAAAATTGACAAGGCTGTTAAAGCTAAAGGTGCAAAGAAATTACCATCTCAGAAGGAATTCTCTTACTATTCTGGAAGATCATCTTCTTCAAGGAGTCCATCTCCTAGGTATGATTCTTCTGATGGTTTCTTTGATAACTTTGATTCTGAACATTCATTTGGTTTTTCAAAATCAAAACAATTTTCAAATGTGTTTAGAGAAAGACTTTGTTATGTATGTCGTCAACCAGGACATCTAGCTGCTGAGTGTCCAACGACTGCATATATTCACAAAACTGCCAAATATGTGGATAACAAAGGTCAAATTTTTGATGAACCATGGTCTCCAAAGATTAAATCAACTCGTAAATCGTCTTGGTCTAATCCAAGTACGTCGGTTGAATCTGATTCTGGTTCTGATCAAAAATTGAAAATTTTACAATTGTGGAAACCAAAAGTTGTTTCCAAGGCCAACAAGGACTTTGTGGAAGACACCGGGCGACCCGACGCTGTTAAATCGGGTCGATCCCAAA
This sequence comes from Deinandra increscens subsp. villosa, assembly GCA_039602395.1. NCBI lineage: Eukaryota > Viridiplantae > Streptophyta > Magnoliopsida > Asterales > Asteraceae > Deinandra > Deinandra increscens. Next base: position 38,645,239 of record JBCNJP010000008.1, on the reverse strand, counting down.
GCGACTAATGTTTTATTTGGTGTCAAGCAAGTATTTCAGGAAGACCTATCAGTGATTGGAATATTGCTGATTGTGAAATATCTGTTCTATTTAAATTGATTTTCGAAATCACATTTTGTTTTCAAAATGCTAAACTGGACGTATTCGTGTTGGTTGATCAATTTTTCTTGTTTTTCACTCCATCTCATTCTGAGGGGGAGTTTGTTTTTGCAATAAGTCAAAAATAGTGTGTTGTTTTTTAAATCGTAAAAATGAAAATCTATAAATAGAGTTGTCATTTTTAGGGGGAGAAATTTGGAAAAGACAAAAACAATGAAAAATACAAAAATCCAAAAATATTGAAAAATGAGGAATTGTATCCGACATGTTTGGGAAATGATGGTACATTGGCTGACATTGTCTGACTCATGGATAAAGTAGATGAAAAAGCCATAAGACCATTTGATCGATGTGTAAGGTAGGCTCGGCAAATCAGAAAGTATACAAATGTGATATACACTAAATCTGATGCTTGACTTAGTGGATAACATCTTGATGCATATCTCATGATATATCAAGAAAAAGATATGTGAAAAATAAAATGAGAAGTCACTGTGTATACATGTGTTCATTTTGCAAAGATTTAAATTTGTTTGATTTTCTTTATTTTGTCAAACGATCGGACTTTCTCTGCGTGTCGAAAGACCGACCTGATCGTTGTTTGTTTGACGTTCTGCTTTATTTTCTTTGGTGTTTCGTATAACTCATCGGACTTTCTCTGCGTGTACGGGAGTACCGACCTGATTGTTGTTGAGTTATACAACTTCAACTTGTTTTATTTTCTTATTTTGTTAAATCCGAGGCCTTATCTGCGTATCGAAAGATCGACCTTAAGGTAGATGATTTAACGTTCTTATTTCTTTTTGCATGGAACACAGTTGACTATATCATGGTTACAATCATTATGTGATTTAATTCACAAATGAAATCACAAAATGTGATAAGCAAAAACATATCTGAGTATGTCTGATAGTGTGGGGTACACTGGTCAATGCAAGCTTAATCAATACTTTAACATATCCAGATGTTATGAGTATGATTGTGCCAGAGTTTAAATTTGGACAAATTATATCTGCAATCGGCATGGCTTATGTGCTACAATAATCGAAATTGAAATGTAGTTCAGCATGTTATGACCAATATGATCCCAAGTTGTGATCTTTCTCACAAAAGACAAAAATAGTGTCTGATTCTCTTTTGCAGTTACTTTTAATATCTGAAAATACCAAAAAGATTTTAGATGTGTTTTGATATAAAGTTTCTAAAAGCCAAAAAGATTTTGTTTCTGATTTGTTTTCGATTGATCAACACGGAATACGAAATCAATTTCAAAATCAAAATATCTTGGAGTCTCGAAGAGACATTTTGCACCAAGATTATTTATGTTGGCAGGTTTCTATGTGGAAGAGAACATCACAACTTCAAGTCTTCTGAAGATTGGTGATAAAGTGATTACACACGATGCAATATCAAGTATTCAAGATCGAATTCTTTGTCCAGATCAAGGAGGAGTTTGATTGAAGATACAAGATACAAGTTTTGATAAGAGGAGATGATACTGCACATGCCGAGGGGGGAGTTTGTTGATACATAGTCCTGATCGTCATGTGAAGTATCGAATACAAGACGAAGACATTCAAGATTGCTGACGTCCGAACTCCCAGCAAACCTGGAGTTCGGACAGCTCCGAGCTTGTGGCCGAACTTGAGGTTCGGCCAGTCGTATTTCAGCCTTATAAATAGTTTCGTCTTGTGTTGTATTCAGTAATGATCTAAGCTTCCGAGTCATATCTTCTCTGTGGTCTCTGTGTAAACTCTCTGTGGTTAATACAAGCTGATTTGTATTTACTATTTGTGTTCTACTCGTTTTACATTGATTTCTATACGACTAAGTAGAAGATTCATACGCTCACTCACTTTCAAATAGGCACTTGGATTCCGCACTCATGATTAATCATTGATATCGTGTTTCGACTATATTAGAAAAATGATAAGGCTTGTGTATTAAATTGGGTTGGGCTTCGGTTATCCATGTTTAATGATTGGGTGGTAGTTAATTATGTGTTTGTTCTTGTAGAATACGGTTTGGACTAGAGGGAGAAAGGGCTTTGGCCCATGTATTAAATCTGTGAGTTTGTATTTACAAAAACTAACATCCTACTAGCTAAGGTTTTTCGAAATAGAAACAAAAGAGAGAGAGAGGGAATTCGTGACTTGAGAGAAACCAGAGTATGGTTTCGGTGGCCTAACCGCAACCTGTGTGCTAGATAGAAATCGAGTTGTAATAGTAATCAACAATTTAATCATAATCGTAAGTGTTTATAAGTTTGTTGATCCATCGTTTATTATTGCTTCTCATTTATTAACTTTGTTGATTCATCGTTTATTATAGCTTCTCTAACTTGATTCAATCATTCACTTGGATTCCGCACTAATGATTGATCATTGATATCGTGTTTCGATTATAATAGAAAAACGATGAGGCTTGTGTATTAAATTGTGTTGGGCTTCGGTTATCCATGTTTAATGATTTTGTGTTAGTTAATTATGTGTGTGTTCTTGTAAAATACGGTTTGGACTAGAGGGAGAAAGTGCTTTGGCCCATGTAATAAATGTGTGAGTTTGTATTTAAATAAACTCACATCCTACTAGCTAAGGTTCGTCGAAGTAGACATAAGAGAGAGGGAGGGAATTCGTGACTCGAGAGAGACCAGTGTATGATTTCGGTGGCTTAACCGAAACCTATGTGCTAGACAGAAATCGAGTTGTAATAGTAATCAACGATTTTATCATCTAATCGTAAGTGTTTTGTTAAGTTTCTTGATTCATCGTTTATTATTGCTTCTCATTTATTAACTTTGTTAATACATCGTTTATTATTGCTTCTCATACTTGATTCAATCATGCACTTGGATTCCACACTCATGATTGATCATTGATATCGTGTTTCGACTATATTAGAAAAATGATAAGGCTTGTGTATTAAATTGGGTTGGGCTTCGGTTATCAATGTTTAATGATTGGTTGGTAGTTAATTATGTGTTTGTTCTTGTAAAATACGGTTTGGACTAGAGGGAGAAAGGGCTTTGGCCCATGTATTAAATATGTGAGTTTGTATTTAAAAAAACTCACACCCTACTAGCTAAGGTTTGCCGAAATAGACACAAAAGAGAGAGAGAGAGAGAGAGAGAAGGAATTCGTGACTTGAGAGAACCAGAGTATGATTTCGGTGGCCTAAGTGAAACCTGTGTGCTAGACAGAAATCGAGTTGTTATAGTAATCAACGATTTAATCATCTAATCGTATGTGTTTATTAAGTTTGTTGATTCATCGTTTATTATTGCTTCTCATTTATTAACTTTGTTGATTCATCGTTTATTATAGCTTCTCATACTTGATTCAATCATGCACTTGGATTCCGCACTTG
>JBCNJP010000008.1:38536855-38641274 GCA_039602395.1 Deinandra increscens subsp. villosa | reverse complement strand
GAGAAAGGGCTTTGGTCCATGTATTAAATCTATGAGTTTATATTTAAATAAACTAACATCCTACTAGCTAAGGTTTGTCGAAATAGACACAAAAGAGAGAGAGAGGGAATTCGTGACTTGAGAGAAACCAGAGTATGGTTTGGGTGGCCTAACCGCAACCTGTGTGCTAGATAGCAATCGAGTTGTAATAGTAATCAACAATTTAATCATAATCGTAAGTGTTTATAAGTTTGTTGATTCATCGTTTATTATTTCTTCTCATACTTGATTCAAATTGGCACTTGGATTCCGCACTCATGATTGATCATTGATATCATGTTTCGACTATATTAGAAAAATGATAAGGCTTGTGTATTAAATTGGGTTGGGCTTCGGTTATCTATGTTTAATGATTGGTTGGTAGTTAATTATGTGTTTGTTCTTGTAAAATACGGTTTGGAATAGAGGGAGAAAGGGCTTTGGCCCATGTATTAAATCTGTGAGTTTGTATTTAAAAAAACTCACACCCTACTAGCTAAGGTTTGCCGAAATAGACACAAAAGAAAGAGAGAGAGAGAGAGAGAAGGAATTCGTGACTTGAGAGAACCAGAGTATGATTTCGGTGGCCTAACCGAAACCTGTGTGCTAGACAGAAATCGAGTTGTTATAGTAATCAACGATTTAATCATCTAATCGTAAGTGTTTATTAAGTTTGAAAATTCATCGATTATTATTGCTTCTCATTTATTAACTTTGTTGATTCATCGTTTATTATAGCTTCTCATACTTGATTCAATCATGCACTTGGATTCCGCACTAATGATTGATCATTGATATCGTGTTTCGACTATAATAGAAAAATGATAAGGCATGTGTATTAAATTGGGTTGGTCTTCGGTTATCCATGTTTAATGATTGGGTGTTAGTTAATTATGTATTTGTTCTTATAAAATACGGTTTGGACTAGAGGAAGAAAGGGCTTTGGCCTATGTAATAAATGTGTGAGTTTGTATTTAAACTAACTCACATCATACTAGCTAAGGTTCGCCGAAGTAGACACAAGAGAGAGAGAGGGAATTCATGACTTGAGCGTGACCAGAGAATGATTTCGGTGGCCTAACTGAAACCTGTGTGCTAGCCAAAAATCGAGTTGAAATAGTAATCAACGATTTAATCATCTAATCGTATGTGTTTATTAAGTTTGTTGATTCATCGTTTTTTATTGCTTCTCATTTATTAACTTTGTTGATTCATCGTTTATTATTCTTCTCATACTTGATTCAAATAGGCACTTGGATTCCGCACTCATGATTGATCATTGATATCGTGTTTCGACTATGTAAGTCCCGAAAACGGTTCTTAACACGATATCACTACTCGATTGAGTGTGCGGAATCCAGTCAATCGAGTGATTCAAGATGCAACAAATAGAAATCGAGGAACACAATAATTAAAATAATAAAACCTGGAACAAAGTGCACACGATTAATAATCGTCTGGTACACAAGCTTGACACAACCCGAAAGGCCCCTTTGTATCTCTCTCAACTAGCTAGCCCCTAATATGAGTATTAAGATTTGTTTATATAGATAAACAAATCTTAAACCTAATTTTCGGATTAGGCTAAACAGGCCCACTAAACACCCCTTAAACTCTTTCTAATTGGGCCCAAACATATTTAAATTGGCCCAATGACCCAATATAACAATAACCCAGCTAATTTTCACCTATTCTAACACTTAGGCCTTCAAAATATTCCGCCAAGTTATGATTTAATACACAAGCCACAAATTATTCCTTTACAATCTTCCCCTTGGCTTGTGATATTAAATGTCTTCTACTTTCAATCTTCAGACTTGCAGTCTTCTCCTTGGCTTGAGTATGGGTTGATGAAGATTATTTTCTTTAACAATCTTCATTGGGTAGCATATGGGATGTTAGATGACTCTCTCTTTATCAACATCAGCTTGAACTTCAAGTGGTAAACATGTAATGAGAGGAGGATTCTCAAATACTTGCTCCTTCTTGAAAACTGTTGAGTCCTTGCTGAAACATCAGTAACTGTCTTGACTTGCTTGTGACTTCAGAGGGTAAAACTTTTAAAAACCCCTGTCTTGGCATTCTTGAATTTCTTGTTGTGACTGCTCTGCATCTTTTCTTCAATTAGCTTCCCCTAAACTTGAGAACGGTGTCTTTGGAAGCTTTACTTGAACAACCAACAAACTTCCCCTGAGCATAGGGTAAGTCCTTTTCCGGCTGGTTCTTCAACACAAACAGTAGCAACACTCGTTAACTTTTCTTCTCCATGACATCTCATTTAACCTGTCATGCACAACATGGAACAAACACTAACCAGACAATGATGACTGGTTATCGGGTTAGCATTATTTAATCAAAAACCCTATCACAGGTTACGGGTTTCTCACAAATACTTCCCCTGAACCCGAGGACTCTTCACATTATCTCCCCCTGAGATTCTGGAGGGGTGATACCTTCTTGCACAAAATCCATAAAAACTTATCAAAAACCTTTAAATTAACCTGGCCATGGTTGAACAATAAAAAAAACTTAAGATAACACAGAAGAAAAATAAAAATAAAAACAAACATACCAAGTTTCTAAATGAGAAGGTTTTTATGGGATCAAACCATATGAATCTGACTGAGGAACCCTTTTCAGCTTCTGTTACTCGACCACGTCCAGGTGATTGCCAATATACCGATCCACTTTAAACTCAAACCCTTTTCTTTATCAGGCTGTTTGTCACTTTATTATCTTTTATTGGTGCATTAATTATGAACAGTAAGTGGGTTTCAACAAATCTTAGGTACATGTTATTACACACTATCAAGCACATAAATTCCCTACCACATATTTTCACAACCTGATCCAGAAGTTTGAAACTGAGCTCCAGACTGGGTTGAGAAGAGAAAGAATAGATCACATAGATTTTTTGGGTATAATATACAAGTCAACTGAATTTTTGAAACATCTTTTTATAATGCTCTCTCTTTTGATGTGCTCTTTGGCATCTTTTGGGTGTATATTATTTTTTTAATTTTTTTTAATTTTAGATGATCTAGAAGTACGTATGTATGGACAACTCCAGGTCATTGCTCACGCAAAGCAGAGGAGAGCCTTGCATACATGCGAAGCATCCCCAGGTCATTGCTCACGCAAAGCAGAGGGGATACCGACCTTTTGAGCTCATTTTCACACTCTTGGAGACAAGCGTGTGTATCGGGAACTTGAACATGCACTCAAATAGAAATGCAATTAACCTAAGTGCTGTTACCCAACAAACTGCCATACGTTATCTTTAAGTGTGTAACGCATACCTTTTCAGATTTAAAGAGCCGAGCCTACCAGCATATCACCATGAATCATGTCTTTCACATCTGCCTTACGCGTGTCAGCCATCTCCAAAACGGAAATTTATATCACTTCCCACCTTCTCAAACGCACAAACAAAAGATTAAAAATTAAAAAGCACAATTTTTTGAGGGGGTCTACTTTTGAGGGGTATACTATTTCATCTTTCTATTCTTCCCCTTGCTTTTTGATTTTTAATAACAAAACACATTTTATTTTTTTTTGATTTTTTTTTTGATTTTTTTTTTGATATTTTTTTTTAACACTCACTGACACAATACTAAATATGTACTAAAAACTGGCCAAGCTAACCTTCAAAGTTTATCTTTTGAAAATTTTCAGAAATGGGTTTTGTTTCATGCACAACCATACTTCACATCAAATCAGCCAAGAAACAAACAATTCAGACAGTGTTACCTTTACTGCTGATTTTCTCAGATTTACCTCTCACAAGGAAACATACCCTCCATTGAAATCTTCATGTCATGTGGTAGAGAGATGCCTCCTATCCTGTGCCTGGAACAATCACTATCACAAACAAACAAGGTTAATGAAAGTCCTCCTTGACTGTTCCTGCACAAGGTGAGAGATCAGTTAGCCATAGGTACCCAGGCCATTGTGGTTCTGGGTATACCTGAAGACTCAATGAATGTTACTTCTTTTAAACACATGCCCTTTGAAAAATTAGGAATTTGAGTTGCAACTGCCTTTGATTTTGGTTTCCAAATACCAGGTGATTTGAAAGTTGTTTTAGTCACCTTTGAAGTAGTGACTTTAGGTATTTCAACCTTCTTCATTTCAGGTTTCTTTTTTAAAACAGTTTTAGTTACCTTTGGAGGAGTAACTTTAGGTTTGTCAACTTTGTGTTGTTTTGAAATCGGTTTCTTCACCTTTTTATGAAAATTTTCAAAATTTGGAAAAACATATTTTTGATTTGAAAATTTTCTTTGCTCTTTGGCAGCGTCCCAATGTTGATCAGAGGGTTTTCTCGAATGAGAAACAGTCTTCATTGCCTTAGGCGGTTGCACCTTCATTGGCTTAGACTTAACTGATTCCTGAGATGAAACCTTATGACTCAGCGGGTAATAAGGTTCAAAGGGACGATGCAAGCAGTTTCTAGCAATATGGCCAGGAACTCCACAGTTATAGCATGTCTGCTTCTTCAGGTAGAAATCAGACGTGTAGCTATTTGAGCTGTATGGCTTTGATGGAGAGGCATTGAGATTCGGTTGCATGTTCAGAAAGACTCCAGGTCTCCAGTTATCAGATCTTTCTGACCTTGATGAATTTCCGTTGAATCTTTTCTGATTCGTTGAAAACTGAGCAGAACAGGGCATTTGAACTTTTGGGCCCTCTGACTTCTTAGAGAGAGTAGTGTTGTCACTGCATGAGCCCACTGATGAGATTGGAGACTTGATAGTAGTTTTGGGCCTTCCAATCTTGATAGGAACTGAAGTTGGAGGCTTGATGGTGATCTTGGGCCTTATACTCTTAATGTCAGATGATAAACCACCATCATGACCCAAGCCTTTGAACTTAGTGGTGAATGAGGGTCGCTCTTCTCCTTCAATCGGAATGAACATAGACCCTGTTGTCATGAAGATCTTACCATTGGGCCTTGTAGTCATCACCACTCGTTCCCGCTTTACCTCATCCACAAATTTGGAATAAGGAGTCTCGATCTTTGGATAAGGAGTCAACTTTTCTTCATCAGCTCTGTTCACTTCACTAGAGCTTGAACCAGCACACTCAGTAGTGTTATTAGACGGAGTTGCTTCAGTGGCTGTCTTTTCATCTTTCTGCACTGGTTGAGGCCCATATACCATGGTTGCTTCATTCTAGGACTCTTTCAACAATTCATCTGCAGTTCGGGGCACTTTTATGTATTCATGTTGCAATGGGGGAGGAAAATTTCCATCCCCGAGGCCAGATGTTTGTTTTACCTGCTCGAGTCGCTCTTCAGATTTGAATAAAGCATGATGAGAATCCATCATTTTATTTTGTATCACTTGATGTTTCTCAAGGGCAGATTGGGAAGTGTCAAGTTTTGCTCTTAGTTCCTCAACCTCCTTGGTTAGCTCTTCTACCTTAGCGTTAGCAAGCCTGAGATAAGTGCTTTTATTACTCACCTGAGATTGAAGATTCTTAACATCAACCTGAATGGCCTCAAGTTTCTCTCTAAAAATTTTGGTCTTACTTTTGCACTCCCTAAGGTCTCTAGCAGTGACTGCATGATTTGCGGTTTCATTTATGAATTTCTGTTCCCATTCCTTAATCAAGGCACAACAGATGGGGTTTGAGCATTCCTCGCAGTTACAGATCCAAGTTCCATCAGCATGATTGATCTTTCGCTTTTCCTCCTCTTTTTCACGGAATATCCGGAAAAGATATTTCTCCTGACTGAGTTCTTCACCTAAAGACTCTATCCTCTTTTTGTAAGGTTCGACTTGTTTTAGATGAGTCTTTAGTTTGTACTCTGCATTGAGACGGTCTCATTCTTCAGTTCGAAACAGTTGCTTATATTGTTCGATTGATTCGGAGCATGCCGAGTTCGAACATATCCGAGTTTGATCACTCACAAGAGGAGAAGCAACTTGTGTACTTGTCATTGTCGTCTTTGGATGAACTTCTGGATAAAATACGAACTGAAAGACTTGAATGGATTGAAAAGGGATGGATCGAAAAGTCTCAACTGGATCGGAAAGTCAGCTTTTTGATCGGGCAGAGTTTCGGCTTGATCAAAAAGTGTAAGCAGATCGAAAAGTCACGAAGGGACTTTCCGATCGAAATGCGAGCTGATCGAAAAGTCACGAAGGGACTTTCCGATCGAAACGAAGCTCGAAAAGTCACGAAGGGACTTTCCGATCGAAACGGAGCTGATCGAAAAGTCACGAAGGGACTTTCCGATCGAAACAGAGCTGATCGAAAAGTCACGAAGGGACTTTCCGATCAAAACGGACCTGATCGAAAGTCACGAAGGGACTTTCCGATCAAAAGTGGGGAACCGGGAAGTACTCTCTGATCGAAAGTCACGAAGGGACTTTCCGATCGAAAAGTGTCCAAAAGGGTCGAAAAGCCAAAAATTTCGATCGAAATAAGGGTCCAAGCCACAGATTTTCGATCGAATAGCTTATAGAACACGGGCTTCTTGCTTCTGCAACACTTGTAACCTGCACAACAATCACAAGAAACTCACAAATAAAACCGTTAGTAACACCTTAAAACACTTGGAGCAAAAATATGAAAAATAAAAAACGAATTACTCCACAAGGTGTAGAAAAATTCAACGACCAAAACCCCGTCAACTAAAATTTGCACCAACTTAAAAGGAGTGGCCGTTTATTGATTAAAAAACGGGACGATATGGACCACACAATTTAAATAAATCCCGATGGCAATTTGGTAAATTCCAATAACTTCAACTTACGTAATTCAAATTCACTTTTCGATTCGGAACTACGACCACTAATTTGAATCGAAATCCCTTTCTTTTTCTTTATTTTTTTACTCACCAGAATGTCCACGCAAACTCAATTCCGTGAAACAATCACAAACCAATTAGTATGAAATCACAAACAAAATATGCGGACCAATAAAATATTCAAATACGAGATCTGGCCAAGAAATAAAAAAAACAACTTCAAACAAATGAAAACAAGATTTGGATCACCAGAATATGACACGAAAGCAAAAAAAATATTAAGAACCCTAATTTGTTTCGTAGCCACCAATCAAAGCTTAACCAAAACTGACTCGAAAATCACAAAACAAACTTAAATCGGATATCGTGAGAGCCTCGAAAACAAATTTTCTTGGCTCTGATACCAATTGTAAGTCCCGAAAACGATTCTTAACACGATATCACTACTCGATTGAGTGTGCGGAATCCAGTCAATCGAGTGATTCAAGATGCAAGAAATAGAAATCGAAGAACACAATAATTAAAATAATAAAACCTGGAACAAAGTGCACACGATTAATAATCGTCTGGTACACAAGCTTGACACAACCCGAAAGGCCCCTTTGTATCTCTCTCAACTAGCTAGCCCCTAATATGAGTATTAAGATTTGTTTATATAGATAAACAAATCTTAAACCTAATTTTCGGATTAGGCTAAACAGGCCCACTAAACACCCCTTAAACTCTTTCTAATTAGGCCCAAACATGTTTAAATTGGCCCAATGACCCAATATAACAATAACCCAGCTAATTTTCACCTATTCTAACACTTAGGCCTTCAAAATATTCCGCCAAGTGATGATTTAATACACAAGCCACAAATTATTCCTTTACAGACTATATTAAAAAAATGATAAGGCTTGTGTATTAAATTGGGTTGGGCTTCGGTTATCCATGTTTAATGATTGGGTGGTAGTTAATTATGTGTTTGTTCTTGTAAAATACGGTTTGGACTAGAGGGAGACAGGGCTTTGGCCCATGTATTAAATCTGTGAGTTTGTATTTAAAAAAACTAACATCCTACTAGCTAAGGTTTGTCGAAATAAACACAAAAGAGAGAGAGAGGGAATTCGTGACTTGAGAGAAACAAGAATATGGTTTCAGTGGCCTAACCGCAACCTGTGTGCTAGATAGAAATCGAGTTGTAATAGTAATCAACAATTTAATCATAATCGTAAGTGTTTATAAGTTTGTTGATTCATCGTTTATTATTGCTTCTCATTTATTAACTTTGTTGATTCATCGTTTATTATATCTTCTCTTAATTGATTCAATCATTCACTTGGATTCCGCACTAATGATTGATCATTGATATCGTGTTTCGATTATAATAGAAAAATGATGAGGCTTGTGTATTAAATTGGGTTGGGCTTCGGTTATCCATGTTTAATAATTGTGTGTTAGTTAATTATGTGTTTGTTCTTGTAAAATACGGTTTGGACTAGAGGGAGAAAGGGCTTTGGCCCATGTAATAAATGTGTGAGTTTGTATTTAAATAAACTCACATCCTACTAGCTAAGGTTCGCCGAAGTAGACATAAGAGAGAGGGAGGGAATTCGTGACTCGAGAGAGACCAGTGTATGATTTCGGTGGCTTAACCGAAACCTATGTGCTAGACAGAAATCGAGTTGTAATAGTAATCAACGATTTTATCATCTAATCGTAAGTGTTTTGTTAAGTTTGTTGATTCATCATTTATTATTGCTTCTCATTTATTAACTTTGTTAATACATTGTTTATTATTGCTTCTCATACTTGATTCAATCATGCACTTGGATTCCGCACTCATGATTTATCATTGATATCGTGTTTCGACTATATTAGAAAATTGATAAGGCTTGTGTATTAAATCGGGTTGGGCTTCGGTTATCCAGGTTAGTTAATTATGTGTTTATTCTTGTAAAATACAAGTTGGACTACAGAGAGAAAGGGTTTTGGACCATGTAATAAATGTGTGAGTTTGTATTTCAACAAACTCACATCCTACTAGCTAAGGTTCGCCGAAGTAGACACAAGAGAGAGGGAGGGAATTCGTGACTTGAGAGAGACCAGAGAAGGGTTTGGTGGCCTAACCGAAACCTGTGTGCTAGACAGAAATCGAGTTGTTATAGTAATCAACGATTTAATCATCGTTTATTAAGTTTTTTGATTCATCGTTTATTATTGCTTGTCATTTTTTAACTTTGTTGATTCATCGTTTTTTATTGCTTCTCATACTTGATTCAATCATGCACTTGGATTCCGCACTAATGATTGATCATTGATATCGTGTTTCGACTATAATAGAAAAATGATGAGGCTTGTGTATTAAATTAGGTTGGGCTTCGGTTATCCATGTTTACTGATTGGGTGTTAGTTAATTAGGTGTTTGTTCTTGTAAAATACGATTTAGACTAGAGGGAGAAAAGGCTTTGGCCCATGTAATAAATGTGTAAGTCTGTATTTAAAAAACTCACATCTTACTAGCCAAGGCTCGCCTAAGTAAACACAAGAGAGAGGGAAGGAATTCGTGACTTGAGAAAGACCAGAGAATGATTTCGGTGGCCTAACCGAAACCTGTGTGCTAGACAAAAATCGAGTTGTAATAGTAATCAACGATTTAATCATCTAATCGTAAGTGTTTATTAAGTTTGTTAATTCATCGTTTATTATTGCTTCTCATTTATTAACTTTGTTGATTCATCGTTTATTATTGCTTCTCATACTTGATTCAATCATGCACTTGGATTCCGCACTCATGATTGATCATTGATATCATCGTAAGTGTTTATTAAGTTTGTTGATTCATCGTTTATTATTGCTTTTTATTTATTAACTTTGTTGATTCATCGTTTATTATTGCTTCTCATACTTGATTCAATCATGCACTTGGATTCTGCACTAATGATTGATCATTGATATCGTGTTTCGACTATAATAGAAAAATGATGAGGCTTGTGTATTAAATTGGGTTGGGCTTCGGTTATCAATGTTTAATGATTGGTTGGTAGTTAATTATGTGTTTGTTCTTGTAAAATACGGTTTGGACTAGAGGTAGAGAGGGCTTTAGCCCATGCATTAAATCTGTGAGTTTGTATTTAAAAAAACTCACACCCTACTAGCTAAGGTTTGCCGAAATAGACACAAAAGAGAGAGAGAGAGAGAGAGAGAGAGAGAGAGAGAGAGTGAGAGGGAATTTGTGACTTGAGAGAACCAGAGTATGATTTCGGTGGCCTAACCGAAACCTGTGTGCTAGACAGAAAACGAGTTGTTATAGTAATCAACGATTTAATCATCTAATCGTAAGTGTTTATTAAGTTTGATGATTCATCGTTTATTATTCTTTCTCGTTTATTAATTTTGTTGATTCATCGTATATTATAGCTTCTCATACTTGATTCAATCATGCACTTGGATTCCGCACTAATGATTGATCATTGATATCGTGTTTCGACTATAATAGAAAAATGATGAGGCTTGTGTATTAAATTGGGTTGGGCTTCGGTTATCCATGTTTAGTGATTGGGTGTTAGTTAATTATGTGTTTGTTCTTGTAAAATACGGTTTAGACTAGATGGAGAAAGGGATTTGGCCCATGTAATAAATGTGTGAGTCTGTATTTAAAAAAACTCACATCCTTCTAGCCAAGGCTCGCCTTGTTGATACATGGTTCCTGATCGTCATGTGAAGTATCGAATACGAGACGGATCGTTCAAGTCTAGGTCTGGCCGAACTCTGGCCGAACTCCAGGTTCGGAGCCGCCGAGGCTTGGCCGAACCTGAGGTTCGGCCAGTCGTGGTTTTAGCCTATAAATAGGTTTGTCTTGTATAGAATTAAGAGGCTTCCGGGTCATAACTTTCTCTGAGTGTACTTTGTGGTCTCTGTGGTTAATACAAGTTTCTATTGTATTTACTCTTTTTGTTTTACTCGTTTTACATTGATTTCTATACGACTAAGTAGAAGATCCTCTCGCTCACGCATTTTCAAGTGGTATCAGAGCATTTTGGTTTGCTCTACTAGTCGGAGATCACTGTTTTTCGAGTTATCGAGTTCAAATTCACGTTTTTGACTTTCAAAACTCGTTTTTAATCTTCATTTCTCAAAATTCTCGTTCAAAACATCATGATTTACGTCAAATATGTCTGTGTTTGCTCATTTTCAGTTGATTGAGTGTTTACAGCTCGAGAGGTGTCGATTTCAGTGAGTTTTTCCGAGTTTTTTCAAAAATTTCACGTTCGGCCGAACTCGCGGTTCGGCGTAACTTCTCCGCACTCCAAGTTCGGAGTTAGCTCGGTCATAACCGCTCCGAACATCAGGTTCGGAGGGCGTTCGGAGGTGTTCGGTGAAGGATCGGAGTCTGGAGTGTTGTTCGGTGAGAGTTCGGACTAGGCTCGGAGGGTTTCGGAGTCTACTGGGTTCGGTGAGAGATCGGAGAGAGTTCGGACTGTGTTTCTGAGTTCGGACCACGTTCGGAGGAAGTTCGGAGGTTATATCTAGTTCGGACAAGGTTCGGAGTGAACAGTAACTTGTGTTTCGAAAATGTCCGATTTTCAAGCGTTCGCGGCTATTCAGAATTCGGTTCAAGCAACGATGCAAACGATGATTAACTATGATAATGAAATTGGAACAAGTCAGAAAGTTCCCAAATTACTTAAATTGGAAGATTATCATAGTTGGGTAACAAGATTTGAAGCGTTTGTTTCTGCAAATGATATCGATATGTGGTTATCGTATTCTGAACAATATACATATCCTAAGGGAGAGGATGGGGAGCCAATTCTTCAAAGGAAGCTTTCTGGTGAACAAAAGAAAGCATATCAAGCTGAGAAAAAGGCTTATGGAACTTTAACAATGGCTTTGCCTACTGATTTACTACATCAATTTTCAAGTAACTATACCGCAAAGAGCTTGTGGGATGCTCTAGAAAAGAGATGTGAAGGGAATGACCAGTACAAGAAAAGTCGACAGAAGGTGTTGAAAAAGGAATTTGATAGTTTCAAGCATTATCAAAATGAATCGATTCCAAATCTAATTGCAAGATTTGCACATTTAATGAGTGAAATGAAGTTGGTGAATCTTACAAAAGATGAAGCTGATAAGAAAGAAAAGATCATGGAAGCATTACCAGAAAAGTGGGAAAATTATGTGATGATGATTACTAATGATAAGGATTATTCAAGATTGTCATTTAATGATCTGATTCAACGAATTCAAGCTAGGGACATGGAGTTAAAAGTGAACAAGTCACTTCCTGAGCAAATTCAAAATCCTGCGGTGTATTATGGCAATAATGATTCCACGTTGAATGCTGGAAAATCGAATATTCTTAGTTCTGCACCCCCAACAGCATTCCTGGCAGGTAAATCTGAATCTTCAAGTTATTCTTCTGCTGGTTGTACTGTTTCTGTTCCGAGTTTTTCAAATCAAACTGCATTATCTGCTCAAACTGTTGATGATTATAATGCATTAATGTCTGCTTTGGTATCTTCGTATTTTGGTGTTATCACGGGTGCTGTGAGTAATGCTGAGTTAGCTAACGAAGATTATGATCAGATTGATTATGATCATTTAGAAGAAATGGATCTCAATTGGCAGTATGCTATGTTGGTTCGAAGAACAAAGAAATTTTTCAATAGAACTGGGAAGAAAAGATTGAATCAGGAAGGAAAGATTGGTTTGGATAAGTCGAAGGTGAAATGCTACAAATGTTCAAATTATGGTCATTTTGCTAGAGAATGTCCAAGTTCTGCAGATACTAAATTGAAGATTGGTCAACATGCACATTTAGTTTATCATTCCCCAAATAAAGCTGAGAAGGTTGAGATTAAATCTGCTAATGTTGTTCATGATTGGACTAATACGTTTCCACATTCAAGTGAGTTTGCATGGAATGCAGATACTGAAGCTAAAAAGAATAACTCTAAACCTGAAATTGCTTTGACTGCTCGTCATATTGATGATGATAGCATCTTAACTGATTCTGATTCTTATTCAAGTGTTTCTTTGGTTCAAGAAGAATTATCTAAAATTTCTGAGAGTTCAAAGGTTGAAGAAGCTGAATGTCTTAAATGTAAGAAATTTCTTCAGGAGATTGCACGGTTTGAACAAAGTTATCAAATATCTACTGAAGAAATAGTGGTGTTAAAGCAAGAATTGGAAGATTTTCAAAAGAAATATTATGAGTTGGTTCATGTTCATGAAGATGTTGTAAAAGAGAAAACAATATTGGCTGAAGAATGTGAGAAAGCAAAGGCTGAAGCTTTAGATGTAGCTCAAGATTTTGAGAATCTGTTTGAGAAAAGTTATCCGGTTCAGAAAAAGTATGAAGAAGCTACAGCTCTTATTGCTACAACTGCTGTTACTGTTGAAAAGCTTCAGAACAAAATTTCTATGCTTCAAGATGAGAATGTTTTGTACCGGGATAAGAATGAGGTGTTAACAAAAGATGTTGAGATCTACAAACAAAAGAGAGAAAATGTGCTTGAAGAATTATATGCTGAATGTGAGATTAGAAAGCTACAAACTTATGAATATGATGATCTCAATGCAAAATTCATCAAGTCACAGAAAGAAGTTTTTGAAGCTCAACAAAAGATCAATGATTTAAAACTGGAGATTTTGGAGTTGAAGCGACAAGTGAAAAATTGCAATTTATCACCCACAATGCTAAATTTCCTATACAAGCAGGATCAGAGTTCAGATAGTTCTCAGAAGGGTGATGTTCACTTGGTTCCTCAACCAGTGGATTTAACTGAGGTTACTGCTGCTCAGATTGATCCAAAAGATGAACTGCATGATTATTCCAAGTTTGTTATTCCACCAAAGAAGAATAAATCTAAGTCCAAAAGGAAGGAGAAGCCTTTGGGTGAAGCTCCAAAATTTGTGTCAAAGTCTGTTTTGTTGGAGAATGAGAGGATTTTTGATAAGGTTGTGTCAAGTTCTTCATCTGCCACTGAAGAAGAAAAAGTTTTGGTTGAAAAGAACAAGTTAAAGGACATTAAAGCCAAATTCACAAGTGAAGCTAAGGCGAGAGACGTTGCAGGTTCTTCAAGTACTTCCAAGGTTTCAGGCTCCAAACACAAAGGTCTGGGGTTTGTTGTGAAGGAAGAATTGATTCAAACAAAGAACCCGGTAAATGTTGCCAAAGTTTCTAAAGCAAAGAATGCAAAGAAATCACCATCTCAGAAGGAATTCACTTACTATTCTGGAAGATCGTCATCTTCAAGGAGTCCATCTCCTAGGTATGATTCCTCTGATGGTTTCTTTGATAATTTTGATTCTGAACATTCATCTGGTTTTTCAAAATCCAAATCTTTTTCGAATATGTTTAGAGAACGACTCTGTTATGTATGTCGTCAACCTGGACATCTTGCTACTGATTGTCCGACGACTACATATATCCACAAAACTGCTAAATATGTGGATAATAAAGGTCGAATTTTTGATGAACCGTGGTCCCCAAAGATGAAATCAACTCGTAAATCGTCTTGGTCTAAACCAAGTACGTCAGTTGAATCTGATTCCGGTTCTGTTCAAAAATTGAAAATTTTACAAATTTGGAAACCAAAAGTTGTTTCCAAGGCCAACAAAGACTTTGTGGAAGACACCGGGCGACCCGACGATGTTACATCGGGTCGATCCCAGAGCGACTAATGATTTCTTTGGTGTCAACAGGTGTTTCAAGAAGACCTTTCAGTGATTGGATAATTGCTGATTGTGAAATATCTGTTCTAATTAATCTGTTTTTCAAAAATTAATTGTGTTTTTCAAACAGTCTTAAACTGCCAGTATTTGTGTTGGTTGATCAATTTTTCTTGGTTTTTCACTCCATCTCATTCTGAGGGGGAGTTTGTTTTTGCAAATCGTAAAAAATGAAAATCTATAAATAGAGTTGTCATTTTTAGGGGGAGAAATTTGAAAAAGACAAAAACATTGAAAAATGAGAAATTGTATCCGACATGATTGGGAAATGATGGTACATTGGCTGACATTGTCTGACTCATAGATAAAGTAAGTGAAAAAGCCATAAGACCATTTGATCGATGTGTAAGGTAGGCTCGGCATTAAATCAGAAAGTATACAGATGTGATAAACACATTAAATACTAATGTTTGACCTAGTGGACAACATCTTGATGCATATCTCATGATATATCAAGAAAAGATATGTGAAAAATAAAATGAGAAGTCACTGTGTATACATGTGTTCTTTTTGCAAAGATTTAAACTTGTTTAATTTTCTTTATTTTGTCAAACGATCGGACTTTCTCTGCGTGTCGAAAGACCGACCTGATCGTTGTTCGTTTGACGTTCTGCTTTATTTTCTTTGGTGTTTCGTATAACTCATCGGACTTTCTCTGCGTGTACGGGAGTACCGACCTGATTGTTGTTGAGTTATACAATTTCAACTTGTTTTTATTTTCTTATTTTGTTAAATCCGAGGCCTTATCTGCGTATCGAAAGATCGACCTTAAGGTAGACGATTTAACGTTCTTATTTCTTTTTGCATGGAACACAGTTGACTATATCATGGTTACAATCATTGTGTGATTAAAATCACAAATGAAATCACAAAATGTGATAAGCAAAGCATATCTGAGTATGTCTGATAGTGTGGGGTACACTGGTCAATGCAAATCTAATAAATACCTTAACATATCCAGATGTTATGAGTATGATTGTGCCAGAGTTTAAAGTTGGACAAAGTATATCTGCAATCGGCATGGCTTATGTGTTTCAATAATTGAAATTGAAATGTAGTTCAGCATGTTATTACCAATATGATCCCAAGTTGTGATCTTTCTCACAAAAGACAAAAATAGTGTCTGATTCTGTATGGCATTTACTTTCTTGTCAGAAAATACCAAAAAGATTTTAGGTGTGTTTTGATATAAAGTTTCTAAAAGTCAAAAAGATTTTGTTTCTAATTTGTTTTCGATTGATCAACACGTAATACGAAATCATTTTCAATATCAAGATATCTTGGAGTCTCGAAGAGACGTTTTGTGCCAGGATTATTTATGTTGGCAGGTTTCTAAGTGGAAAGAGAACATCACAACTTCAAGTCTTCTGAAGTTTGTTGATAAAGAGACTACT
Organism: Deinandra increscens subsp. villosa; assembly: GCA_039602395.1. NCBI lineage: Eukaryota > Viridiplantae > Streptophyta > Magnoliopsida > Asterales > Asteraceae > Deinandra > Deinandra increscens. The sequence continues at coordinate 38,625,389 of JBCNJP010000008.1, read as the reverse complement.
CACGATGCAATATCAAGTATTCAAGATCGACTTCTTTTTCAAAGAAGAGGAAGAGTTTGATTGAAGATACAAGATACAAGTTTTATTAAGAGGAGATGATACTGCACATGCCGAGGGGGAGTTTGTTGATACATGGTTCCTGATCGTCATGTGAAGTATCGAATACGAGACGGATCGTTCAAGTCTAGGTCTGGCCGAACTCTGGCCGAACTCCAGGTTCGGAGCCGCCGAGGCTTGGCCGAACCTGAGGTTCGGCCAGTCGTGGTTTTAGCCTATAAATAGGTTTGTCTTGTATAGAATTAAGAGGCTTCCGGGTCATAACTTTCTCTGAGTGTACTCTGTGGTCTCTGTGGTTAATACAAGTTTCTATTGTATTTACTCTTTTTGTTTTACTCGTTTTACATTGATTTCTATACGACTAAGTAGAAGATCCTCTCGCTCACGCATTTTCACGCCTAAGTAGACACAAGAGAGAGGTAGGGAATTCGTGACTTGAGATAGACCAGAGTATGATTTCGGTGGCCTAACCAAAACCTGTGTGCTAGAAAAAAATCGAGTTGTAATAGTAATCAACGATTTAATCATCTAATCGTAAGTGTTTATTAAGTTTGTTGATTCATTGTTTATTATTGCTTCTCATTTATTAACTTTGTTGACTCATCGTTTATTATTGCTTCTCATACTTGATTCTATCATGCACTTGGATTCCGCACTCATGACTGATCATTGATATCGTGTTTTGACTATAATAGAAAAATGATGAGGCTTGTGTATTAAATTGGGTTGGGCTTCGGTTATCCTTGTTTAATGATTGGGTGTTAGTTAATTATGTGTTTATTCTTGTAAAATACGGTTTGGACTAGAGGCAGAATGGGCGTTGGCTCATTTAATAAATGTGTGAGTTTGTATTTAAACAAACTCACATCCTACTAGCTAAGGTTCGCCGAAGTAGACACAAAAGAGAGGGAGGGAATTCGTGACTCGAGAGAGACCGGAGTATGATTTCGGTGGCCTAACCGAAAACTATGTGCTAGACAAAAATTGAGTTGTAATAGTAAACAACGATTTAGTCATCTAATCGTAAGTGTTTATTAACTTTGTTGATTCATCATTTATTATTGTTTTTCATTTATTAACTTTGTTAATTCATCGTTTATTATTGCATTCTCATACTTGATTCAATCATGCACTTGGATTCCGCACTCATGATTGATCATTGATATCGTGTTTCAACTATAATAGAAAAATGATGAGGCTTGTGTATTAAATTGGGTTGGGCTTGGGTTATCCATGTTTAATGATTGGGTGTTAGTTACTTCTGTGTTTATTCTTGTAAAATACGGTTTCGACTAGAGGCAGAAAGGGCTTTGGCCCATGTAATAAATTTGTGAGTTTCTATTTATACAAACTCACATCCTACTAGCTAAGGATCGCCGAAGTAAACACAAGAGAGAGGGAGGGAATTCGTGACTCGAGAGAGACCAGTGTATGATTTCGGTGGCTTAACCGAAACCTATGTGATAGACAGAAATCGAGTTGTAATAGTAATCAACGATTTAATCATCTAATCGTAAGTGTTTATTAACTTTGTTGATTCATCGTTTATTATTGCTTCTCATTTATTAACTTTGTTAATACATCGTTTATTATTGCTTCTCATACTTGATTCAATCATGCACTTGGATTCCGCACTCATGATTGATCATTGATATCGTGTTTCGACTATAATAGAAAAATGATGAGGCTTGTGTATTAAATTGGGTTGGGCTTCGGTTATCCATGTTTAGTGATTGGGTGTTAGTTAATTATGTGTTTGTTCTTGTAAAATACGGTTTCGACTAGAGGCAGAAAGGGCTTTGGCCCATCTAATAAATGTGTGAGTCTATATTTAAAAAAACTCACATCCTACTAGCCAAGGCTCGCCTAAGTAGACACAAGAGAGAGGTAGGGAATTCGTGACTTGAGAAAGACCAGAGTATGATTTCGGTGGCCTAACCGAAACCTGTGTGCTAGACAAAAATCGAGTTGTAATAGTAATCAACGATTTAATCATCTAATCGTAAGTGTTTATTAATTTTTTTGATTCATTGTTTATTATTGCTTCTCATTTATTAACTGTGTTGATTCATCGTTTATTATTGCTTCTCATACTTGATTCTATCATGCACTTGGATTCCGCACTCATGATTGATCATTGATATCGTGTTTCGACTATAATAGAAAAATGATGAGGCTTGTGTATTAAATTGGGTTGGGCTTCGGTTATCCTTGTTTAATGATTGGGTGTTAGTTAATTATGTGTTTATTCTTGTAAAATACGGTTTGGACTAGAGGCAGAATGGGCTTTGGCTCATTTAATAAATGTGTGAGTTTGTATTTAAACAAACTCACATCCTACTAGCTAAGGTTCGCCAAAGTAGACACAAGAGAGAGGGAGGGAATTCGTGACTCGAGAGAGACCAGTGTATGATTTCAGTGGCTTAACCGAAACCTATGTGATAGACAGAAATCGAGTTGTAATAGTAATCAACGATTTAATCATCTAATCGTAAGTGTTTATTAACTTTGTTGATTCATCGTTTATTATTGCTTCTCATTTATTAACTTTGTTAATACATCGTTTATTATTGCTTCTCATACTTGATTCAATCATGCACTTGGATTCCGCACTCATGATTGATCATTGATATCGTGTTTCGACTATAATAGAAAAATGATGAGGCTTGTGTATTAAATTGGGTTGGGCTTCGGTTATCCATGTTTAGTGATTGGGTGTTAGTTAATTATGTGTTTGTTCTTGTAAAATACGGTTTCGACTAGAGGCAGAAAGGGCTTTGGCCCATGTAATAAATTTGTGAGTCTATATTTAAAAAAACTCACATCCTACTAGCCAAGGCTCGCCTAAGTAGACACAAGAGAGAGGTAGGGAATTCGTCACTTGAGAAAGACCAGAGTATGATTTCGGTGGCCTAACCGAAACCTGTGTGCTAGACAAAAATTGAGTTGTAATAGTAATCAACGATTTAATAATCTAATCGTAAGTGTTTATTAAGTTTGTTGATTCATCGTTTATTATTGCTTCTCATTTATTAACTTTGTTGATTCATCGTTTATTAATGTTTCTCATACTTGATTCAATCATGCACTTGGATTCCGCACTCATGATTGATCATTGATATTGTGTTTCGACTATATTAGAAAAATGATAAGGCTTGTGTATTAAATTGGGTTGGGGTTCGGTTATCCATGTTTAGTGATTGGGTGTTAGTTAATTATGTGTTTGTTCTTGTAAAATACGGTTTAGACTAGAGGGAGAAAGGGATTTGGCCCATGTAATAAATGTGTGAGTCTGTATTTAAAAAACTCACATCCTACTAGCCAAGGCTCGCCTAAGTAGACACAAGAGAGAGGGAGGAAATTCGTGACTTGAGAAAGACAAGAGTATGATTTCGGTGGCCTAACCGAAACCTGTGTGCTAGACAGAAATCGAGTTGTTATAGTAATCAACGACTTAATCATCTAATCGTAAGTGTTTATTAAGTTTGTTGATTCATCGTTTATTATTGCTTCTCATTTATTAACTTTGTTGATTCATCGTTTATTATAGCTTCTCATACTTGATTCAATCATGCACTTGGATTCCGCACTTTAGATTGATCATTAACATCGTGTTTCGACTATAATAGAAAAATGATGAGGCTTGTGTATTAAATTGGTTTGGGCTTCGGTTATCCATGTTTACTGATTGGGTGTTAGTTAATTAGGTGTTTGGTCTTGTAAAATACGGTTTAGACTAGAGGGAGAAAAGACTTTGGCCCATGTAATAAATGTGTAAGTCTGTATTTAAAAAACTCACATCCTACTAGCCAAGGCTCGCCTAAGTAAACACAAGAGGGAGGGAGGGAATTCGTGACTTGAGAAAGACCAGAGAATGATTTCGGTGGACTAACTGAAACCTGTGTGCTAGACAAAAATCGAGTTGTAATAGTAATCAACGATTTAATCATCTAATCGTAAGCGTTTATTAAGTTTGTTGATTCATCGTTTATTATTCCTTCTCATTTATTAACTTTGTTAATACATCGTTCATTATTGCTTCTCATACTTGATTCAATCATGCACTTGGATTCCGCATTCATGATTGATCATTGATATCGTGTTTCGACTATAATTGAAAAATGATGAGGCATGTGTATTAAATTGGGTTGGGCTTCGGTTTTCTATGTTTAATGATTGGCTGTTAGTTAATTATGTGTTTGTTCTTGTAAAATACGGTTTGGACTAGAGGGAGAAAGGGCTTTGGCCCATGTAATAAATGTGTGATTTTGTATTTAAACAAACTCACATCCTACTAGCTAAGGTTCGCCAAAGTAGACACAAGAGAGAGGGAGGGAATTCATGACTTGAAAGAGACCAGAGAATGACTTCGTTGGCCTAACCGAAACCTGTGTGCTAGACAAAAATCGAGTTGTAATAGTAATCAACGATTTAATCATCTAATCGTAAGTGTTTATTAAGTTTTTTGATTCATCGTTTATTATTGCTTCTCATTTATTAACTTTGTTGATTCATCGTTTATTAATGTTTCTCATACTTGATTCAATCATGCACTTGGATTCCGCACTCATGATTGATCATTGATATCGTGTTTCGACTATATTAGAAAAATGATAAGGCTTGTGTATTAAATTGGGTTGGGCTTTGGTTATCAATGTTTAATGATTGGTTGGTAGTTAATTATGTGTTTGTTCTTGTAAAATACGGTTTGGACTAGAGGGAGAAAGGGCTTTGGCCCATGTATTAAATCTGTGAGTTTGTATTTAAAAAAACTCACATCCTTCTAGCTAAGGTTTGCCGAAATAGACACAAAAGAGAGAGAGGGTGAGAGAGGGAATTCGTGACTTTAGAGAAACCAGAGTATGATTTCGGTGGCCTAACCGAAACCTGTGTGCTAGACATGAATCGAGTTATTATAGTAATCAACGATTTAATCATCTAATCGTAAGTGTTTATTAAGTTTGTTGATTCATCGTTTATTATTGCTTCTCAGTTATTAACTTTGTTGATCCTTCGTTTAGTATAGCTTCTCATACTTTATTCAATCATGCACTTGGATTCCGCACTAACGATTGATCATTGATATCGTGTTTCGACTATAATAGAAAAATGATGAGGCTTGTGTATTAAATTGGGTTGGGGTTCGGTTATCCATGTTTAATGATTGGGTGTTAGTTCATTATGTGTTTATTCTTGTAAAATACGGTTTGGATTAGAGGCAGAAAGGGCTTTGGCTCATGAAATAAATGCGTGAGTTTGTATTTAAACAAACTCACATCCTACTAGCTAGGGTTCGCCGAAGTAGACATAAGAGAGAGGGAGGGAATTCGTGACTCGAGAGAGACCAGAGTATGATCGGTGGCCTAACCGAAACTTGTGTGTTAGAAAGAAATCGAGTTGTAATAGTAATCAACGATTTAATCATCTAATCGTAAGTGTTTAATAAGTTTGATGATTCATCGTTTATTATTGTTTCTCATTTATTAACTTTATTGATTCATCGTTTATTATTGCTTCTCATACTTGATTCAATCATGCACTTGGATTCCGCATTCATGATTGATCATTGATATCGTGTTTCGACTATAATAGAAAACTGATGAGGCATGTGTATTAAATTGGGTTGGGCTTCGGTTATCTATGTTTAATGATTGGCTGTTAGTTAATTATGTGTTTGTTCTTGTAAAATACGGTTTGGACTAGAGGGAGAAAGGGCTTTGGCCCATGTAATGAATGTGTGATTTTGTATTTAAATAAACTCACATCCTACTAGCTAAGGTTCGCCAAAGTAGACACAAGAGAGAGGGAGGGAATTCATGACTTGAAAGAGATTAGAGAATGACTTCGTTGGCCTAACCGAAACCTGTGTGATACCCGAGAATTCCAAGGTTAACTTCCGTTAGAAAATTCCGTTAGTTACGTTATAAGTGTTAACTTAGTAACTAATGCTTAACTAGGCCGAATACGTCCACGTCCTTTGGTTGATCACCGAACCCGTCCATTTGTGTTATGTGATTATTTATGTATTGTCATTATGTGCAACGTGATGAAAACGCATGATTTAGTATTAGGAATAAAATGAAAATTTGCCTTTCTTGGTTGCCAGCGAAACTAAACGGCGAAACTATAGTGTCGCCCGGTAGCCGGTTAAACTATTGGATCTCATGAAATCAGAGACAGTTTCGCCTGGCCAGCGAAACTAGCCAGCGAAACTAGCCAGCGAAACTAGCCTCTGATATATAATGGCATAAAACCCTAGTTGTCTCATTTGTTTCACCATTTCTCTCAAACACACACACTCACTCTCCTGGAATCTGGTCAGCCGAGAAAACCACCAAAGAAACACCATCTCAGCCTCGAGACAACATCTATTTGGATCCTAGATCGAATCGTGAGTCTCAAAAACCTTTATTTATGTTTTTCTATGTGTTTCTCGTAAAAAGCATGCCTAAACCTCTATGGAATCACTTGATCTGCTAGTATGCTGCTTAGGGATGCTAGATCTGTTATAAAGTTTGTAACTTTACGTGTGAAATCCATCCATAATGAAAATTCATGCTAGATTAGGTCATTTAGGGTTTTAAATGTATTTTGGTGATTTGATGATAAAAATACATGAATAAGGTGTCAAAACTGCTTCTATGATGTTGGTATTTGACTATGCATGCTATATACTGAATTACATGAAGTATGGGGACTGTTAGATTGATTTTTAGGCTGATCCGTAAGTTTTTCGCGACTAGCGAAACTACCATGTTCTCTGGGCGAAACTAACCAGCGAAAGTATGTATATCTCCTTCAGGCGACACTATGCAGCGAAACTGTAGTGTCGCCAGTGAACAAACTTGCCTAGCGAAACAACCATAGACCTTGTCCCTGAACGAAAGTTCAACCAGTTTCGGGCGAAACTAGTCTAGCGAAACTGTGCCATCAGTTTCGGGCGAAACTAGCTAGCGAAACTGTGTCATCGGGTATTACCTAGCGAAAGTGCTGCCCGTGCACACAGCGAAACTGTGTAGCGAAACTGCTGGCGAAACTGCTGGAGAAACTGCTAGCGAAATTGTGACCAGAACCCAAACTTGTGCAACTTGCGTGAATGCTATGCTATGACCTACATGATTATGCTATGATGAAACATGCTATGATTTCTGTATTTTGTAAACCATTGTTCATGATCAACCATCGGTGTCGTGTGTCTGTATGTCGAGTCATAGTTCCAACGTGCTATGTTATGGGCCATAGTGACGTTAAGTAAAGATTAGACACCAAACTAATACTTAAGACCTAAACGTGTTCATAGGTCTTCGTTAAGCAAACTTGGATTATATAGCAAGTGTAGCAGTGCAACCCAAGGTGAGTGTCACTAACCCGATTACCGTGAACCCGTTTGGGTCACACCGAATAACTAAATGAAAAACAATGCTGACAACTTCGAGAGTGCTATGCACCTCCCTGATGAACTTGAAAACTTGGAGTGCTCGGCACCCACTTGATGAACTTGAAGTGCTTTATGGGAAGCACTTGTGAATTACTTAAACAACTATTTCTGAAGCGAAACTGAAAACACTTTTGAGATTCATGAGAATCCGGTAAACCTTTTTAATATGGCTAGCGTAGGTTAAAGTCTAAACCACATGATATCACATGATTTCTAAGGATGCCTTGAAACTTAAAAGTCCTCAACTAAATTGTACCATTAATTGTAAAGCGAGGGGATGTTGGGTAGATCTACTGGAGTTTGACAAACTCCGCCCCGTGGCACGGGGAGTGCACGGAGGTACAATATCAGCCTATCTGACCGTGATCCCGAGAGGACACGGGGAGGCAAATCCGCGATGACGTAGGTCCGCAAAACCTGATGGCACGGCCACTACAATAATAGTCAGCTTTGGTACAAACTTCCTTAGTGCATGGAACAACGGATTAGCTACCCGCGATATTGGTTGAGCACTTTAACTATACAAAACTAGTTCATACCCGATAACGTATGTTACGGACATTAATATTTCTAAACCACGTTGCTATGATTTTGGATATTACAGAGCATTGCTTTTCACAAATAAACATTACTTAAGTATATGTTGATACGCTTATGATTATGAGACCGGGCCACTGCGTGGCAAGCCCACTGTGAACTCACCAACCGTTAGGTTGACACTTGCGTGGTTTAAACTTTTGCAGATCGCTGAGGAGTATCCGGACGCGGGTTGGCATGGCACATGAAGACTCTTGTTTTTTATTAAACTTAATTGGGAATTTAAAAACACTGATTTGTAAAGCACGTGGTTAGTGCTAAGACGATATATTTTTCCGCTGCGTACTTTGAGACCTTACTTTATGATAAATGTTTGGATTTACCCTGATTCGTTTAGTATTTGTAACTAGTGGTTGTGGTCCTGGTCTGGTCGCACCCCTTAACGGTATAAACTCCGTTAGTGGTTAATTTGGGGGTGTGACAGATTGGTATCAGAGCCATAAGTTGCAGAGAACTGGAATCAATTTTGAAAACGATTTGGAAACTGCAACTTGAAACCTTAGTTACAAACGAATAAACAAATTCCCAAAACAAAATTTTTACGTGCCAACCTGGGATACTCGCTCTGCTGTGTAAGTAAATACTTCGTACGTATGTATATATATATATATATATATATGTAGATATATATAGACCGTGTCTAAGTAGTCTAACGGGAAGCCTTAGGAAATTTTCACACACGAATACGAAACGCGAACGCTAATGCGCGCACTATGCCGGGGGAAAGCGACAACGAAACGATGCTACGCGTTACGTCCTGATTTCTACTACGATGACTACGCCGACGGTGACTTTTATGTGAAAGCCGACTTTCGACGATAGTACTCACGATTTACGACGTTCTCCGACGACGCCTCAATTTTGCACAAAATTTTTCTGGACTAATAGTGGGATAACGGGAAATTGTTATTATGCATATTATGGGATATGTATAAAGTAAAATTGTGACTGAACACTGGCTACTTTAACTGTTCAGCAAGATGTCTGGAAGAGGACACGGAAGAAGCAACATTAACATGACGCCTGCACAGCTGCAAGCAATGATTAACGAACACGTGCAAGCCGCGGTGGCAGCCGTCCAAGCTGCATACGCCGCACAGGGAAACCACCACCACTGCACGTTCAAGTCCTTCATGGACTGCAAGCCGATGACGTTTTCCGGCGAAGAAGGAGCGGTGGGACTCCTCAGGTGGATTGAGAAGTCTGAGAAGGTCTTCTCTATGTGCAACTGCCCTGCTGGGGACAAAGTGAAGTATGCGACTGGTACCTTTGAGGGAGCTGCTCTCTCCTGGTGGAACGCCGAAATCCAGATGACTGGGTTAGACGCGGCTAATAACATGGAATGGGAAGCGTTTAAGGAGCTGGTTATGGAAGAGTATTGTCCCCGCGACCAAGTGAAGAAATTAGAGGGTGAATTCTTGAATCTGAAAATGATTGGGTCTGAAGTCGAACAGTATACTGCACGTTACCATGAGTACGAGGTCTTGTGCCCCACAATGGTTGATGCTGAATTCAAACGCATTGAGCGTTATCTGGAAGGCCTCGCGCCTCAAATCAAGGGACTAGTGACTGCCAGCAACCCCGCAACCGTGCAGCAAGCTATCCGTTTGGCTCACAAGCTTACTGATCAGGAAGTTGAGAAGGGTACTCTACCTACAAAAGCCACAGAGAAGACTGCCTTAAGTGGCAAAAGAAAAGCTGATGATAAAGCTCCTGAAAACTCAATGAACAATCAGAGTGTTGGAAACAACACTGGGAGGTCTTATAATTCTCAAGGTCAAAGTAAGAGGTCTGGAAACAACAGTGGAAACAACCGCCAGGGCGGAAATGGTCAAAGCAACTATAGGGGTAACCTGCCTTTGTGTAACAAGTGTGGGAAACATCATGCTGGTGTTTGTAGAAAGAACCTGAGCTGTGAAAGGTGTGGAAAGAAAGGTCACGAAGCAAAAGACTGTTGGGCAACTCTACCTGAACAACAAAACCGCCAAAGGCAAAACAACAACAACAACAACAATCATGGCACCAACAACTACGGGAACAACCGCAACGGGCAAGGAAACAATCAGAACAACAATAATGGTGGAGCCCGTGGCTGTTTTGAATGTGGTGCTCAAGGCCACATTAAAAGGGACTGTCCGCAGTTGAGAAGGCAAGGAAATGGTAATCAAGGAAACAATGGTGGGAACGGTAATGGCGGAGGAAATGGTAACGGGAATGGCAACGGGAATGGTGGAAATAGCAGGGGAAGAGCTTTTGTCATGGGTCAAGGTGAAGCTCGCAACGATGCCAACGTGATTAACGGTAAATTCATCCTTAATGGTTTCTTTGCTACTGTATTGTTTGATTCTGGTGCTGAAAGAAGTTTTATTTCCACCAAGTTTGCTAAGCTAATTAATGCTAAACCGATTGCCTTAGACGCTAAATATGTGGTAGAACTAGCAAATGGTAAACTCCATGATACGACTCAGATAGTTAAGGACTGTAAGTTAGAACTAGCCGGCCGTACGTTAGGAATCGATCTTATGCCTTTCCCGATTGGTAGTTTTGATGTTATAGTAGGAATGGATTGGTTATCTGAGAATCGAGCTGAAATCTTATGTAAAGAAAAAGTGGTTTGTATCCCACTCGAAGAAGGTGAAGTGTTAACGGTTCAAGGTGAAAAAGGTGGAGCAGTCACCGGTATTATCTCTTTCCTCAAAGCTCAAAAGTGCCTTCGTAAAGGTCACTTCGCGATCCTTGCAAATGTCACCGACACGACACTTCCCGAGCGTAGAATCGATGACTACCCGATAGTCCGCGACTTCCAAGATGTATTTCCTGAAGATCTGCCTGGTTTGCCTCCATTTCGACAAGTAGAGTTTGGGATCGACCTAGCTCCTGGAGCCGCTCCAATTGCACGCGCACCTTACCGTTTGGCAGTAAGTGAACTCAACGAACTCTCCTCACAACTTCAAGAGCTACTCGACAAAGGGTTTATTCGTCCAAGTTCGTCTCCATGGGGAGCACCGGTTTTGTTTGTTAAGAAGAAAGATGGAACGTTCCGAATGTGTATTGACTACCGAGAGCTTAACAAGGTTACGATCAAGAATCGGTATCCACTTCCTCGAATCGACGATCTCTTCGACCAACTACAAGGTTCGAGCTACTTCTCAAAGATTGATCTACGGTCTGGATATCACCAACTTCGTGTCCGTGATGAGGATGTCCCCAAGACTGCTTTCAGAACTCGTTATGGTCATTACGAGTTTCTAGTTATGCCATTTGGGCTAACTAATGCACCTGCTGTGTTTATGGATTTGATGAATCGAGTGTGCAAGCCGTACCTCGATCAGTTTGTGATAGTCTTCATTGATGATATTTTGATCTACTCCAAGACAAAGGAAGAACACGAGAATCACCTGCGACTTATCTTGGAATTGCTCCGCAAGGAACAGCTTTACGCCAAGTTTTCGAAGTGCGATTTTTGGATTCGCGAAGTCCAGTTTCTTGGACACATTGTTAACCAGGAAGGAATTCACGTCGACCCAGCTAAAGTGGAAGCTATCAAGAATTGGTCTACCCCTAGAGCGCCAACCAAGATCCGACAATTTTTAGGACTTGCCGGATATTACCGAAGGTTCATTAAGGGTTTCTCGCAATTGGCTCAACCCTTAACAGCTTTAACGCACAAAGGAGTGCAATATAGATGGGGTGAAAAAGAAGAACACGCGTTTCAAACTCTTAAAGATATGTTATGTTCAGCTCCAATTCTCGCGTTACCCGATGGAATTGACGACTTCGTGGTCTATTGTGATGCATCCATTCAAGGACTCGGTTGCGTATTGATGCAACGGGACAAAATGATTGCCTACGGGTCCAGGCAACTGAAGGATACTGAGAAAAATTATACAACGCATGATTTGGAATTGGGAGCCGTTGTTCATGCACTCAAGATTTGGAGACATTACCTCTACGGAACAAAGTGCACAATATTTACCGACCACAAAAGCTTACAACACATCTTTGAACAGAAGGATCTCAACATGCGACAACGACGGTGGGTCGAGCTACTGAATGATTATGACTTAGCGATTAAGTATCACCCGGGAAAAGCCAATGTCGTGGCTGATGCCTTAAGTCGAAAGGAGTATGAAAAGCCTCGACGAGTACGAGCGCTGCAACTTACCATTCACACAGGATTGCCGGACCGGATCCGCGATGCCCAACGAGAAGCTTTGAAAGAAGAAAACTTCGCAGCTGAAGCACTGCGTGGTGTAGATGGCAACTCCGAAATTAAGTCCGACGGACTCAGGTATTATAATGAGAGAATTTGGGTTCCTTTACTTGGAAATCTTCGTGAGCTCATGATGGACGAGGCTCACAAGTCAAGGTATTCGGTGCACCCTGGATCGGATAAAATGTACCAAGATTTGAAGAACTTGTATTGGTGGCCGAATATGAAAGCCGACATCGCGCGATATGTGGCTAAGTGTTTAACGTGGTCAAGAGTCAAGATCGAATACCAAAAGCCTTCTGGGCTATTACAGCAACCAAAGATCCCAGAATGGAAATGGGAGGATATCTCCATGGATTTCGTAACAGGATTACCTCATCAATCGAATCGACCGGATGCGATTTGGGTCATCATTGATCGTTTAACCAAGTCTGCACATTTTATCCCGATGAAGGAAAGTGACAACATGGATAAGTTAACGAAGCTGTATATTGACTGAATTGTGGCACGTCATGGAGTGCCTAAGACCATTATCTCAGATCGAGATCCTCGATTTACTTCCCGACTATGGAAACTATGCAAGAAGCATTGGGAACCAGACTGGATATGAGTACAGCTTATCACCCGCAGACCGACGGTCAAACGGAACGAACTATTCAGACTTTGGAAGACATGCTCCGAGCTTGCGTTCTCGACTTCGGTAAAGACTGGGAAGCTCACCTTCTGTTGGTGGAGTTCTCCTACAACAACAGTTATCATTCAAATATCGATGCAGCACCTTTTGAAGCTCTTCATGGCTATATCGGTCCATTTGAAATCATTGGGGAAGTAGGCCCGGTGGCCTACCGTTTACAACTCCCTGCCGAACTCGATGGAGTTCACAACGTGTTTCACGTGTCGAATCTAAAGAAATGTCTGGCTGAAGACACCGAAATAATCCCTTTGGAGGAATTGGAAATTGATGAACATTTGAGATTTATCGAGCAACCGGTAGAAATCATGGGACGCGAGGAGAAAGCCCTCAAACGTAGCAAGATTCCGATCGTCAAGGTTCGATGGAACTCAAAGCGTGGACCTGAATATACATGGGAACAAGAGGATCAAATGAAGAAGAAGTATCCTCACTTGTTCGAGCAAACGTCCACTGAAACTCAAGGCATGATTTAATTTTGGGGACCAAAATTCCTTTAACAGGAGGAGGATGTGGCGACCCTAAAACTTTTGCTTTCTTTCCCCAGCAACCACGACAGCTGAGGCTGCGAACGCTACAACGCAAGAATAATTTTCGGGACGAAAATTCCAATTACAAGGGGATGATGTGATACCCGAGAATTCCAAGGTTAACTTCCGTTAGACAATTCCGTTAGTTACGTTATAAGTGTTAACTTAGTAACTAATGCTTAACTAGGCCGAATACGTCCACGTCCTTTGGTTGATCACCGAACCCGTCCATATGTGTTATGTGATTATTTATGTATTGTCATTATGTGCAACGTGATGAAAACGCATGATTTAGTATTAGGAATAAAATGAAAAATTGCCTTTCTTGGTTGCCAGCGAAACTAACGGGCGAAACTATAGTGTCGCCCGGTAGCCGGTTAAACTATTGGATCTCATGAAATCAGAGACAGTTTCGCCTGGCCAGCGAAACTAGCCAGCGAAACTAGCCTCTGATATATAATGGCATAAAACCCTAGTTGTCTCATTTGTTGCACCATTTCTCTCAAACACACACACTCACTCTCCTGGAATCTAGTCAGCCGAGAAAACCACCAAAGAAACACCATCTCAGCCTCGAGACAACATCTATTTGGATCCTAGATCGAATCGTGAGTCTCAAAAACCTTTATTTATGTTTTTCTATGTGTTTCTCTTAAAAAGCATGCCTAAACCTCTATGGAATCACTTGATCTGCTAGTATGCTGCTTAGGGATGCTAGATCTGTTATAAAGTTTGTAACTTTACGTGTGAAATCCATCCATAATGAAAATTCATGCTAGATTAGGTTATTTAGGGTTTTAAATGTATTTTGGTGATTTGATGATAAAAATACATGAATAAGGTGTCAAAACTGCTTCTATGATGTTGGTAATTGACTATGCATGCTATATACTGAATTACATGAAGTATGGGGACTGTTAGATTGATTTTTAGGCTGATCCGTAAGTTTTTCGCGACTAGCGAAACTACCATGTTCTCTGGGCGAAACTAACCAGCGAAAGTATGTATATCTCCTTCAGGCGACACTATGCAGCGAAACTGTAGTGTCGCCAGTGAACAAACTTGCCTAGCGAAACAACCATAGACCTTGTCCCTAAACGAAAGTTCAACCAGTTTCGGGCGAAACTAGTCTAGCGAAACTGTGCCATCAGTTTCGGGCGAAACTAGCTAGCGAAACTGTGTCATCGGGTATTACCTAGCGAAAGTGCTGCCCGTGCACACAGCGAAACTGTGTAGCGAAACTGCTGGCGAAACTGCTGGAGAAACTGCTAGCGAAATTGTGACCAGAACCCAAACTTGTGCAACTTGCGTGAATGCTATGCTATGACCTACATGATTATGCTATGATGAAACATGCTATGATTTCTGTATTTTGTAAACCATTGTTCATGATCAACCATCGGTGTCGTGTGTCTGTATGTCGAGTCATAGTTCCAACGTGCTATGTTATGGGCCATAGTGACGTTAAGTAAAGATTAGACACCAAACTAATACTTAGGACCTAAACGTGTTCATAGGTCTTCGTTAAGCAAACTTGGATTATATAGCAAGTGTAGCAGTGCAACCCAAGGTGAGTGTCACTAACCCGATTACCGTGAACCTGTTTAGGTCACACCGAATAACTAAATGAAAAACAATGCTGACAACTTCGAGAGTGCTATGCACCTCCCTGATGAACTTGAAAACTTGGAGTGCTCGGCACCCACTTGATGAACTTGAAGTGCTTTATGGGAAGCACTTGTGAATTACTTAAACAACTATTTCTGAAACGAAACTGAAAACACTTTTGAGATTCATGAGAATCCGGTAAACCTTTTTAATATGGCTAGCGTAGGTTAAAGTCTAAACCACATGATATCACATGATTTCTAAGGATGCCTTGAAACTTAAAAGTCCTCAACTAAATTGTACCATTAATTGTAAAGCGAGGGGATGTTGGGTAGATCTACTGGAGTTTGACAAACTCCGCCCCGTGGCACGGGGAGTGCACGGAGGTACAATATCAGCCTATCTGACCATCCCGAGAGGACACGGGGGAGGCAAATCCGCGATGACGTAGGTCCGCAAAACCTGATGGCACGGCCACTACAATAATAGTCAGCTTTGGTACAAATTTCCTTAGTGCATGGAACAACGGATTAGCTACCCGCGATATCGGTTGAGCACTTTAACTATACAAAACTAGTTCATACCCGATAACGTATGTTACGGACATTAATATTTCTAAACCACGTTGCTATGATTTTGGATATTACAGAGCATTGCTTTTCACAAATAAACATTACTTAAGTATATGTTGATACGCTTATGATTATGAGACCGGGCCACTGCGTGGCAAGCCCACTGTGAACTCACCAACCGTTAGGTTGACACTTGCGTGGTTTAAACTTTTGCAGATCGCTGAGGAGTATCCGGACGCGGGTTGGCATGGCACATGAAGACTCTTGTTTTTGATTAAACTTAATTGGGAATTTAAAAACACTGATTTGTAAAGCACGTGGTTAGTGCTAAGACGATATATTTTTCCGCTGCGTACTTTGAGACCTTACTTTATGATAAATGTTTGGATTTACCCTGATTCGTTTAGTATTTGTAACTAGTGGTTGTGGTCCTGGTCTGGTCGCACCCCTTAACGGTATAAACTCCGTTAGTGGTTAATTTGGGGGTGTGACAACCTGTGTGCTAGACAAAAATCGAGTTGTAATAGTAATCAACGATTTAATCATCTAATCGTAAGTGTTTATTAAGTTTTTTGATTCATCGTTTATTATTGCTTCTCATTTATTAACTTTGTTGATTCATCGTTTATTAATGTTTCTCATACTTGATTCAATCATGCACTTGGATTCCGCACTCATGATTGATCATTGATATCGTGTTTCGACTATATTAGAAAAATGATAAGGCTTGTGTATTAAATTGGGTTGGGCTTTGGTTATCAATGTTTAATGATTGGTTGGTAGTTAATTATGTGTTTGTTCTTGTAAAATACGGTTTGGACTAGAGGCAGAAAGGGCTTTGGCTCATGTAATAAATGTGTGAGTTTGTATTCAAACAAACTCACATCCTACTAGCTAAGGTTCGCCGAAGTAGACATAAGAGAGATGGAGGGAATTCGTGACTCGAGAGAGACCAGAGTATGATCGGTGGCCTAACCGAAACTTGTGTGTTAGAAAGAAATCGAGTTGTAATAGTAATAAACGATTTAATCATCTAATCGTAAGTGTTTATTAAGTTTGATGATTCATCGTTTATTATTGTTTCTCATTTATTAACTTTATTGATTCATCGTTTATTATTGCTTCTCATACTTGATTCAATCATGCACTTGGATTCCGCATTCATGATTGATCATTGATATCGTGTTTCGACTATAATAGAAAAATGATGAGGCTTGTGTATTAAATTGGGTTGGGCTTTGGTTATCAATGTTTAATGATAGGTTGGTAGTTAATTATGTGTTTGTTCTTGTAAAATACGGTTTAGACTAGAGGGAGAAAGGGATTTGGCCCATGTAATTAATGTGTGAGTCTGTATTTAAAAACCTCACATCCTACTAGCCAAGGCTCGCCTAAGTAGACGCAAGAGAGAGGGAGGAAATTCGTGACTTGAGAAAGACAAGAGTAAGATTTCGGTGGCCTAACCGAAACCTGTGTGCTAGACAGTAATCGAGTTGTTATAGTAATCAACGACTTAATCATCTAATCGTAAGTGTTTATTAAGTTTGTTGATTCATCGTTTATTATTGCTTCTCATTTATTAACTTTGTTGATTCATCGTTTATTATAGCTTCTCATACTTGATTCAATCATGCACTTGGATTCCGCACTTTAGATTGATCATTAACATCGTGTTTCGACTATAATAGAAAAATGATGAGGCTTGTGTATTAAATTGGTTTGGGCTTCGGTTATCCATGTTTACTGATTGGGTGTTAGTTAATTAGGTGTTTGGTCTTGTAAAATACGGTTTAGACTAGAGGGAGAAAAGACTTTGGCCCATGTAATAAATGTGTAAGTCTGTATTTAAAAAACTCACATCCTACTAGCCAAGGCTCGCCTAAGTAAACACAAGAGGGAGGGAGGGAATTCGTGACTTGAGAAAGACCAGAGAATGATTTCGGTGGACTAACTGAAACCTGTGTGCTAGACAAAAATCGAGTTGTAATAGTAATCAATGATTTAATCATCTAATCGTAAGCGTTTATTAAGTTTGTTGATTCATCGTTTATTATTGCTTCTCATTTATTAACTTTGTTAATACATCGTTCATTATTCCTTCTCATACTTGATTCAATCATGCACTTGGATTCCGCATTCATGATTGATCATTGATATCGTGTTTCGACTATAATAGAAAAATGATGAGGCATGTGTATTAAATTGGGTTGGGCTTCGGTTATCTATGTTTAATGATTGGCTGTTAGTTAATTATGTGTTTGTTCTTGTAAAATACGGTTTGGACTAGAGGGAGAAAGGGCTTTGGCCCATGTAATAAATGTGTGATTTTGTATTTAAACAAACTCACATCCTACTAGCTAAGGTTCGCCAAAGTAGACACAAGAGAGAGGGAGGGAATTCATGACTTGAAAGAGACCAGAGAATGACTTCGTTGACCTAACCGAAACCTGTGTGCTAGACAAAAATTGAGTTGTAATAGTAATCAACGATTTAATCATCTAATCGTAAGTGTTTATTAAGTTTTTTGATTCATCGTTTATTATTGCTTCTCATTTATTAACTTTGTTGATTCATCGTTTATTAATGTTTCTCATACTTGATTCAATCATGCACTTGGATTCCGCACTCATGATTGATCATTGATATCGTGTTTCGACTATATTAGAAAAATGATAAGGCTTGTGTATTAAATTGGGTTGGGCTTTGGTTATCAATGTTTAATGATTGGTTGGTAGTTAATTATGTGTTTGTTCTTGTAAAATACGGTTTGGACTAGAGGGAGAAAGGGCTTTGGCCCATGTATTAAATTTTTGAGTTTGTATTTAAAAAAACTCACATCCTTCTAGCTAAGGTTTGCCGAAATAGACACAAAAGAGAGAGAGGGTGAGAGAGGGAATTCGTGACTTTAGAGAAACCAGAGTATGATTTCGGTGGCCTAACCGAAACCTGTGTGCTAGACATGAATCGAGTTATTATAGTAATCAACGATTTAATCATCTAATCGTAAGTGTTTATTAAGTTTGTTGATTCATCGTTTATTATTGCTTCTCAGTTATTAACTTTGTTGATCCTTCGTTTAGTATAGCTTCTCATACTTTATTCAATCATGCACTTGGATTCCGCACTAATGATTGATCATTGATATCGTGTTTCGACTATAATAGAAAAATGGTGAGGCTTGTGTATTAAATTGGGTTGGGGTTCGGTTATCCATGTTTAATGATTGGGTGTTAGTTAATTATGTGTTTATTCTTGTAAAATACGGTTTGGACTAGAGGCAGAAAGGGCTTTGGCTCATGTAATAAATGCGTGAGTTTGTATTTAAACAAACTCACATCCTACTAGCTAGGGTTCGCCGAAGTAGACATAAGAGAGAGGGAGGGAATTCGTGACTCGAGAGAGACCAGAGTATGATCGGTGGCCTAACCGAAACTTGTGTGTTAGAAAGAAATCGAGTTGTAATAGTAATCAACGATTTAATCATCTAATCGTAAGTGTTTATTAAGTTTGATGATTCATCATTTATTATTGTTTCTCATTTATTAACTTTATTGATTCATCGTTTATTATTGCTTCACATACTTGATTCAATCATGCACTTGGATTCCGCATTCATGATTGATCATTGATATCGTGTTTCGACTATAATAGAAAAATGATGAGGCATGTGTATTAAATTGGGTTGGGCTTCGGTTATCTATGTTTAATGATTGGCTGTTAGTTAATTATGTGTTTGTTCTTCTAAAATACGGTTTGGACTAGAGGGAGAAAGGGCTTTGGCCCATGTAATGAATGTTTGAATTTGTATTTAAACAAACTCACATCCTACTAGCTAAGGTTCGCCAAAGTAGACACAAGAGAGAGGGAGGGAATTCATGACTTAAAAGAGACTAGAGAATGACTTCGTTGGCCTAACCGAAACCAGTGTGCTAGACAAAAATCGAGTTGTAATAGTAATCAACGATTTAATCATCTAATCGTAAGTGTTTATTAAGTTTTTTGATTCATCGTTTATTATTGCTTCTCATTTATTAACTTTGTTGATTCATCGTTTATTAATGTTTCTCATACTTGATTCAATCATGCACTTGGATTCCGCACTCATGATTGATCATTGATATCGTGTTTCAACTATATTAGAAAAATGATAAGGCTTGTGTATTTAATTGGGTTGGGCTTTGGTTATCAATGTTTAATGATTGGTTGGTAGTTAATTATGTGTTTGTTCTTGTAAAATACGGTTTGGACTAGAGGGAGAAAGGGCTTTGGCCCATGTATTAAATCTGTGAGTTTGTATTTAAAAAAACTCACATCCTTCTAGCTAAGGTTTGCCGAAATAGACACAAAAGAGAGAGAGAGGGTGAGAGAGGGAATTCATGACTTGAGAGAAACCAGAGTATGATTTCGGTGGCCTAACCGAAACCTGTGTGCTAGACATGAATCGAGTTATTATAGTAATCAACTATTTAATCATCTAATCGTAAGTGTTGATTAAGTTTGTTGATTCATCGTTTATTATTGCTTCTCATTTATTAACTTTGTTGATCCATCGTTTAGTATAGCTTCTCATACTTTATTCAATCATGCACTTGGATTCCGCACTAATGATTGATCATTGATATCGTGTTTCGACTATAATAGAAAAATGATGAGGCTTGTGTATTAAATTGGGTTGGGGTTCGGTTATCCATGTTTAATGATTGGGTGTTAGTTAATTATGTGTTTATTCTTGTAAAATACGGTTTGGACTAGAGGCAGAAAGGGCTTTGGCTCATGTAATAAATGCGTGAGTTTGTATTCAAACAAACTCACATCCTACTAGCTAAGGTTCGCCGAAGTAGACATAAGAGAGATGGAGGGAATTCGTGACTCGAGAGAGACCAGAGTATGATCGGTGGCCTAACCGAAACTTGTGTGTTAGAAAGAAATCGAGTTGTAATAGTAGTCAACGATTTAATCATCTAATCGTAAGTGTTTATTAAGTTTGATGATTCATCGTTTATTATTGTTTCTCATTTATTAACTTTATTGATTCATCGTTTATTATTGCTTCTCATACTTGATTCAATCATGCACTTGGATTCCGCATTCATGATTGATCATTGATATCGTGTTTCGACTATAATAGAAAAATGATGAGGCTTGTGTATTAAATTGGGTTGGGCTTTGGTTATCAATGTTTAATGATTGGTTGGTAGTTAATTATGTGTTTGTTCTTGTAAAATACGGTTTGGACTAGAGGGAGAAAGGGCTTTGGCCCATGTATTAAATCTGTGAGTTTGTATTTAAAAAAACTCACATCCTTCTAGCTAAGGTTTGCCGAAATAGACACAAAAGAGAGAGTGGGTGAGAGAGGGAATTCGTGACTTGAGAGAAACCAGAGTATGATTTCTGTGACACCCGAGAATTTCAAGGTTAACTTCCGTTAGACAAACCCGTTAGTTACGATTATAAGTGTTAACTTAGTAACTAATGCTTAACTAGGCCGAATACGTCCACGACCTTTGGTTGATCACCGAACCCGTCCATATGTGTTATGTGTTCATCATTGATTGTCTTTATGTGCAATGTGATTTAAATACATGACTTATCATTGTGAATAGCATGATTAATTGTAAATACTTGATTATGTGAAAATTGACCTGTTTTGGTAGCCAGCGAAACTAACGGGCGAAACTATAGTGTCACCCGGTAGCCAGCTAAGCTACCCGATAACTCGTGACTAGAGCTAGTTTCGCCTGGCCAGCGAAACTGCCAGCGAAACTAGCCTCGGATATAAATAAACTTAATGAACCCTAGTAGCCTCATTTGCCTCATATCACAACAAACACACACACACACTTCTCTGGAATCTGGTCAGCCGAGGATACCATCAAGGGACCGAGATCTTAGTCTCTAGACCATCATCTCATCTCATCTATCGATTCTTGAACCAAACGTGAGTCCCAAAAACCTTTATTTATGTGTTTTCTATGTGTTTCTTTATAAAGTATGCTCAAACCTTCATGAAAACTTGTATGCTTCTGAGATAGTGCTTAGGGATGCTAGATCTACCATAAAGTCAGCAACTTTACGTTTAAAAACAAACCATGATGATGATTTATGCAATTTTGGTCATTTTAGGGTTTAGAAGTGTTTTTAGAGATTTGATGATTAAAATGCATGTTAAACATGATAAAGCTGCTTGATTTATGTTGGTAAATGCCTATGGATGCTAGATAATGAATTGCATGTATGATCAGAAGCTGTTAGGTTGATTTTTAGGCAAATCCGTGTGTTTTTCGCGACCAGCGAAACTGTCTGTTCTCTGGGCGAAACTAAGTAGCGAAATTATATCTCCTTCCAGCGACACTGACCAGCGAAATTATAGTGTCGCCGGGTAACCTGACCAGACCAGTTCGAGCGAAACTATCGAGCGAAATACCTGAACGAAAGTTCAAACCAGTTTCCCTGCGAAACTAGGCTAGCGAAACTTCGTCAGCAGTTTCGGGCGAAACTAGCCTAGCGAAACTGTGTCACCGGGCATTGCCTAGCGAAAGTGCTGCCCGTGCACCTAGCGAAACTGCCTAGCGAAACTATGCTAGCGAAACTAAGACCTGACCTAAAAACCAAACTTGTGAAATTTGCTTAAGTGTTATGCCATGATGAAACATGCTTGATATCTGATTTATATGAACCCTTGTTTATGATCAACCATTGGTGTCGTGTGTCGGTATGTCGAGTCATAGTTGCAACGTGCTATGTTATGGGCCATAGTGACGTTACGTAAAGATTAGACACGAAACTAATACTCAAGACCTAAACGTGTTCTAGGTCTTCGTTAAACAACAATATTTGGATTACTTGAAGTGTAGCAGTGCAACCAAAGGTGAGTGTCACTAACCCGCTTACCGTGAGTCTGTTTGGGCCACACCGAATAACTTAACGAAAACAATGCTGATAAACTCTAGAGTGCTAGGCACCTACTGATGAACATGAGAACACGGGATGCTTGGCACCCACTTGATGAACTGAAGTGTTTTATGGGAAACACTTGTGAACTCTGAACAAACTATTTTTGAAACAAAACTGAAAACGTTTTAATATGGCTAGTGTAGGTTAAAGTCTAAACCATATGATATCACATGTTTTCTAAGGATGCCTTATAACTTAAAAGTCCTCAACTAAAATTGTGCCATTAATTGTAAAGCGAGGGGATGTTGGGTAGATCTACTGGAGTTTGACAAACTCCGCCCCGTGGCACGGGAAGTGCACGGAGGAACAATATCAGCCTATTTGACCGTGGTCCCGAGAGGACACGGGGGAGGCAAAAACCGCGATGACGTAGGTCCGCACCGTACGGGATGGCTCGGCCCCCACAAAATAAGTCTGCTTTGGTACAAACTTCCTTAGAGCATGGAACAACGGATTAGCTACCCGCGATATCGGTTGAGTCCTTTAACTTTACGGAACTAGTACATACCCGATGACGTAGGTCACGGACAAACCATTTATAAACTGAGATTTAATTACGAGCGTTGCTTTTCACAAATAAATGACTTGTAAGTATACCTTGACACGAATTATGATTATGAGACCGGGCCAATGCATGACAAGCCCACTGTGAACTCACCAACCGTTAGGTTGACACTTGCGTGGTTTAAACTTTTGCAGATCGCTAAGGAGTATCCGGAGCGGGTTGGCATGGCACGTGAAGACTCTTATTTTTGATTTAACTTAAATTGGGGATTTATAAAACAATGAATTTGTAAGGCACGTGGTTAGTGCCAGGATAGTTATTTTTCCGCTGCGTATGTAATTTAAGACTTTGATTTATAACTTGCGTTTGAACTAACCCTGATTCGTTTAGTATTTGTAACTATGGTTGTGGATCCTGGTCTAGTCGCGCCCCTTAACGGTATAAACTCCGTTAGTGGTATTTTGGGGGTGTGACAGATTGGTATCAGAGCCATAATTTGCAGAGAACTGGAATCATTTTTGAAAACGATTTGGAAACTGCAACTTGAAAACCTTGGTTACAAAACGAATAAACAAATTCCCAAAGACAAAATTTTTACGTGCCAACCTGGGATACTCGCTCTGCTGTGTAAGTAAAGGCTTAATACGTATGTATATATATATATATATAAATATATATGTATAGACCGTGTCTAAGTAGTCTAACGGAAGACCTTAGGAAATTTTCACACACGAATACGAAATGCGACCGCGAATACGCACACTACTCTGGGGAAAGCGACAACGAAACGATGCTACACGCTACGTCCTGATTTCTACTACGACGACTACGCCGACGGTGACTTTATGGGAAGCCGACCTTCGACGATAGCACTCACGACGTTCCTCGACGACGCCTCGATTTTGCACAAAAATTTTTATCTGGACTAATAGTGGGATAACGGGAACTGGCTCATATACATATTATGGGATATGTATGATGTATAACTGTGACTGAACACTGGCTACTTAAACTGTTCAGCAAGATGTCTGGAAGAGGAAACGGAAGAGGCGGCATAAACATGACGCCTGCACAGCTGCAAGCAATGATTACTGAACATGTGCAAGCCGCGGTGGCAGCCGTCCAAGCTGCATATGCCGCACAGGGTAACTATTATGCCGGTTAAGGCACAAAGCAATTATATCATGACCTGTTTAATTTTAAAATCCGAACTATTTATGCATCAGGAAACCAGCACCACTGCACGTTCAAGTCCTTCATGGACTGTAAGCCGATGACATTTTCCGGCGAAGAAGGAGCTGTGGGACTCCTTAGGTGGATTGAGAAGTCCGAAAAGGTTTTCTCCATGTGTAACTGCCCAGCTGAAAGCAAGGTGAAGTTTGCTACTGGTACCTTCGAAGGAGCCGCACTCTCCTGGTGGAACGCTGAAATTCAGATGGTTGGGCTAGACGCGGCTAATAACATGCAGTGGGCAGCATTTAAGGAGCTGATCATGGAAGAATACTGTCCACGTGACCAAGTCAAGAAGCTTGAGGGTGAATTCCTAAATTTGAAGATGTCTGGGTCTGAAATCGAACAGTACACTGCACGATATCATGAATATGAGGTCCTATGTCCCACAATGGTCGATGCTGAGTTCAAACGCATTGAGCGTTATCTGGAAGGCCTCGCGCCTCAAATCAAAGGATTGGTGACTGCCAGCAACCCTGCGACCGTACAGCAAGCCATTCGTTTGGCTCACAAACTCACTGATCAAGAGGTTGAGAAAGGTACTCTACCTGCGAAAGCCACCGAGAAGACTGCCTTGAGTGGCAAAAGGAAGGCTGATGATGAAGCTCCTGAGAACTCGATGAATGTTCAGAGTGTTGGAAACAGCACTGGGAGGTCCTATAACTCCCAAGGTCAAAGCAAGAGGTCTGGGAATAACAGTGGCAACTACCGCCAGGGCGGAAATGGTCAGAGCAACTACAAGGGTAACCTGCCCTTGTGCAACAGGTGTGGAAAGCATCATGCTGGTAATTGTAGGAAGAATATGAGTTGCGAAAGGTGTGGTAAGGGAGGCCACGAAGCAAAAGACTGTTGGGCAACTTTGCCCGAGCAACAAAACCGCCCCAGAAGAAACAACAACTATGGGAACAATCGGGGCAATGGAAACAATGGTCAGAACCGCAACAATGAAGCTCCCAGGGGAAACAGTAACGGGAATTGTTATGAATGTGGTGCTCCAGGCCACATTAAAAGAGACTGCCCTCAGCTAAGAAGACAAGGTAATGGCAATCAGGGAAATAACGGTGGGAATGGTAATGGCGGAGGTAATGGTAATGGGAATGGCAATGGTAATGGTGGAAACGGAAATGGTGGAAATGGTAGAGGTCGAGCTTTTGTCATGGGCCAGGGTGAAGCTCGCAATGACGCCAACGTGATTAATGGTAAATTTATTTTGAACGGTTTCTTTGCTACTGTTTTATTTGATTCTGGTGCTGAGAAAAGTTTTATTTCCACTAAATTTTCTAAATTGATTAACGCTAAACCGATCGACTTAGATGCTAAATATGTGGTAGAGCTAGCTAATGGTAAACTTCATGATACGACCCAGATAGTTAAGGATTGTAAGCTAGAACTAGCGGGCCATACCCTAGGAATTGACCTTATGCCTTTCCCGATTGGTAGTTTCGACGTCATAGTAGGAATGGATTGGTTATCCGAAAACCGAGCTGAAATTTTATGTAAGGAAAAAGTGGTTCGTATTCCACTCGAAGACGGCAAAGTGTTAACGGTCCAAGGAGAAAAAGGTGGAACAGTCACCGGCATTATTTCATTCCTTAAAGCTCAGAAATGCCTCCGTAAGGGTCACTTCGCGATTCTTGCGAACGTCACTGACACGACACATCCCGAGCGCAAAATTGATGATTACCCGATAGTTCGCGACTTCCAAGATGTATTTCCTGAAGATCTGCCTGGCTTGCCTCCATTTCGACAAGTTGAGTTTGGGATTGATTTGGCTCCAGGTGCCGCTCCGATTGCACGCGCTCCGTATCGTTTGGCTGTAAGCGAACTCAACGAACTCTCCGCACAACTGCAAGAGCTACTCGACAAGGGGTTTATTCGTCCAAGTTCGTCTCCATGGGGAGCTCCGGTACTGTTTGTTAAAGGATGGAACGTTCCGCATGTGCATTGACTACCGAGAGCTTAACAAAGTTACTATCAAGAATCGGTATCCACTTCCTCGAATCGACGATCTCTTCGATCAACTGCAAGGTTCAAGCTACTACTCAAAGATCGATCTACGGTCTGGTTATCACCAACTTCGTGTTCGTGAAGAGGATGTTCCTAAGACTGCTTTCAGAACTCGATATGGTCACTACGAGTTCCTGGTTATGCCGTTTGGGCTAACCAATGCACCTGCCGTATTTATGGATCTGATGAATCGAGTGTGCAAGCCGTACCTCGATAGGTTTGTGATAGTCTTCATCGACGATATTTTGATCTACTCCAAGTCAAAGGAAGAACACGAGGAGCATCTGCGTCTTATTTTGGAATTGCTTCGCAAGGAACAGCTCTACGCCAAGTTTTCAAAGTGCGACTTTTGGATCCGCGAAGTTCAGTTTCTTGGACACATTGTTAATGAGGAAGGAATTCATGTCGATCCAGCCAAAGTGGAAGCAATAAAGAACTGGTCTACCCCAAGAGCGCCAACAGAAATCCGACAATTTTTAGGACTTGCCGGATATTATCGAAGGTTTATTAAGGGTTTCTCTCAATTGGCCCAACCCTTAACGGCCTTAACGCACAAAGGAGTGCAATACAGATGGGGTGAGAAAGAAGAGCGCGCGTTCCAAACGCTTAAGGATATGTTATGTTCGGCTCCAATTCTTGCGTTACCCGATGGAGTTGACGACTTTGTGGTTTATTGCGATGCATCAATCCAAGGACTCGGCTGCGTGTTGATGCAACGAGATAAAGTGATTGCCTATGGGTCCAGGCAACTAAAGGATACTGAAAAGAATTATACAACGCATGATTTGGAAATGGGAGCCGTTGTTCATGCACTCAAGATTTGGAGACACTACTTATACGGAACAAAGTGCACAATATTCACCGATCATAAAAGTTTACAGCACATCTTTGATCAGAAAGACCTCAACATGCGGCAAAGAAGGTGGGTTGAGTTACTAAATGATTATGATCTGGCAATTAAGTATCATCCTGGAAAAGCCAACGTTGTGGCTGATGCTTTAAGTCGGAAAGAGTATGAAAAGCCTCGTCGGGTACGAGCGCTTCAACTTACAATACATTCAGGATTACCGGATCGGATCCGTGACTGCCAACGAGAAGCTTTGAAAGCAGAAAACTTCGCAGCTGAAGCACTGCGTGGTGTAGATGGCCATTCTGAAGTTAAGTCCGATGGACTCACGTACTATAATGACAGAATCTGGGTTCCATTGTTTGGAAATCTCCGTGAGCTCGTGATGGACGAGGCTCACAAGTCAAGATATTCGGTGCACCCTGGATCGGATAAAATGTACCAGGATTTGAAGAGTTTGTATTGGTGGCCGAATATGAAAGCCGACATTGCTCGATATGTGACTAAGTGTTTAACCTGCTCAAGAGTCAAGATTGAATACCAAAAGCCTTCGGGTTTGCTACAACAACCAAAGATCCCAGAATGGAAATGGGAGGACATCTCCATGGATTTTGTAACGGGACTACCTCATCGATCAAATCAACCGGATGCGATTTGGGTTGTCATCGATCGGTTAACCAAATCTGCACATTTCATTCCGATGAAGGAAAGTGATAATATGGATAAATTGACAAAGCTGTACATCGACAAAATTGTAAAGCTTCACGGTGTGCCTAAGACTATCATTTCTGATCGAGATCCTCGATTTACTTCCCGATTATGGCAATCAATGCAGGAAGCATTGGGAACCCGACTAGATATGAGTACAGCTTATCACCCGCAGACTGACGGTCAGACGGAACGAACGATTCAAACCTTAGAAGATATGCTCCGAGCTTGCGTCCTTGACTTTGGGAAAGATTGGGAGACTCACCTTCCACTGGTGGAGTTCTCTTACAACAATAGTTATCATTCAAGTATAGGTGCTGCACCTTTTGAAGCACTTTATGGCAGAAAATGTAGATCGCCCGTGTGTTGGGCTGAAACGGGTGAGAAAGGACTTACTGGACCGGAAGTTATCCATGATATGACCGAGCGAATTATCCAAATTAGGCAACGGCTAGCTGCAGCACGTGATCGACAAAAGAGTTATGCCGACAAACGCCGAAAACCTCTAAAGTTCGAGGTGGGTGACAAAGTATTGTTGAAGGTATCCCCCTGGAAGGGAGTGATACGCTTCGGGAAGCGTGGAAAGTTAAATCCTCGCTACATCGGTCCGTTTGAAATTATTGGGGAAGTAGGCCCGGTGGCCTATCGATTGCAACTCCCTGCTGAACTCGATGGAGTTCACAACGTGTTTCACGTTTCCAATCTAAAGAAATGTCTGGCTGAAGACACTGAAATAATTCCTCTGGAGGAATTGGAAATCGACGAACATCTGAGATTTATTGAGCAACCAGTAGAAATCATGGGACGCGAGGAGAAAGCCCTCAAACGTAGCAAGATTCCGATCGTCAAGGTGCGATGGAACTCAAGGCGTGGACCTGAATATACTTGGGAGCGTGAGGATCAGATGAAGAAAAAGTATCCTCACTTGTTTGAGCAAACGTCCACAGAAACTCAAGGTATAATTTAATTTTGGGGACCAAAATTCCTTAACGGGAGGAGGATGTGACAACCCTAAAAATTTTGCTTTCTTTCCCCAGCGACGATAGCAACGACGACAGCTGATGCTGCGAACGCTACGACACAAGAATAATTTTCGGGACAAAAATTCCAATTTCAGGGGAATGATGTGACACCCGAGAATTTCAAGGTTAACTTCCGTTAGACAAACCCGTTAGTTACGATTATAAGTGTTAACTTAGTAACTAATGCTTAACTAGGCCGAATACGTCCACGACCTTTGGTTGATCACCGAACCCGTCCATATGTGTTATGTGTTCATCATTGATTGTCTTTATGTGCAATGTGATTTAAATACATGACTTATCATTGTGAATAGCATGATTAATTGTAAATACTTGATTATGTGAAAATTGACCTGTTTTGGTAGCCAGCGAAACTAACGGGCGAAACTATAGTGTCGCCCGGTAGCCAGCTAAGCTACCCGATAACTCGTGACTAGAGCTAGTTTCGCCTGGCCAGCGAAACTGCCAGCGAAACTAGCCTCGGATATAAATAAACTTAATGAACCCTAGTAGCCTCATTTGCCTCATATCACAACAAACACACACACACACTTCTCTGGAATCTGGTCAGCCGAGGATACCATCAAGGGACCGAGATCTTAGTCTCTAGACCATCATCTCATCTCCTCTATCGATTCTTGAACCAAACGTGAGTCCCAAAAACCTTTATTTATGTGTTTTCTATGTGTTTCTTTATAAAGTATGCTCAAACCTTCATGAAAACTTGTATGCTTCTGAGATAGTGCTTAGGGATGCTAGATCTACCATAAAGTCAGCAACTTTACGTTTAAAAACAAACCATGATGATGATTTATGCAATTTTGGTCATTTTAGGGTTTAGAAGTGTTTTTAGAGATTTGATGATTAAAATGCATGTTAAACATGATAAAGCTGCTTGATTTATGTTGGTAAATGCCTATGGATGCTAGATAATGAATTGCATGTATGATCAGAAGCTGTTAGGTTGATTTTTAGGCAAATCCGTGTGTTTTTCGCGACCAGCGAAACTGTCTGTTCTCTGGGCGAAACTAAGTAGCGAAATTATATCTCCTTCCAGCGACACTGACCAGCGAAATTATAGTGTCGCCGGGTAACCTGACCAGACCAGCTCGAGCGAAACTATCGAGCGAAATACCTGAACGAAAGTTCAAACCAGTTTCCCTGCGAAACTAGGCTAGCGAAACTTCGTCAGCAGTTTCGGGCGAAACTAGCCTAGCGAAACTGTGTCACCGGGCATTGCCTAGCGAAAGTGCTGCCCGTGCACCTAGCGAAACTGCCTAGCGAAACTATGCTAGCGAAACTAAGACCTGACCTAAAAACCAAACTTGTGAAATTTGCTTAAGTGTTATGCCATGATGAAACATGCTTGATATCTGATTTATATGAACCCTTGTTTATGATCAACCATTGGTGTCGTGTGTCGGTATGTCGAGTCATAGTTGCAACGTGCTATGTTATGGGCCATAGTGACGTTACGTAAAGATTAGACACGAAACTAATACTCAAGACCTAAACGTGTTCTAGGTCTTCGTTAAACAACAATATTTGGATTACTTGAAGTGTAGCAGTGCAACCAAAGGTGAGTGTCACTAACCCGCTTACCGTGATTCCGTTTGGGCCACACCGAATAACTTAACGAAAACAATGCTGATAAACTCTAGAGTGCTAGGCACCTACTGATGAACATGAGAACACAGGATGCTTGGCACCCACTTGATGAACTGAAGTGTTTTATGGGAAACACTTGTGAATTCTGAACAAACTATTTTTGAAACAAAACTGAAAACGTTTTAATATGGCTAGTGTAGGTTAAAGTCTAAACCATATGATATCACATGTTTTCTAAGGATGCCTTATAACTTAAAAGTCCTCAACTAAAATTGTGCCATTAATTGTAAAGCGAGGGGATGTTGGGTAGATCTACTAGAGTTTGACAAACTCCGCCCCGTGGCACGGGAAGTGCACGGAGGAACAATATCAGCCTATTTGACCGTGGTCCCGAGAGGACACGGGGGAGGCAAAAACCGCGATGACGTAGGTCCGCACCGTACGGGATGGCTCGGCCCCCACAAAATAAGTCAGCTTTGGTACAAACTTCCTTAGAGCATGGAACAACGGATTAGCTACCCGCGATATCGGTTGAGTCCTTTAACTTTACGGAACTAGTACATACCCGATGACGTAGGTCACGGACAAACCATTTATAAACTGAGATTTAATTACGAGCGTTGCTTTTCACAAATAAATGACTTGTAAGTATACCTTGACACGAATTATGATTATGAGACCGGGCCAATGCATGACAAGCCCACTGTGAACTCACCAACCGTTAGGTTGACACTTGCGTGGTTTAAACTTTTGCAGATCGCTAAGGAGTATCCGGAGCGGGTTGGCATGGCACGTGAAGACTCTTATTTTTGATTTAACTTAAATTGGGGATTTATAAAACAATGAATTTGTAAGGCACGTGGTTAGTGCCAGGATAGTTATTTTTCCGCTGCGTATGTAATTTAAGACTTTGATTTATAACTTGCGTTTGAACTAACCCTGATTCGTTTAGTATTTGTAACTATGGTTGTGGATCCTGGTCTAGTCGCGCCCCTTAACGGTATAAACTCCGTTAGTGGTATTTTGGGGGTGTGACAATTTCGGTGGCCTAACCGAAACCTGTGTGCTAGACATGAATCGAGTTATTATAGTAATCAACGATTTAATCATCTAATCGTAAGTGTTTATTAAGTTTGTTGATTCATCGTTTATTATTGCTTCTCATTTATTAACTTTGTTGATCCATCGTTTAGTATGGCTTCTCATACTTTAATCAATCATGCACTTGGATTCCGCACTAATGATTGATCATTGATATCGTGTTTCGACTATAATAGAAAAATGATGAGGCTTGTGTATTAAATTGGGTTGGGGTTCGGTTATCCATGTTTAATGATTGGGTGTTAGTTAATTATGTGTTTATTCTTGTAAAATACGGTTTGGACTAGAGGCAGAAAGGGCTTTGGCTCATGTAATAAATGCGTGAGTTTGTATTCAAACAAACTCACATCCTACTAGCTAAGGTTCGCCGAAGTAGACATAAGAGAGAGGGAGGGAATTCGTGACTCGAGAGAGACCAGAGTATGATCGGTGGCCTAACCGAAACTTGTGTGTTAGAAAGAAATCGAGTTGTAATAGTAATAAACGATTTAATCATCTAATCGTAAGTGTTTATTAAGTTTGATGATTCATCGTTTATTATTGTTTCTCATTTATTAACTTTATTGATTCATCGTTTATTATTGCTTCTCATACTTGATTCAATCATGCACTTTGAGTCCGCATTCATGATTGATCATTGATATCATGTTTCGACTATAATAGAAAAATGATGAGGCTTGTGTATTAAATTGGGTTGGGCTTTGGTTATCAATGTTTAATGATTGGTTGGTAGTTAATTATGTGTTTGTTCTTGTAAAATACGGTTTGGACTAGAGGGAGAAAGGGCTTTGGCCCATGTATTAAATCTGTGAGTTTGTATTTAAAAAAACTCACATCCTTCTAGCTAAGGTTTGCCGAAATAGACACAAAAGAGAGAGTGGGTGAGAGAGGGAATTCGTGACTTGAGAGAAACCAGAGTATGATTTCGGTGGCCTAACCGAAACCTGTGTGCTAGACATGAATCGAGTTATTATAGTGATCAAAGATTTAGTCATCTAATCATAAGTGTTTATTAAGTTTGTTGATTCATCGTTTATTATTGCTTCTCATTTATTAACTTTGTTGATCCATCGTTTAGTTTAGCTTCTCATACTTTATTCAATCATGCACATGGATTCCGCACTAATGATTGATCATTGATATCGTGTTTCGACTATAATAGAAAAATGATGAGGCTTGTGTATTAAATTGGGTTGGGGTTCGGTTATCCATGTTTAATGATTGGGTGTTAGTTAATTATGTGATTATTCTTGTAAAATATGGTTTGGACTAGAGGCAGAAAGGGCTTTGGCTCATGTAATAAATGTGTGAGTTTGTATTCAAACAAACTCACATCCTACTAGCTAAGGTTCGCCGAAGTAGACATAAGAGAGAGGGAGTGAATTCGTGACTCGAGAGAGACAAGAGTATGATTTCGGTGGCCTAACCGAAACCTGTGTGTTAGAAAGAAATCGAGTTGTAACAGTAATCAACGATTTAATCATCTAATCGTAAGTGTTTATTAAGTATATTGATTCATCGTTTATTATTGCTTCTCATTTATTAACTTCCTTGATTCATTGTTTATTATTGCTTCTCATTCTTGATTCAATCATGCACTTGGATTCCGCACTCATGATTGACCAATGATATCGTGTTTCGACTATAATAGAAAAATGATGAGGCTTGTGTATTAAATTGGGTTAGGTTTCGGTTATCCATGTTTAATGATTGGTTGATAGTTAATTATGTGTTTGTTCTTGTAAAATACGGTTTAGACTAAAGGCAGAAAGGGCTTTGCCCATTTAATAAATGTGTGATTTTGTATTTAAACAAACTCAAATCCTACTGGCTAAGGTTTGCCGAAGTAGACACAAGAGAGAGAGAGGGAATTTGTGACTCGAGAGAGACAAGAGTATGGTTTCAGTGGCCTAACCGAGACCTATGTGCTAGACAGAAATCCAGTTGGAATAGTAATCAACGATTTAATCATCTAATCGTAAGTGTTTATTAAGTTTGTTGATTCATCGTTTATTATTGCTTCTCATTTATTAACTTTGTTGATTCATCATTTATTAATGTTTCTCATACTTGATTCAATCATGCACTTGGATTCCGCACTCATGATTGATCATTGATATCGTGTTTCGACTATATTAGAAAAATGACAAGGGTTGTGTATTAAATTGGGTTGGGCTTTGGTTATCAATGTTTAATGATTGGTTGGTAGTTAATTATGTGTTTGTTCTTGTAAAATACGGTTTGGACTAGAGGGAGAAAGGGCTTTGGCCCATGTATTAAATCTGTGAGTTTGTATTTTAAAAAACTGACATCCTTCTAGCTAAGGTTTGCCGAAATAGACACAAAAGAGAGAGAGAGGGTGAGAGAGGGAATTCATGACTTGAGAGAAACCAGAGTATGAATTCGGTGGCCTAACCGAAACCTGTGTGCTAGACATGAATCGAGTTATTATAGTAATCAACGATTTAATCATCTAATCGTAAGTGTTTATTAACTTTGTTGATTCATCGTTTATTATTGCTTCTCATTTATTAACTTTGTTGATCCATCGTTTAGTATAGCTTCTCATACTTGATTCAATCATGCACTTGGATTCCGCACTAATGATTGATCATTGATATCGTGTTTCGACTATAATAGAAAAATGATGAGGCTTGTGTAATAAATTGGGTTGGGGTTCGGTTATCCATATTTAATGATTGGGTGTTAGTTAATTATGTGTTTATTCTTGTAAAATACGGTTTGGACTAGAGGCAGAAAAGGCTTTGGCTCATGTAATAAATATGTGAGTTTGTATTTAAACAAACTCACATCCTACTAGCTAAGGTTCGCCGAAGTAGACACACGAGAGGGAGGGAATTTGTGACTCGAGAGAAACACGAGTATGATTTCGGTGGCCTAACCGAAACCCGTGTCTTAGAAAGAAATCGAGTTGTAACAGTAATCAACGATTTAATCATCTAATCGTAAGTGTTTATTAAGTATATTGATTCATCGTTTATTATTGCTTCTCATTTATTAACTTCCTTGATTCATTGTTTATTATTGCTTCTCATACTTGATTCAATCATGCACTTGGATTCCGCACTCATGATTGATCAATGAGATCGTGTTTCGACTATAATAGAAAAAATGATGAGGCTTGTGTATTAAATTGGGTTGGGCTTCGGTTATCCATGTTTAATGATTGGGTGTCAGTTAATTATGTGTATATTCTTGTAAAATACGGTTTGGACTAGAGGCAGAAAGGGCGTTGGCTCATGTAATAAATGTGTGAGTTTGTATTTAAACAAACTCACATCCTACTAGCTAAGGTTTGCCGAAGTAGACACAAGAGAGAGAGAGAGGGAATTTGTGACTCGAGAGAGACAAGAGTATGATTTCAGTGGCCTAACCAAGACCTATGTGCTAGACAAAAATCCAGTTGTAATAGTAATCAACGATTTAATCATCTAATCGTAAGTGTTTATTAAGTTTGTTGATTCATCGTTTATTATTGCTTCTCATTTATTAACTTTGTTGATTCATCATTTATTAATGTTTCTCATACTTGATTCAATCATGCACTTGGATTTCGCACTCATGATTGATCATTGATATCGTGTTTCGACTATATTAGAAAAATGATAAGGCTTGTGTATTAAATTGCGTTGGGCTTTGGTTATCAATGTTTAATGATTGGTTGGTAGTTAATTATGTGTTTGTTCTTTTAAAATACAGTTTGGACTAGAGGGAGAAAGGGATTTGGCCCATGTATTAAATCTGTGAGTTTGTATTTTAAAAAAACTCACATCCTTCTAGCTAAGGTTTGCCGAAATAGACACAAAAGAGAGAGAGAGAGGGTGAGAGAGGGAATTCATGACTTGAGAGAAACTAGAGTATGAATTCGGTGGCCTAACCGAAACCTATGTGCTAGACATGAATCGAGTTATTATAGTAATCAATGATTTAATCATCTAATCGTAAGTGTTTATTAAGTTTGTTGATTCATCGTTTATTATTGATTCTCATTTATTAACTTTGTTGATTCATCGTTTATTATTGCTTCTCATACTTGATTCAATCATGCACTTGGATTCTGTATTCATGATTGATCATTGATATCGTGTTGCGACTATAATAGAAAAATGATGAGGCTTGTGTATTAAATTGGGTTGGGCTTCGGTTATCCATGTTTTTAGATTGGGTGTTAGTTAATTATGTGTTTATTCTTGTAAAATACGGTTTGGACTAGAGGCAGAAAGGGCTTTGGCTCATGTAATAAATGTGTGAGTTTGTATTTAAACAAACTCACATCCTACTAGCTAAGGTTCGCCGAAGTAGACACAAGAGAGAGGGAGGGAATTCGTGACTCGAGAGAGACCAGAGTATGATTTCGGTGGCTTAACCGAAACCTATGTGCTAGACAGAAATCGAGTTGTAATAGTAATCAACGATTTAGTCATCTAATCGTAAGTGTTTATTAAGTTTGTTGATTCATCGTTTATTATTGCTTTTCATTTACTAACTTTGTTGATTCATCGTTTATTATTGCTTCTCATACTTGATTCAATCATGCTCAATTATGTGTTTGTTCTTGTAAAATACGTTTTAGACTAGAGGAGAAAGGGCTTTGACCCATTTAATAAATGTGTGATTTTGTATTTAAACAAACTCACATCTTACTAGCTAAGGTTCGCCGAAGTAGACACAAGAGAGAGGGAGGGAATTCATGACTTGTTAGAGACCAGAGTATGACTTCGGTTGCCTAACCGAAACCTGTGTGCTAGACAGAAATCGAGTTGTAATAGTAATTAACGATTTAGTTATCTAATCGTAAGTGTTTATTAAGTTTGTTGATTCATCGTTTATTTATGCTTCTCATTTATTAACTTTGTTGATTCATCGTTTATTATTGCTTCTCCTACTTGATTCAATCATGCACTTGGATTCCGCACGCATGATTGATCATTGATATCGTGTTTCGACTATAATAGAAAAATGATGAGGCTTGTGTATTAAATTAGGTTGGGCTTCGGTTATCCTTGTTTAATGATTGGGTGTTAGTTAATTATGTGTTTATTCTTGTAAAATACGGTTTGGACTAGAGGCAGAAAGGGCTTTGGCTCATGTAATAAATGTGTGAGTTTGAATTTAAACAAACTCACCCTACTAGCTAAGGTTCGCCGAAGTAGACACAAGAGAGAGGGAGGGAATTCGTGACTCGAGAGAGACCAGAGTATGATTTCGGTGGCCTAACCGAAACCTATGTGCTAGACAGAAATCGAGTTCTAATAGTAATCAACGATTTAATCATCTAATCGTAAGTGTTTATTAACTTTGTTGATTCATCGTTTATTATTGCTTCTCATTTATTAACTTTGTTGATTCATCGTTTATTATTGCTTCTCATACTTAATTCAATCATGCACTTGGATTTCACACTCATGATTGATCATTGATATCGTGTTTCGACTATAATAGAAAAATGATGAGGTTTGTGTATTAAATTGGGTTGGGCTTCGGTTATCCTTGTTTAATGATTGGGTGTTAGTTAATTATGTGTTTGTTCTTGTAAAATACGGTTTGGACTAGAGGCAGAAAGGGCTTTGGCCCATTTAATAAATGTGTGAGTCTGTATTTAAAAAACTCACATCCTACTAGCCAAGGCTCGCCTAAGTAGACACAAGAGAGAGGGAGGGAACTCGTGACTTGAGAAAGACCAGAGAATGATTTCCGTGGCCTAACAGAAACCTGTGTGCTAGACAAAAATCGAGTTGTAATAGTAAACAACGATTTAGTCATCTAATCGTAAGTGTTTATTAAGTTTGTTGATTCATCGTTTATTATTGCTTTTCATTTATTAACTTTGTTGATTCATCGTTTATTATTGCTTCTCATACTTGATTCAATCATGCACTTGGATTCCGCACTCATGATTGATCATTGATATCGTGTTGCGACTATAATAGAATAATGATGAGGCTTGTGTATTAAATTGGGTTGGGCTTCGGTTATCCATGTTTTTAGATTGGGTGTTAGTTAATTATGTGTTTATTCTTGTAAAATACGGATTGGACTAGAGGCAGAAAGGGCTTTGGCCCATGTAATAAATATGTGAGTTTGTATTTAAACAAACTCACATCTTACTAGCTAAGGTTCGCCGAAGTAGACACAAGAGTGGGAGGGAATTCGTGACTCGAGAGAGACCAGAGTATGATTTTGGTGGCCTTACCGAAACCTGTGTGTTAGAAAGAAATCGAGTTGTAACAGTAATCAAAGATTTAATCATCTAATCGTAAGTGTTTATTAAGTATGTTGATTCATCGTTTATTATTGCTTCTCATTTATTAACTTCCTTGATTCATTGTTTATTTTTGCTTCTCATACTTGATTCAATCATGCACTTGGATTCCGCCCTCATGATTGATCAATGATATCGTGTTTCGACTATAATAGAAAAAATGATGAGGCTTGTGTATTAAATTGGGTTGGGCTTCGGTTATCCATGTTTAATGATTGGGTGTCAGTTAATTATGTGTATATTCTTGTAAAATACGGTTTGGACTAGAGGCAGAAAGGGCGTTAGCTCATGTAATAAATGTGTGAGTTTGTATTTAAACAAACTCACATCCTACTAGATAAGGTTTGCCGAAGTAGACACAAGAGAGAGAGAGGGAATTTGTGACTCGAGCAAGACCAGAGTATGATTTCAGTGTTCTAACCGAGACCTATGTGCTAGACAGAAATCGAGTTGTAATAGTAATCAACGATTTAATCATCTAATCGTAAGTATTTACTAAGTTTGTTGATTCATCGTTTATTATTGCTTCTCATTTATTAACTTTGTTGATTCATCGTTTATTATTGCTTCTCATACTTGATTCAATCATGCACTTGGATTCTGCACTCATGATTGATCATTGATTTCGTGTTTCGACTATAATAGAAAAATGATGAGGCATGTGTATTAAATTGGGTTGGGTTTCGGTTATCTATGTTTAATGATTGGGTATTAGTTAATTATGTGTTTGCTAAAATACGGTTTGGATTAGAGGGAGAAAGCGCTTTGGGCCATGTAATAAATATGTGAGTTTGTATTTAAAAAAACTCACATCCTACTAGCTAAGGTTTGCCAAAATAGACACAAAGAGAGAGAGAGAGAGAGAGAGAGAGAGAGAGAGAGAGAGAGAGAGATAGACATAGAGAGAGGGGGAATTCGTGACTTGAGAGAGACCAGAGTATGATTTCGGTCGCCTAACCGAAACCTTTGTGTTAAAAAATTGAGTTGTAATAGTAATCGACGATTTAATCATCTAATCGTAAGTGTTTATTAAGTTTGTTGATTCATCGTTTATTATTGCTTCTCATTTATTAACTATGTTGATTCATCGTTTATTATTGCATCTCATACTTGATTCAATAATGCACTTGAATTCCGCACTCATGATTGATCATTGATATCGTGTTTCGACTATAATAGAAAAATGATGAGGCTTGTGTATTAAATTGGGTTGGGCTTCGGTTATCCATGTTTAATGATTCGGTGTTAGTTAATTATATGTTTGTTGGCCATGCGGTACTGTTGGACATAGTATCATGAGTGGGTAATCAGTTAGGGTACGAGTATTGTTAGCGGCCAAATCCGTTTATTGATTGTGTTTTGGTGTAATTTTTTCCTGTTTTTTTAGTTTTTTTTTTGCCTTCGTTCTTCCTGTTTCCATGGATTCATCTCGATTGGATCCACTCCTCGTGGTCCAATCTGCTGATATGCTTGATCCCGGTGATGAGGGATTGTGTTCAAAGGTCTATGTTCCACTGAATTTTCAAAAATTGTCAATTCGACATTAAAGGAGGTGTCTAGTGCTGCTGAACAGGATCGAAATCTAGATCCGGCGTTAATGGAGGATTCAATTAACGCAATTAATGTGTCGGATAAGGTAATGAATAGGTCTTGTGATGTAAATGATTCTGCAGTTATTAAGGACCCGATTAGTACAGATTTGACAGCCGATATCTCTAATTACAATGGTTCTGAAATTAATGAGGTAATCGACAGCTTACCTTCATCCTCTAGTACTGAATTTGTGCGATGTGTAAATCTGATTTGAGAGATGATTGGAAAGGATTTAGCATGGTTGAAATCCCTCGATGTGAGAATGGTAATTTCAAAATTGAGATTAGGGATCAGTTGTTTGTCACCGATGTTATGAACTGCAATTTGGATGCGCGTAAAGCCGAGTTAATGGATAAGGGGTCTGAGAATACTAAGGCTATTATGAATAAGGGATTGGGCTCAATTTCTGCTTCAAAAGAAGAGGTTGATGAGGCTATGGAGGATTTTTTCAGTTTTTGAAATACTGATCATGTGTTTATGAAATCAATGGTGGAGTTTATTGTTTTGCATCAGAATGAGTTGGAATTTGTTGCTAGATATCAAGGTTATTTGAGTAATATGAACCTGTTAAAGGATGTTACTAGTTACATGGAAGGTAACTTTGGGGTTTTTATTTTTCCTATGGCTGCTAAATGTATTTCCATAACTGGTAACAATTTTGAAACTATTGTAC
This sequence comes from Deinandra increscens subsp. villosa, assembly GCA_039602395.1. NCBI lineage: Eukaryota > Viridiplantae > Streptophyta > Magnoliopsida > Asterales > Asteraceae > Deinandra > Deinandra increscens. The sequence goes on along the minus strand of JBCNJP010000008.1, from coordinate 38,585,152 downwards.
CTGTTGAGTCTTGCTGGGTCAATAGGTATGTTCATATGAAATATAGTAGCATTTTTTCTTCTGGGACAGAATTCTCTTGTGACAGTCTATTTAATGAAGATGATCATGTTCTAACTGCATTGTTCAAATTTTACTCTGCTTCTATTTTAAGGAAAATGGCAGTTAAGATTAAAATGAAAATGGACTATACAGAAAAGCATTTGTTTGATCTTCAGAACAGATTTCTTGATGTGATTCCTGTTGACTTTAAGGCTGGTAATGATAAGAAACTTAGAGAGTATGTTTCAAATGGTGAGGGTAAGAATTCAGTTTACATTGATGCTGGTTTAGGAAGAAGGATGGTTAGCCTTAGCCATACTAAATCTAAGTTGGAAAGGTTGGCTACTACCTATGATCTGATTTCCTCTTCTCTCACTTGTGTTACTTTCAATATGGGGAAAGCATATGTATCTCTTGATTACAGCCCTCCTGCTCACCTGGATTCTGATGTTATTGTGGTGCAGAATGCAATGGAGGAGAGTAGTGCTGAGGGTGCTGGCTCAATTCCTTTAATCAAGTATGATCATGTCAGGAGAGTCAAGAAAAGTATGAGGGAAATTTTAGTTGAGCAACATAATCAGTTGGCCAAAGCAAAAAAACTTCAAAGGGATATGATAGAGAAAATTAAAGCTGGCCATGTTGATGAAACTAAATGTGAGGCATTCAAAAATCTTCCCTCTGATGCTGCTATTGTGTTTGCTGCTAAACATGCTCCTAATGGGGATGTGGAAGGTTTTTTAATTAAGCAACTTGCCAAGGAAAAGAGGATAAGAAAAGAGGAGGAGCAAAAGAAGGAACAAAAACAATCTTATGCTAATGTGGTATAGAGTGATGAGGTTGATCAGGAGTTGAAGGAGGTGAAGTTTATTCCTCCTGCTATTATTCCTAGTGGTGAAAAAGTCATGATTATAAACCCCAAGTTTATTGAAGAAACTAGGAAAGTATATAAAAATCATCTGTATGGCATTTTATTGGTACTATGTGTATGATTGGGTGGGTTAGATTTCATATCTCTAAAATGTGGAAGTCTTTTGGGATTGAGGAAGCTACTACTAATGGTAAAGGGATTTTTTACTTCAAGTTTAAAGATGAGAATGGTCCTATGAATGTCTTGAAATCTGGACCTTGGGCTATCAGAAGTATTCCTTTGTGTGTTCATCATTGGGAGGCAGGTATGGTATTAGAAAAAGTTGAGCCTAAGGTGGTTCCTAACTGGGTTACATTTCATGGCCTCCCACTGGAAATGTGGAATGTGGAGAGTATTTGCAGTATAGCTAGTTGCTTGGGCAAGCCAATCACTTTTGACAGCATCACTGCTGAGAAATGTAGTAAGAAGGAGAATGCAAGCTTTGCCAGAGTTCTGATTGAGGTTCCTGTTCATGAAGCTTATCCTTGTTTTGTGAAGGCTTTCTATCCTGTGGATGAGTATGGATTTCAAAAGAGCATAGATACTCATATTGAGTTCTCTAAACTACCAGTTAGCTGTCATCATTGTCTTGTTTATGGCCATACTTTTGAGGCTTGTATGAACAGAATGTTGACTGAAGAGGAGGTGTTGGAAAGAGAAAAGGTTGTTAATGGTGTGGAATCAATCTCTGAACCTACTGCAAGTGATCCTGATATTGCCCAGGAGGATGTTAACATTGCTGCTGTGAGTGATCCCCCTGTTAATGCTCCTAGCAATGTTGATGTTCCTGTTCCTGCTAGTGCTAAACCTGTGACCTCAAATACTCATAGTAATGTGGGGAGAGTTGATGATAACAAGGGGTCAGGTGCTCGAAAGCCTGAGGTTGATGATGAGGGTTTTCAAGTGGTAGTTAACAAAAAGAATTCTGGCAATAGGAAGTCTAACTTAAAGAATCATGAGGGGAACAATGGAAAGGGAAATAAAGGGCCTGCAGTTAATTCTTCTAGTAGTTCTGCTATGAGATCTAGTCAACAGGAATGGTAAAAAGTCAGTAGTGGCCAAGTATCTGCTTGCAGAACACCTGTGATTAATCAGGCTGACCAGAAGAAGGTGGGGGTTAACAGTAGTTTGGTACAGACTAAGGCTACTAATAAAGGGATTCATGGTGAGGAGAAAAAGGTGGACCAAAAATTGGGTATAAGGGGAATTCAGGGGAATGGTAAACCAATCAAAAGTGGTAAAGTGCAGGAGGAGAAAAAGCATTGTGATAGAATGGTTGTTGATAAGGGTCTCAGTTGCAGAACAGGAAGTCAGTTCCTCCTGATAAATTTGTTCCTCTAAAGACTTATAATTCTTTCAACGTGATGGAGGATATCACAACTGACATTACTAATGCTACACATAGTAACTCCATATTCCAGCCTAATGAGGAGTTTATTCCTGTCAATAAATCAAAAAATCTTACTACAGCTTTGGAAAGCTATTATAAAAGTTTGTTTGAGGAGGAGAAGGGTGAGGTAGTTGTTTATGTGACTAATAAGCTCGTCCCTCCCTTTGAAAGAAGAAGTGCATGGAGTTTTGCTCAGAGAAAATTGTTTATGATCTTATGTAATAAAAATGGGTTTGATGCTGGCATGCAGTGTATTCTTGAGGATGAAAGGAATGCTGAGGAAGTTTGTGAGATGCAAGATGACTTAATGGAAAATAATGTGGTACAGGAGAATGAAGTGAAGGTATGTGGGTCTCATGAGGAATCTTTGAAAGAAGATTCTTGCCTGGAATGTTAGAGGGTTGAACAATCTGGATAGGATTGTTTTGGTCAAAAAAGTGTTGAGGGAGAATGGTATTTGGATTTGTGGTATCATTGAATCTAGATTAGGTTCAAGCAAAATTGACTTGGTTACCAAACAAGTTAATAGTCATTGGAATTGGGCCTCTAATGTGGATTGTTGTAGGGAATGGGCCAGAATAATAGTGGGATGGGACTCTACCAAGGCTGATGTTCAGGTTATAGACAAGAATGATCAGGCTCTGCATTGTGTGGTTAATTCACTTGAGGGTAAGGAGAGCTTTCTTTGCTCTTTTATCTATGAGCATATTACTCCTGTCAAAAGAAAGTTGTTATGGCTTGACCTTGTGTGTCATAGTCAAATGATTAATGAGTTACCATGGGTTTGTATGGGGGATTTCAATATAATTCTTGACCCTGCTGAGTCTACATTTATCAACTCTAAGATGAATTTCTCTATCACTCAGTTCAGGGGCTGTCTCTCTTCTTGTGGGCTAAGTGATTGTGGGTATCATGGAATGAAGTTCACTTGGACCAGTAAGCCAAAGACTGGTTGTGGTATCCGTAAGAAGCTTGACAGAGTGATTGCCAATCAAAATTTCAATGTTAACTTTGAGAAAGCTGTTGTGGAATTCTTGCCTTTTTATTCATCTGACCACTCTCCAATGTTGCTGCAGTTTGGTGATAGGTGTAAGCAGAAGGGTACGCGCGGCTTTTAGATTCATGAAGTACTTAACAAGAAAGTCTGAATTTCATGAAATTGTTGCTGAGGGGTGGCAGAAGAAATTTATGGGTTTTTAAATGTTTCAGCTTGTCTCTAAATTAAAGGGTCTAAAGACTCCTTTGAGGAAACTCATTCTTTGTGAAGGTAATTTGTTTGAGAGGGCTGAGAAAATTAGGTTTGAGTTGGAAAGAATTCAAAGAGAAATGGTGGATGATCCTGGTAATGGTTCTCTAAGGGATGAAGAGGGTGTCTATTTGAATGCTTATAAAGATGCCTTGATTGATGAATACCATTTTAACAAGCAGCAGTCCAAAATTAACTGGTTGAGAGATGGGGATAGTAACACTAAGTTTTTTCATGCCGCTGTCAAAGAGAGAAAGGAAAGAAGAAAGATAATCATGATTAAAGATGCTGATGGTGAGGAGTATTATGGAGATCAAATTGCTGAAGCTTTTGTTAAGCACTTTAGTAGTTTTTTAGGAAGAAAGGGCTCTGTGGTGGAAATTTCTGACCCTGAATCTCTTTTTGTCAACACTATTCCCCTTGAAGCTGCTGATGCTATGATCTGTCCTATGACTATAGCTGAAATTAAAGATGCTCTGATGAGTATTGATGATGATAAAGCCCCTGGGCCAGATGGGTTCACTGCAAAAAAATTTAAGGTTGCGTGGGGAGTTGTGAAAGATGATGTGTGTGATGCTGTTTTAGAATTCTTCAACAATGGGAAACTTCTAAAAGAGGTTAATAACACTTCCATATCTCTAGTCCCTAAGGTTAGCAATCCCTCTTGTGTTACTGATTTTAGGCCCATTGCATGTTGTAATGTTATATACAAGTGTATTAGTAAAATTCTCTGCAACAGAATTAAGGGGGTGCTTGGTTCAGTTGTGGATGTGAATCAAAGTGCATTCATTCCTGGAAGGCAGATTAGTGATAACATTCTTCTTGCTCAGGAGCTTGTTAGGCGGTATAATAGAAAGGGAGGGAGTGGAAAGGTGGCTTACAAGATAGATATTCAAAAAGCCTATGATACTGTGGACCTTGATTTCATGAAAACTATTTTAGGGTACTTTGGGTTTCCCAGGACTATGGTTGGTTGGATCATGGAGTGCCTGAATACTGCTTCTTTCTCTATTAACTTTGAAGGTCAGCAACATGGGTTTTTTAGGGGTTTAAGAGGTTTGAGTCAGGGTGACCCTCTGTCACCTTATCTGTTTACATTGGTCATGGAGGTGCAATGATCAAAAGACATATCAGGGGCAACAATGATTTTCAATATCATTGGAAATGTGAGAAAATTCATCTAACACACCTCTGTTTTGCTGATGATTTGATGCTGTTCTGCAGGGCTGATAAGAAATCTGTGCAAATTCTTAAGAATTCTTTGACTGAGTTCTTTAGGGCTTCTGGTTTGGTTCCAAATCAGCTAACAAGCATAGTTTTCTATGGCAGTGTTGCTGAGAGTACCAAGAGAGTGTTGGATGCCATTATGCCTTTCAATCCTGGCTCTCTTCCTGTTAGGTATCTTGGTGTTCCTCTTCTATCTAGTAGGTTGTACTATAAAGACTGCATTATGCTAATTGAAAAAGTAAGAAAGAGGTTGGATAACTGGAAAAACAAGTTTCTGTCATTTGCTGGTAGGCTGCAGTTGGTTAAGTCTGTTTTATCTTCTATTTGCATCTATTGGACATCTATGTTCATACTGCCGGCTAATGTGTTGGAAGAGATTGAAAGAATGATGAGAAGGTTTCTGTGGGCTCATGAAACTAATGCTAGGGGTAAAGTCAGAGTTAAATGGGACAATGTATGTCAAAAATGGAAAAATGGTTGGTTGGGGGTCAAATATCTTAATATTATGAATTATGCTCTTGTTACTAAACATATTTGGAACTTGGTTTCTGGTAGAAATTCCATTTGGGTTAAATGGGTCAGACTATACCTTACGGAGGATAGGAACTTTTGGACATTAAAGCCAAAAAATGGTTGCAGTTGGGCCTGGAGGAAAATTCTTGATTGTAGAAAGCTGATAAGAATACATATGTTGTTTGAGATTGGGAATGGGACTAAGATTAATGCTTGGCATGACAGATGGCATGAAATGGGGCCATTAGACTTGTATGTTTCAAATAGAGACATTATAAGGGCTGGGTTTAGAGATGACTCCACTGTTTCTGATATTGTGGATGGTAATGGGTAGAAATGGCCTATGGAATGGTATAGAAAATATCCTCTGTTAAATTCTATCCAATGCCCTGAAATTAGGAATGAGATGGAGGATAAGCTTTGGTGGATAAGTAAGGATGGTGATCTGGTGAACTTCAGTACTTCTGTGTGTTATGATGATTTGTTAAGCCATAAACCTGAAGTTTATTGGGCTGCTAATGTTTGGTTTGCTCAAAGAATTCCAAGGCATGCTTTTGTTTTGTGGATGGCTGCTCAATATAAGTTATTAACACAGTATCGGCTGGATAAGTGGAGTGGGAGTGGGGAGAGGAAATGTGCTTTCTGTAATTCTCAGCCTGATAGCCATAAACATTTGTTTTTCACATGTAGCTTTCTAGGGGAATTATGGAGAAGGGTCAAGCTTAAGGTTAGAATGATGGATGCCCCAGACAACTGGAATGATGTCAAGGATTACCTTGGTAATCTGCCTTTAAAGAAATCTATATGGAATGTGATTAGGAAGCTAACCATTGCTGCCACTGTTTACTTTATTTGGCAAGAAAGGAACTTGAGGCTATTTCAAGGAAAAAGAAGGAATTTGGAGGCTATTGAGCATTTGATCGATGATTCAGTTAGACTCAAGCTGAAAAGTACTATTGTGAAATATTCCGCTCAAGTTATGCAGGCGGATGAGGTTTGGAAGTTTCTGCCCCATTTTCTCTCCAATGATAGCATGCATTTGTGATGTTATGAGGGTTTGGGGATCTTATATGTATGGTATGGGTTGGGCCAGATATTTTTGTAAATCATGGTGGTCTTTTGTCAATAATTTGTGGGATGGGGGGATTTATTGGGATGGAAGGTGGTGGAAAGGTTGGGCTCCAAGCACTATAGTGAGATTTGGGGAGGGATTTGGGGAGGGATTTGGGGGGGGGGGGGTGACTGGTACATCTTGCACACAATGCACTTTCTTTGGCTTCATTAGAGGGGGGGGGGAGTGTGAGTGGTATGGTGACATTCTAAAGGGAGGAGTGGAGGAGGAGTGTAATCTTAATAGTATTAGGATTTGGGGTGGTGGGATATGCAGGGTCCTTTTATATGATGTTGGGTTGCACTATAAAGCTAGGGTAGTCATCTGGTGTATTTTTACACCTTCCTTTATTCTTTCATTTCTGTTTGGTTTGTTTTTGCTTTGTGTCTTGTGGCACTTGCATTTCTGTATCAATTCTACTGGTCATTTGGGTCAAATTTGGCTGGTGACCAGATGTGCTCTTATTAATTGGTGGATAGGTTTTGGATGGCATGTGACATGCATCAGCCCTGGAGTGATATGGATCAATGGTGCCAAGTGGTTTAGGACGTTATTTTCCTCCCCATATATTTATATTTTTAGCACTTACCATTGGTACCAAAACCCAATTGTCTTTCTTGTGTCTGCTTTTTACATTTTTTATCTTTTGAGTCTTGCCTCCATTTGGAGGTGGGGTGGGGGGCATGGGGATCTTATTCTGGTGGAGAGTTGGTGGTTGGAAGAGGCCATTATGCTTGATGATTATTGAAATTGCCCTATGTACTGGTGTTCAAAGACAGAGAGGTTGCTGGTGCCACAAAATAATTTTATCTATTTACTTGTTATCTTTTCTTGGTTTCTGTTTTGGGTTATATCTGTTTATTCTGGCAAGATCTATGACAGAGGAAAGATGAAGGTTTGGAATGTCATGGTTTTATGGATAAGTTGGTTTAGAAGTGGTAGTGAGGGATTTATTTACTGTTGTGGCAGCGCTGCTCTTACTGGTTTGGCTTTAGTTGCTGTCATTTTACTAAGGGGTGGGAAAGCTGGCTGGAAAGTGATCATTTTTGGTAATTTAAAGATTGAAAGGTTGCTGGGTTCCAATTATACTATATCCTCTTTATTTGAGGGATATGCTTGGTTACAAGTTTGGAGACTATTTCCTCTTTGTTTTGTTGAGGATGTCTTAGTTGATTTGGTGATGAGTGCTGCAATGTTAGAGAATTGTGGGTGTATTGGATGGAAGATGATAACTTTTGGTGTTGAGATAGGATGGCCTCTTATAAGAATTTGATGCATGAATGATTGGGATGGAAACTGTAGTGTTAATGGCACATGAGATTTAACAAAGACTCAGCACTTGAATAATGAGTGTTAGGTAATTTTGGCTGTGCGGTTGAGCAGTTTGTATGAGACTTGTGGTGGAACAGGTTCGAACTTGGGTCGGGTTGGGAGGATAACTGGATGCACCTATGATCGTGAATGGGAAAGCTTGTATGATACTGGTGAAAGAATTGGTTCGAACTTGGGACGGAGCTACTATCTTATTTGGTGGGCTACTTTTGTGATATTAAGGTTTCATTTTTGGGCTGTTGGGCTGAAGTGTTTTGGGCCTTATTTTCTGCTGAGTGCTATCTCCAAGATGGACCAATGGTGAAAGTATACTCGGGATATGCGGGAAAGAGCTATGTGTCTGGATTTGAGTTGGAGGATTACTTTTAGGATTGTCTTTTGTTTTGGGTGTATTTTGATCTTTAGGAGTTTTTTGTTGTTTCTATGTGCACTTAGCTGTTAAGGTTGGGAAGTGTCCAACCTAGTGGCTCTGTGTGTTCTTGTACTTTTTTGTTCAATCTATTTATTTTGCCGGGTTTCCCCAAAAAAAAAATTATGTGTTTGTTCTTGTAAAATACGGTTTGGACTAGAGGGAAAAAAGGGCTTTGGCCCATGTAACAAATGTGTGAGTTTGTATTTCAACAAACTCACATCCTACTAGCTAAGGTTTGCCGAAGTAGACACACGAGAGAGGGAGGGAATTCGTGACTTCAGAGAGACCAAAGAATGATTTCGGTGGCCTAACCGAAACCTGTGTGCTAGACAAAAATTGAGTTGTAATAGTAATTAATCAACGATTTAATCATCTAATCGTAAGTGTCTATTAAGTTTGTTGATTCATCGTCTATAATAGAAATATGATAAGGCTTGTGTTTTAAATTGGGTTGGGCTTCGGTTATCCATGTTTAATGATCGGGTGGTAGTTAATTATGTGTTTGTTCTTGTAAAATACGGTTTAGACTAGAGGGAGAAAGGGCTTTGGCCCTTGTAATAAATGTGTGAGTTTGTATTTAAAAAAACTCACATCCTACTAGCTAAGGTTCGCCGAAGTAGACACAAGAGAGAGGGAGGGAATTCGTGACTTGAGAAAGACCAGAGAATGATTTCGGTGGCCTCACCAAAACCTGTGTGCTTGACAGAAATCGAGTTGTAAAAGTAATCAACGATTTTATCATATAATCGTATATGTTTATTAACTTTGTTGATTCAGCGTTTATTATTGCTTCTCATTTATTAACATTATTGATTTATCATTTATTATTGCTTCTCATACTTGATTCTATCAATCACTTGGATTCCGCACTCATGATTGATCATTGATATCGTGTTTCGACTATAATAGAAAAATGATAAGGCTTGTGTATTAAATCGGGTTGGGCTTCGGTTATCCATGTTTAATGATTAGGTGGTAGTTAATTATGTGTTTGTTCTTGTAAAATACGGTTTGGACTAGACGGAGAAAGGGCTTTGGCCCATGTAATAAATGTGTGAGTTTTTATTTAAACAAACTCACATCTTACTAGCTAAGGTTCGCCGAAGTAGACACAAGAGAGAGGGAGGGAATTCGTGACTTGAGAGAGACCAGAGAATGATTTCGGTGGCCTAACCAAAGCCTATGTGCTAGACTGAAATCGAGTTGTAAAAGTAATCAACGATTTAGTCATCTAATCGTCAGTGTTTATTAACTTTGTTGATTCAGCGTTTATTATTGCTACTCATTATCAATCACTTGGATTCCGCAATCATGATTGATCATTGATATCGTGTTTCGACTATAATAGAAAAATGATAAGTCTTGTGTAAATTGGGTTGGGCTTCGGTTATCCATGTTTAATGATTGGGTCGTAGTTAATTATGTGTTTGTTCTTGTAAAATACGGTTTAGACTAGAGGGAGAAAGAGCTTTGGCCCATGTAATAAATGTGTGAGTTTGTATTTAAAAAAACTCACATCCTACTAGCTAAGATTTTCCGAAATAGACACAAAAAATAGAGAGAGAGAGAGAATTCATGACTTGAGAGAGACCAGAGTATGATTTCGGTGGCCTAACCGAAACCTGTGTACAAGACAGAAAATGGAGTTGTAATAGTAATCAACGATTTAATCATCTAATCGGAAGTGTTTAATAAGTTTGTTGATTCATCGTTTATAATAGCTTCTCATTTATTAACTTCGTTGATTCATCGTTTATTATTGCTTCTCATACTTGATTCAATCATGCACTTGGATTCCGCACTCATGATTGATCATTGATATCGTGTTTCGACAATAATAGAAAAATGATGAGGCATGTGTATTAATTCGGGTTGGGCTTCGGTTATCCATGTTTAATGATTGGGTGGTAGTCTATTATGAGTTTGTTCTTGTAAAATACGGTTTGGACTAGAGGGAGAAAGTGTTTATTAACTTTGTTGATTCATCGTTTATTATTGCTTCTCATTTATTAACTTTGTTGATTTATTGTTTATTATTGCTTCTCATACTTGATTCAATCAATCACTTGGATTCCGCACTCATGATTGATCATTGATATCGTGTTTCGACTATAATAGAAAAATGATAAGGCTTGTGTATTAAATTAGGTTGGGCTTCGGTTATCCATGTTTAATGATTGGGTGGTAGTTAATTATGTGTTTGTTCTTGTAAAATAAGGTTTGGACTTGAGGGATAAAGGGCTTTGGCCCATGTAATAAATGTGTGAGTTTGTATTTAAAAAAAACTCACATCCTTCTAGCTAAGGTTTGCCGAAATAGACACAAGAGAGAGTGAGAGAGAGAGAGAGAGAGAGAGAGAGAGAGGGAATTCATGACTTGAGAGAAAGCAGAGTATGATTTCTGTGGCTTTGGTTATCCATGTTTAATGATTGTGTGGTAGGTAATTATGTGTATGTTCTTGTAAAATACGGTTTGGACTAGAGGAAGAAAGGGCTTTGGCCCATGTAATAAATGTTTTAGTTTGTATTTAAACAAACTCTCATCCTACTAGACAAGGCTCGCCGAAGTAGACACAAGAGAGAGGGAGTGAATTCGTGACTTGAGAGAGACCAGAGAATGATTCCGGTGGCCTAACCGAAACCTGTGTGCTAGACAGAAAATGGAGTTGTAATAGTAATCAACGATTTAATCATCTAATCGTAAGTGTTTATTAAGTTAGTTTATTCATCGTTTATTATTGCTTCTCATTTATTAACTTTGTTGTATCATTGTTTATTATTGCTTCTCATACTTGATTCAATCATGCACTTGGATTCCGCACTCATGATAGATCATTGATATCGTGTTTCGACTATAATAGAAAAATGATAAGGTTTGTGTATTAAATTGGGTTTGCTTCGGTTATCCATGTTTAATCACTGGGTGTTAGTTAACTATGTGTTTGTCCTTGTAAAATACGGTGTAGACTAGAGGAAGAAAGGGCTTTGGCCCATGTAATAAATGTGTGAGTCTGTATTTAAACAAATCACATCCTACTATCCAAGGCTCACCGAAGTAGACACAAGAGAGAGGGAGGGAATTCGTGACTTGAGAGAGACCAGAGAATGATTTCGGTGGCCTAACCAAAACCTCTGTGCTAGACAGAAATCAAGTTGTAATAGTAATCAATGATTTAGTCATCTAATCGTAAGTGTTTATTAACTTTGTTGATTCATCGTTTATTATTGCTTCTCATTTATTAACTTTGTTGATTTATCGTTTATTATTGCTTCTCATACTTGATTCAATCAATCACTTGGATTCCGCACTCATGATTGATCATTGATATCGTGTTTAGACTATAATAGAAAAATGATAAGGCTTGTGTATTAAATTGGGTTGGGCTTCGGTTATCCATGTTTAATGATTGGGTGGTAGTTAATTATGTGTTTGTTCTTGTAAAATAAGGTTTGGTCTTGAGGGATAAAGGGCTTTGGCCCATGTAATAAGTGTGAGTTTGTATTTAAAAACACTCACATCCTACTAGCTAAGGTTTGCCGAAATAGACACAAGAGAGAGTGAGAGAGAGAGAGAAAGAGAGAGAGAGAGAGAGAGGGAATTCATGACATGAGAGAAACCAGAGTATGATTTCTGTGGCCTAGCTGAAACCTGTGTGCTAGACAGAAATCGAGTTGTAATAGTAATCAACGATTTAATCATCTAATCGTAAGTGTTTAATATGTTTATTGATTCATCATTTATTATTGCTTCTCATTTATTAACTTTGTTGATTCATCGTTTATTATTGCTTCTCATACTTGATTCAATCATGCACTTGAATTCCGCACTAATGATTGATCATTGATATCGTGTTTCGACTATAATAGAAAAATGTTAAGGCTTGTGAATTAAATCAGGTTGGGCTTCGGTTATCCATATTTAATGATTGGGTGTTAGTTAATTATGTGTTTGTTCTTGTAAAATACGGCTTAGACTAGAGGAAGAAAGGGATTTGGGCCATGTAATAAATGTGTGAGTCTGTATTTAAACAAACTCACATCCTACTAACGAAGGCTCGCCGAAGTAGACACAAGAGAGAGGGGGGGAATTCGTGACTTGAGAGAGACTAGAGAATGATTTCGGTGGCCAAACCGAAACCTGTGTGCTAGACAGAAATCGAGTTGTAATAGTAATCAACGATTTAGTCATCTAATCGTAAGTGTTTATTAACTTTTTTGATTCATCGTTTATTATTGCTTCTCATTTATTAACTTTGTTGATTTATCGTTTATTATTGCTTCTCATACTTGATTCAATCAATCACTTGGATTCCGCACTCATGATAGATCATTGATATCGTGTTTCGACTATAATAGAAAAATGATAAGGCTTGTGTATTAAATTGGGTTGGGCTTTGGTTATCCATGTTTAATGATTGTGTGGTAGCTAATTATGTGTTTTATTTTGTAAAATACGGTTTGGACTAGACGGAGAAAGGGCTTAGGCCCATGTAATAAATGTGTGAGTTTGTATTTAAACAAACTCACATCCTACTAGCTAAGGTTCGCTGAAGTAGACACAAGAGAGTGGGAGGGAATTCGTAAGTTGAGAGAGAAAAGAGAATGATTTTGGTGGCCTAACCATAACCTGTGTGCTAGACAGAAATCGAGTTGTAAAAGTAAGCAATGATTTAGTCATCTAATCATAAGTGTTTATTAAATTTGGAGATTCATCGTTTATTATTGCTTCTCATTTATTTAACATTGTTGATTTATCGTTTATTATTGCTTCTCATACTTGATTCAATCAATCACTTGGATCCCGCACTTATGATTGATTATTGATATCGTGTTTCGACTATAATAGAAAAATGATAAAGCTTGTGTATTAAATTAGGTTGGGCTTTGGTTATCCATGTTTAATGATTGGGTGGTAGTTAATTATGTGTTTGTTCTTGTAAAATACGGTTTACACTAGAGGAAGAAAGGGCTTTGGCCCATGTAATAAATGTGTGAGTCAGTATTTAAACAAACTCACATCCTACTAGCTAAGGCTCGCCGAAGTAGACACAAGATAGAGGGAGGGAATTCGTGACTTGAGAGAGACCAGAGAATGATTTCGGTGGCCTAACCGAAACCTGTGTGCTAGACAGAAATCGAGTTGTAATAGTACTCAACGATTTAGTCATCTAATCGTAAGTGTTTATTAACTTTGTTGATTCAGCGTTTATTATTGCTTCTCATTTATTAACTTTGTTGATATATCGTTTATTATTGCTTCTCATACTTGATTCAATCAATCACTTGGATTCCGTACTCATGATAGATCATTGATATTGTGTTTCGACTATAATAGAAAAATGATAAGGCTTGTTTATTAAATTGGGTTGGGCTTTGGTTATCCATGTTTAATGATTGTGTGGTAGCTAATTATGTGTTTTATCTTGTAAAATATGGTTTGGATTAGACCTCCAGAAAGGGCTTTGGCCCTTGTAATAAATGTGTGAGTTTGTATTTAAACAAATTCACATCCTACAAGCTAAGGTTCGCTGAAGTAGACACAAGAGAGTGGGAGGGAATTCGTAACTTGAGAGAGACTAGAGAATGATTTTGGTGGCCTAACCATAACCTGTGTGCTAGACAGAAATCGAGTTGTAAAAGTTAGCAATGATTTAGTCATCTAATCATAAGTGTTTATTAACTTTGGAGATTCATCGTTTATTATTGCTTCTCATTTATTTAACATTGTTGATTTATCGTTTATTATTGCTTCTCATACTTGATTCAATCAATCACTTGGATCCCGCACTTATGATTGATCATTGATATCGTGTTTCGACTATAATAGAAAAATGATAAGGCTTGTGTATTAAATTATGTTGGGCTTCGGTTATCCATGTTTAATGATTGGCTGGTAGTTAATTATGTGTTTGTTCTTGTAAAATACGGTTTACACTAGAGGAAGAAAGGGCTTTGGCCCATGTAATAAATGTGTGAGTCTGTATTTAAACAAACTCACATCCTACTAGCTAAGGCTCGCCGAAGTAGACACAAGATAGAGGGAGGGAATTCATGACTTGAGAGAGACCAGAGAATGATTTCGGTGGCCTAACCGAAACCTGTGTGCTAGACAGAAATCGAGTTGTAATAGTACTTAACGATTTAGTCATCTAATCGTAAGTGTTTATTAACTTTGTTGATTCAGCGTTTATTATTGCTTCTCATTTATTAACTTTGTTGATTTATCGTTTATTATCGCTTCTCATACTTGATTCAATCAATCACTTGGATTCCGTACTCATGATAGATCATTGATATCGTGTTTCGACTATAATAGAAAAATGATAAGGCTTGTGTATTAAATTGGGTTGGGCTTTGGTTATCCATGTTTAATGATTGTGTGGTAGCTAATTATGTGTTTTATCTTGTAAAATATGGTTTGGACTAGACGGAGAAAGGGCTTTGGCCCTTGTAATAAATGTGTGAGTTTGTATTTAAACAAACTCACATCCTACTAGCTAAGGTTCGCTGAAGTAGACACAAGAGAGTGGGAGGGAATTCGTAACTTGAGAGAGACCGGTGAATGATTTTGGTGGCCTAACCATAACCTGTGTGCTAGACAGAAATCGAATTGTAAAAGTAAGCAATGATTTAGTAATCTAATCGTAAGTGTTTATTAACTTTGTTGATTCATCGTTTATTAATGCTTCTCATTTATTTAACATTGTTGTTTTATCGTTTATTATTGCTTCTCATACTTGATTCAATCAATCACTTGGATTCCGCACTTATGATTGATCATTGATATTGTGTTTCGACTATAATAGAAAAATGATAAGGCTTGTGTATTAAATTAGGTTGGGCTTCGGTTATCCATGTTTAATGATTGGGTGGTAGTTAATTATGTGTTTGTTCTTGTAAACTACGGTTTGGACTAGAGGGAGAAAGCGTTTTTTTTTTGGAAAGGGTTTACCCCGGTGATAACATTAAAAAGCATACTGAACAACAAAGAAGGAAACGGCACAGGGACAAACCCCCAGCCGGAAAGCACGCGAACACAGCCCAACAAACAAATAAACAACACGCCCACATGAAAAACGGGCAATCAATAGAAACCTAATCAGCCCCCGTTATCTAAAACATGAACATCCGCAATCTCCCAATCAGCCAAGCGATTAACCACCCTACTCGATCTCCTGAACTTTAGCGACATAAGGCGAAGCCTGATCACATCAGAGATGACATCATGAGCACATCCGGCGGCCTGGCATGGTTACGAAAAAGACGATTATTCCTCTCTTGCCAAACAAAGTATGTAGTAGCAGCCACCCCTAACCGACCAATCACAACATCAATCGAGTTTTGCCTAGCCATACGACATAGCTCCTCCATAACAACAGTCCAAACAGGAGGAGTAGCACGAAACCCCAACTTAGTTCCTAGCTTGTTCCACACCCTGGCAGAAAAAGGACATTGAAAAAACAAGTGGTTAATCGAATCGAAATCCGAAAAGCAGAGGAGGCAGCACATCATATTCTGGGACCTTCTATTTGCATCCCAACGTAAAATGCGATCCTGAGTGAGGAGCCTTCGTTTCATAATAAGCCACAAATGAAACGCATGTTTAGGAATGCATTGAGAAAACCACACAACAGGAGCCCAATTAACCAGAGGCAACCGATATCTAAGCGAGGACCAAGCCAATGAAGCAGAGAACTCACCCGTATCATGCCCAGAAACCCAAACTAATCTGTCACGAACACCATGCGACAAATCAGGAATGTTCAGGTTCCACTCGCTAGGGACACCCTTAGCGACAATAGCAGCCACCGAGTCAGAGTAACAAAGCCTTGCACTGTAGATCATTCTGTGGGAGATATAGTTACATAACGGACCCGTGGGGCTCCAGTTATCAAACCACGCAGACGAGCTCTGACCATCACCTAAAACCACTCAAATATGTTTACGGATCAGAGGGCGAAGTTGAAGGATTTTCCTCCAACCCCAGGAACAGTTAGCAGGGACCCGGCAATCCCAAAAATTACGGGACCTAAGATGGTACAAGAAAACCCATTCCACCCATAAGGAAACCCGATGCGATAAAAGACTCCAGACATGGGTCGCCATGAGAGCCCTATTAGAATCTCTGATCCTGCGAATGCCAAGACCCCCTTCAGACTTAGGCACACACAACTCCTTCCAAGCAATCTTAGCTCTCCCATTGTATTTGGAGCCCACACCCCATAAAAAATCACGCATCTTTGCCTCCAAATCTTTAATTACACGACTCGGCAAAATAAACATGGAGGACCAATAAATCTGCATAGACGACAACACTGAAACAATAAGCTGTAACCAACCAGCCGCAGATAAAAAACGATTAAGCCAGCTCGAGATCCTGACATTAACACGCTCAACCAAAACCTTACAGTCCGAGTACCTCAACCTCGACGTAATAAGGGGAACCCCCTAGTACCGGACAGGCAAATCCCCTTCCTCAAAAGGCAAAACATTAAGGATAGCACTTTTAACCTCCTCCGGGACACTGCAAAAGAACACAGTGCTTTTCTGAGCACTAGGAACCAACCCAGACATCGAAGTAAACTCTTGGAGCGAATGGAAAATAGTCTTTACCGAGTGCACATCCCCATGAGCAAAAATAAATAAATCGTCTTCAAAATAAAGATTAATAATCCGCTGCTTACCACATTTGTGATGAAAACGAAACGCACTATCAGCCCCTACATTCTTCTGAAAAATCAGCGTAAGGATCTCCATAACCATAGTGAATAAATAAGGAGAGATCGGGTCACCTTGATGAAGACCACGTTTACCCCTAAAATAACCATGTATACCACCATTAATACCTATCGAAAACGAAGCAGTAGTGACACATGTCATAATCCAATGCACCATTTGAGAATGAAAACCAAAACCAATCACCACCTTCTCAAGAAACTGCCAATTAACGGTCATAAGCCTTTTGAATATCGACCTTAAACGCACACCTAGCCGGACCCACATTCCTGTGATAATTTTGCATCAATTCTTGGGTAAGCAGAATGTTGTCAGAAATCCGACGCCCAGGGATAAAAGCCGACTGGTTAACACTGATGATATCCCCTAACCCAACCTTGATACGATCAGCCAAAATCTTAGTGATACATTTGTAGATAATATTGCAGCACGAAATAGGCCTATAATCCATAACAGACGAAGGGGTCGCCACCTTCGGAATCAGGGCAAGAAAGGTATGATTTAATTCCTGGAGAAGATTACCCGTGATGAAAAAATCCCGAACAGCATTCGTGAAATCCTGACCAACAACCAACCACGCTTTTTTGAAAAAAAGCAGCCAAATAACCAGCAGGCCCGGTAGCCTTATCATCATCCATGGAGAAAAGGGCATCATGAACCTCTTGACTATAAACATCTCTAATCATATAAGCCGCAGCAGCCTCATCCACTTTATTCACAAACAAGTCATCCAACCCATCTAAATTAGGCATAACATCAGACCCCAAAAAGAGTTCATAATGAGAAACCAGAGCAGCAGGAACAGCCACCCCCTTATGCATATTACCATGGGCATCTTTAATAGCATTAATCCGGTTACGATGTTGCCGACACTTTAGAGAATTATGAAAATACGCTGAATTCGAATCCCCCATTGCCAGCCAATGAATTTTAGATTTTTGCTTCAAAAATCTTTCTTCATCCAAGAGAGCGGTATTGTACCTATTAAGACACTCAGCATCCCAAACCCGGAGGGTCTGATCTGAAGGGTTCACATCGAGAGCCTTTTGGGCATCATCCAATTGAGTCCTGAGGATACCCACTAATTTATGAACATCCCCTTGCATGGTTAACATTTTACGTAGCGTTTTTTTCAGATTTTTAAGCTTCTTAACTAACACAAATTGATGAACACCATAATAACCAACAACCCATTTCTCCTTAACAATTTCCACAAACTCAGGCTTGTAGGCCAGAAAGTTGGCGAATCTGAAAGGGGCATGCTTTCTCGAAGCCTTTCCAGGAATGTTCAAAACACATAGAGCATGATCCGAAATCTTATATGGTTGGAAAACAACAAACGAGTTGGGGCATTCCTCCATAAAACACATATTACTCATAACCCTATCGAGTTTCTTTATCAGCCCCATACCACCTTTTGGCTTTTGATTCCAGGTATAGTGTAACCCCATACTGTTAAGATCAAGAATTTCGAGATCATGCACGCAATCCTGAAACTCAACCATCCCATTGTCCGTCCTGGAGGAGCCCACAGACATGTCCTCCATATGTAAAGTGGTGTTAAAATCCCCTAACACCGCCCAAGCTTTGCCATGAACAAACATTTTATGAAGCAACAAGTTCTGCCAAAGATGCCTACGTGTAATATACAAATTTGACGCATAAACCAACGAACAAAAAAACACTATAGAGGTTTGCTTAATAAAGACTTGTAAATGAAGAACCTGATCATTCATATTCAGCAACATCACGTCCATCAACTCCGTATCCCATCCCACAATAATCCTGGTCCCTTTAGTACAGTATGCCGAATTTGAAACCCAATCCCAGTTACGAAAGGCACCACTACACACCTGCATTAGTTTATCCATCTCCACGTGAGACTCCAGAATAGCACACAAACTAAGACCATTTTCCCTAACCATCTGACGAACCTCCTTTTGTTTTAGCGGGCGGTTCAGCCCCCTAATATTCCAAGAAGCAAGACTAATCATCGACACCAGTGATAGAAGGAGTGCTTGCCCCTTGAACATTTTGGTTCATAAACGTCCCCATTTCACCAACATTTTCAACCACATCATCCATTGCGGGCATATCATATGACTGTAAATGACTCGAGTCATACACTAGCTTCGAGTCAAGAGCAGAGTACTTGTTGAACAACTTTGGTTGGCTACTACTAGATTCCCCCCCCCCCTCCCACCATTTGCCGGTTGTGTACTCGATTGCCCTTTCTGGTGGATCCACGCGCTTACCCGACACCGGCCTATACACAAACGCAGGCTTAGAATTTGGCATCTTATAACCCTCTTGTTTGCTAGCTTTCTTATGATGAACAGCAACATAACCATCCTTATCCTCCACCTGAGGAGCCTTACCCTTCTGATTGTCACGCTTATGCCTCACACACTCCTTAGAGTAATGTCCAAACACAACACAATGTTCACACCTCGGAGGCTTCCACTCATATTCCACATCAACTTCCACTTTGATATAATTAGTACCATTTTCATCCGGAACTGCCAGCGTTATTTTATCCCGGAACTCAGCCCTAGCAGACAATTCAATGAAAGCTCGTGCATAACTGCTTCTCCCCCAGACATCTCTACACATCGAAGCAGTGTAAGAATCCAGATGTTTTGGATTTCCAATCTTGGACGCCAACATACTAAGGCCATCCTCAGTATACGCTGCAAGAGGTATATTATGTAATTTTACCCAAACAGAAACCAACTCAATATCCTCTTTCGTTAGGTTAGCATTCGGTGTCCAAATATTAAGAAATAATGGTTTGTTACGAATCATCCACGGGCCTCCCTCAAGAGCTCCCATCATACCTTTTCTATCATAAAATTGAAAAAAGAAGAACCCGTTCCCATTCATCATACTTTTCTGGTTGCCATATTTTTTCCAACTCTGACTAGTGAAATATTCTACCACTGGGAAAGCCAGACGCTCACCAAGAAAATATCCATAAAGGGTATAACCCATATTATCGGCTACCTTCCTAACGTCCTCAACCGGGATGACCACATCAACACCATGTTCATTTAGCTCAGAGTTCATCTTTCAGAAATTCAGTTTACCTTTAACAGGTTTGTCAAGATTACATTTCAGCGTACTAGCATAGGATATAGCCGGCTTCTACTTGGTAATAAGAGGGTTACTCAAATCATCGGTACTAGTCCTCGTTTTTTTTAGATAGTCATTGACATCCATAGGGCTGACACCCACATTCAACTTTACCGACGAATCTAATCCGACAGCAGGATTAGCGCTAACATTTGCAGGAGAAGAAACTTTGTCGACGTGAGCAGGGCTGACGTCATTCCGCGGAACCTCAGACTGGGTAGCCTTTTCCGGTGCACCGGTAACTTTTGCCGACGGTGTCGATGATGCATGGCTTCTCCGAGTGGGAGGCAGTTTGCTTCCATCAATGTTTTTCAATTTCGAAACCAAACCAGATGTTGTTAAGGGAGGTTTAGGGTTCATACTAATCCGAAAAGATGAAACCCAGTCGACGTTACCTTGTCAGAAACTTAATCAATAATATTACAGGAATGCAGTTCGATCTGGCAGTCAAGGAAGGGAACAGTAAACACTGCCGTAGCCTTGAACAACTAGAGAAAAAAGACCTGTAATCTAATGATCTTGAAACCAACAAGAACGGAAAAAAAACCCTAATCAGATCAAGAAAACCCGATTAAGGAGAGAACAGACAGAAACGAACACCGTATTCAATGCAATATGGCCGCTAACAATACTCGTACCCTTCCAATCTCTCAACTAACTCAATCACAGGGTATTACACAATGATAGTACAAACCAGTGATTGAATAACTCAAACCCTAATTTACCGAAAATCGCTAATACACTCGTACTAAGTTAATGATTAAAGAAAGCAGTCACAGGATTGGTAGGGGTTGATTGCAATCAAAAAAGCAGTGGAACAAGAAATGATGAAACGAATCGAACCAGAAAGAAAACGATTTTTGGAAGAAGAAACTCGCCAAAATCGCCCTAGAGAACCAGAGAGAACATCGCTCGATAACTAGCACACAGGTTTCGGTTGGGGAGAAAGCGTTTTGGCCCATGTAATAAATGTGTGAGTTTATATTTAAAAAAACTCACATCCTACTAGCTAAGGTTTATCGAAATAGAGACAAGAGAGAGAGAGAGAGAGAGAGAGAGGGAATTCATGACTTGAGAGAGACCAGAGAATGATTTCGGTGGCCTAACCATAACCTGTGTGCTAGACAGAAATCGAGTTATAAAAGTAATCAACGATATAGTCATCTAATCCTAAGTGTTTATTAACATTGTTGATTCATCGTTTATTATTTCTCCTCATTTATTAACATTGTTGATTTATCGTTTATTATTGTTTCTCATACTTGATTGAATCAATCACTTGGATTCCGCACTCATGATTGATCATTGATATCGTGTTTCGACTATAATAGAAAAATGATAAGGCTTGTGTATTAAATTGGGTTAGGCTTTGGTTATCCATGTTTAATGATTGGGTGGTAGTTAATTATGTGTTTTATCTTGTAAAATACGGTTTGGACTAGAGGGAGAAAGGGCTTTGGCCCATGTAATAAATGTGTGAGTTTGTATTTAAACAAACTCACATCCTACTACCTAAGGTTCGCCGAAGTAGACACAAAAGAGAGGGAGGGAATTTGTGACTTGATAGAGACCAGAGAATGATTTCGGTGGCCTAAACAAAACCTGTGTGCTAGACAAAAATCAAGTTGTAAAAGTAATCAACGATTTAGTCATCTAATCAGAAGTGTTTATTAACTTTGTTGATTCATCGTTTATTATTGTTTCTCATTTATTAACATTGTTGATTTATTGTTTATTATTGCTTCTCATACTTGGTTTAATCAATCACTTGGATTCCGCACTCATTATTGATCATTGATATCGTGTTTCAACTATAAAAGAAAAATGATAAGGCTTGTGTATTAAATTGGGTTGGGCTTCGGTTATCCATGTTTAATGATTGGGTGGTAGTTAAATATGTTTTGTTCTTGTAAAATACGGTTTGGACTAGAGGGAGAAAGGGCTTTGGCCCATTTAATAAATGTGTGCGTCTGTATTTAAACAAAATCACATCCTACTAGCCAAGGCTCGTCGAAGTAGAAACAAGAGAGAGGGAGGGAATTTGTGACTTGAGAAAGACCAGAGAATTTTTTTGGTGGCTTAACCGAAACCTGTGTGCTAGACAGAAATCGAGTTGTTATAGTAATCAATGATTTTGTCATCTAATCGTAAGTGTTTATTAACTTTGTTCATTCATCGTTTATTATTTCTTCTCATTTATTAACATTGTTGATTTATCGTTTTTATTGCTTCTCATACTTGATTCAATCAATCAGTTGGATTCAGCACACATGATTGATCATTGATATCGTGTTTCGACTATAATAGTAAATGATAAGGCTTATGTATTAAATTGGGTTGGGCTTTGGTTATCCATGTTTAATGATTGTGTGGTAGCTAATTATGTGTTTTATCTTGTAAAATACGGTTTGGACTAGACGGAGAAAGGGCTTTTGCACATGTAATAAATGTGTGAGTTTGTATTTAAACAAACTCACATCCTACTAGCTAAGGTTCTCTGAAGTAGACACAAGAGAGTGGGAGGGAATTCGTAACTTGAAAGAGACCAGAGAATGATTTTGGTGGCCTACCCATAACCTGTGTGCTAGAAAGAAATCGAGTTGTAAAAGTAATTAATGATTTAGTCATCTAATCGTAAGTGTTTATTAACTTTGTTGATTCATCGTTTATTATTTCTTCTCATTTATTTAACATGGTTGATTTATCGTTTATTATTGCTTCTCATACTTGATTCAATCAATCACTTGGATTCCGCACTTATGATTGATCATTGATATCGTGTTTCGACTATAATAGAAAAATGATAAGGCTTGTGTATTAAATTAGGCTGGGCTTCGGTTATCCATGTTTAATGATTGGGTGGTAGTTAATTATGTGTTTGTTCTTGTAAACTACGGTTTGGACTAGAGGGAGAAAGCGTTTTGGCCCATGTAATAAATGTGTGAGTTTATATTTAAAAAAACTCACATCCTACTAGCTAAGGTTTGTCGAAATAGAGACAGAGAGAGAGAGAGAGAGAGAGAGAGAGAGAGAGAGAGGGAATTCATGACTTGAGAGAAACCAGAGAATGATTTCGGTGGCCTAACCATAACCTGTGTGCTAGAGAGAAATCGAGTTGTAAAAGTAATCAACGATATAGTCATCTAATCCTAAGTGTTTATTAACATTGTTGATTCATCGTTTATTATTGCACCTCATTTATTAACATTGTTGATTTATCGTTTATTATTGTTTCTCATACTTGATTCAATCAATAACTTGGATTCCGCACTCATGATTGATCATTGATATCGTGTTTCGACTATAATAGAAAAATGATAAGGCTTATGTATTAAATTGGGTTGGGCTTTGGTTATCCATGTTTAATGATTGGGTGGTAGTTAATTATGTGTTTTATCTTGTAAAATACGGTTTGGACTAGAGGGAGAAAGGGCTTTAGCCCATGTAATAAATGTGCGAGTTTGTATTTAAACAAACTCACATCCTACTATCTAAGGTTCGCCGAAGTAGACACAAAAGAGAGGGAGGGAATTTGTGACTTGATAGAGACCAGAGAATGATTTCGGTGGCCTAAACAAAACCTGTGTGATAGACAGAAATCAAGTTGTAAAAGTAATCAACGATTTAGTCATCTAATCGAAAGTGTTTATTAACTTTGTTGATCCATCGTTTATTATTGCTTCTCATTTATTAACATTGTTGATTTATTGTTTATTATTGCTTCTCATACTTGATTCAATCAATCACTTGGATTCCGCACTCATTATTGATCATTGATATCGTGTTTCGACTATAATAGAAAAATGATAAGGCTTGTGTATTAAATCGAGTTGGGCTTCGGTTATCCATGTTTAACAATTGGGTGTTAGTTAATTATGTGTTTGTTTTTGTAAAATACGGTTTAGACTAGAGGAAGAAAGGGCTTTGGCCCATGTAATAAATGTGTGAGTCTGTATTTAAACAAACTCACATCCTACTAGCCAAGGGTCGCCGAAGTAGACACAAGAGGGAGGGAGGGAATTCGTGACTTGAGAGAGACCAGAGAATGATTTCGGTGGCCTAACCGAAACCCGTGTACTAGACAGAAATCGAGGTGTAATAGTAATCAACTATTTAGACATCTAAACGTAAGAGTTTATTAAGTTTGTTGATTCATTGTTTATTATTGCTTTTCATTTATTAACTTTGTTGATTCATCGTTTATTATTGTTTCTCATACTTGATTTAATCATGCATTTGGATTCCGCACTCATGATTGATCATAGATATCGTGTTTTGACTATAATAGAAAATTGATGAGGCTTGTGTATTAAATTGGGTTGGGCTTCGGTTATCCATGTTTAATGATTGGGTGGTAGTTAATTATGTGTTTGTTCTTTTAAAATACGGTTTGGACTGGAGGGAGAAAGGGCTTTGTCCCATGTAATAAATGTGTGAGTTTGTATTTAAAAAAACTCACATCCTACTAGCTAAGGTTCGCCGAAAAAGACACAAGAGAGAGAGAGAGAGAGAGAGAGGAATTCATGACTTGAGAGAGACCAGAGTATGGTTTCGGTCGCCTAACCGAAACCTGTGTGCTAGACAGAAATCGAGTTGTAATAGTAATCAACGATTTAATCATCTAATCGTAAGTGTTTATTAAGTTTGTTGATTCATCTTAAATTATTGCTTCTCATTTATTAACTTTGTTTATTCATCGTTTATTATTGCTTCTCATACTTGATTCAATCATGCACTTGGATTCCGCATCATCATTGATCACTGATATCGTGTTTCGACTATAATAGAAAAATGATGAGGCTTTTGTATTAGATCGGGTTGGGCTTCGGTAATCCATGTTTAACGATTAGGTGTTAGTTAATTATGTGTTTATTCTTGTAAAATATGGTTTAGACTAGAGGAAGAAAGGGCTTTGGCTCATGATTGATCATTGATATCGTGTTTCGACTATAATAGAAAAATGATAAGGCTTGTGTATTAAATTGGGTTGGGCTTTGATTATCCATGTTTAATGATTGGGTGGTAGTTAATTATGTGTTTTGTCACACCCCCAAGTAACCACTAACGGAGTTTATACCGTTAAGGGGTGCGAGCAAACCAGGACCACAACCATTAGTTACAAATACTAACCGAATCAGAGTAAAGTCCAAACATTCATAATAAAACAGTTTAAAAGTTCACAGCGGAAATAAAACATGAGTATCTTAGCACTAACCACGTGCTCCAATTACAAAACATAAATTGTTATTCAGTTCCCAAATTTAAGTTCAAATAAAATAAGTAGCTTCGGTGCCATGCCAACCTCCAGTGGATACTCCTCAGCGATCTGCAAAAGTGAAAACCACACAAGTGTCAACCTAACGGTTGGTGAGTTCACAGTGGGCATGTCATGTAGTGGCCCGGTCTCATAAGCGTATATATCAACATATACATAAGTAATAGTTTTGCAAAACAAAGCCAAGTGCTGGATTATCGAATATGCACTAGGTAAGTAAAAGTTAAAGCGGTCAACCGATATCGCGGGTAGCTAATCCGGTTTCCATGCACTAAGGAAGTTCGTACCAAAGCTGACATAACAGAGCTCGGCATTTGCCGATGGTTTGTGCCTCCAGTTGTGTTCCTCATGGGACCCACAACTAAAATAGGCTGATATTGCACTCCGTTCGGCCTCCAACCGGTTGGCTACACATTTGTGTACCGCGGAGCAGGGTTGTCAACCCTCAGTAGATCTACCCAACATCCCCTCGCTTCACAAATTAATGGTACTAAATTGTTGAGGACTTTTAAGTTTCAAGGCATCCTTAGAAATCATGTGATATCATTTGGTTTAGACTTTAACCTACACTAGTCATATTAAAATCGTTTATCCTGGATTTCCTTTGAAATCCTAAAAGAGTTTTAGTGTCAAAATGGTTGTTCCGGATTTCGTTTGAAATCCAAATTGAGTTTAAGTATTAAATAGTTGGTTGCGCATTTCATTTGAAACCCCAAGGATGGACAGTTGCAAGTGCTTCCCATAAAGCACTCCAACTTCCATAACAGATATCCCATTTGGCGATACCTCGAAATGTCAGCGTTATTTTCCGTTTAGTAAATTCGTTGTGACCCAAACGGGCTCACAATTAAAGGGTTTGTGAAACTCACCTTAGGTTGCTCAGCTTACACTTCAATTAATCCAATTATGATTGCTAACGAAGACCTAATAATCACATTAAGGTCTTAGGTGTTAGGTTGTGTCTAAACTTTAACTACGTCACTATGGCCCATAACATAGCACGTTGGAACTACGACTCGACATACCGACACACGATACCGATGGTTGATCATACACAAGGGTTCACATAACTCAGAAATCAAAGCATGTTTCATTATTGCGTAGTCATGTAAGTCCTAGCATAACATTCAAACAAGTTGCACAAGTTTGGGTTTTGGTCTGGTCTCAGTTTCGCTAACAGTTTCGCTATAGTTTCGCTATGCAGTTTCGCTGTGTGTACGGGCAACACTTTCGCTAGGTAATACCCGATGACACAGTTTCGCTAGCTAGTTTCGCTCGAAACTGTTGACACAGTTTCGCTAGCATAGCTTCGCTCGAAACTGGTTTGAACTTTCGTTCAGGGACAAGGTCTATGGTTGTTTCGCTCGGTAGTTTCGGTCACAGGCGACACTATAGTTTCGCTTAATAGTGTCGCTGGATGAAGATATACATAGTTTCGCTGGATGAAGATATACATAGTTTCGCTGAATAGTTTCGCCTATTGAATGCACAGTTTCGCTAGTCGCTAAAAAACCCGTAAATTTGACTAAAAATCTTTCTAACAGCTTCCATACTTCATGTAATTCATTATCTAGCATACATAAACATTTACCAACATCACAGAAGCATTTTTAACACCTTAAACATGGTTTTTCATCATCAAATCATCAAGAACACTTTTTACACAAAATGACCTAATCTAGCATAAATCTTCATTATGGATCAGTTTCACACGTAAAGTTGTAGTCTTTATGATAGATCTAGCATTCCTAAGCATTATAACAGAAGATCAAGTGATTCTATGAAGATCTAGGCATGCTTTATAGTAAAACACATAGAAAATGCATAAAACTTGGTTCATGGGACTCACGGTTTGATCAAGCTTGATAGATGATCTTCACCAACAGAGATGATAGCAGCTAATGGTGATTCTCAGCTGGTCCAGATTTCGTGAGAGAGAGAGAGTGAGATGGAGAGTGTGTGTGTGTTGTATGGTGATGTAAGGAGGAAATGAAGAATTAGGGTTTTTAAGTGGGTTTAAATACTAAGGGCTTATCATGGGCTTCCATTGGGATTTGGGCCCCAATGATTAACAATCATTAGCCCATGATTAGTCTAATTACTAGTCCATTATTGATCATGTAAGCATACATTCTAATTACCCGGTTAAACATATAAATACATAATTAAGCAATTTGTCACATAATTTAACAAGTACACAAATAGTCATGCTTTTTAATAATAATCATGTATTTAAATCATATTGCACATAACAACAATAATTAAGTAAACACATAACACGTATGGACGGGTTCGGTGATCAACCAAAGGTCGTGGACGTATTCGGCCTAGTTAAGCATTAGTTACTAAGTTAACACTTATAACGTAACTAACGGAGATTGTCTAACGGAAGTTAACCTTGGAATTCTCGGATGTCACATCATCCCCTTGTAAGTGGAATTTTCGTCCCGAAAATTATTCTTGCGTTGTAGCGTTTGCAGCCTCGGCTGTCGTGGTTGCTGTCGTTGCTGGGGAAAGAAAGCAAAAGTTTTAGGGTCGCCACATCCTCCTCCTGTTAAAGGAATTTTGGTCCCCAAAATTAAATCATACCTTGAGTTTCCGTGGACGTTTGCCCGAACAAGTGAGGATACTTTTTCTTCATCTGATCCTCTCGTTCCCATGTATATTCAGGTCCACGCTTTGAGTTCCATCGAACCTTGACGATCGGAATCTTGCTACGTTTGAGGGCTTTCTCCTCGCGTCCCATGATTTCTACCGGTTGCTCGATAAATCTCAAATGTTCGTCAATTTCCAATTCCTCCAAGGGAATTATTTCAGTGTCTTCAGCCAGACATTTCTTCAGATTCGAGACGTGAAACACGTTGTGAACTCCATCGAGTTCTGTAGGGAGTCGTAATCGGTAGGCCACCGGGCCTACTTCCCCAATGATTTCAAATGGACCGATATAGCGAGGATTCAACTTTCCACGCTTTCCGAAGCGTATCACTCCCTTCCAGGGGGATACCTTCAATAGTACCTTGTCGCCTACCTCGAACTTCAAAGGTTTACGGCGTTTGTCGGCATAGCTCTTTTGTCTGTCACGTGCTGCTGCTATCCGTTTTCTGATTTGAATAATTCGTTCAGTTGTATCATGAATGATTTCCGGTCCAGTGAGTCCTTTCTCACCCGTTTCGGCCCAACACACGGGCGATCTACATTTTCTGCCATAAAGAGCTTCAAAAGGTGCTGCACCGATGCTCGTATGATAACTGTTGTTGTAGGAGAACTCCACCAACGGAAGATGAGCCTCCCAGTTTTTACCGAAATCGAGAACGCAAGCTCGGAGCATGTCTTCCAAAGTCTGAATAGTTCGTTCCGTCTGGCCATCGGTCTGCGGGTGATAAGCTGTACTCATATCCAGTCTGGTTCCCAGTGCTTCTTGCATAGATTGCCATAGTCGGGAAGTAAATCGAGGATCTCGGTCAGAGATAATGGTCTTAGGCACTCCGTGACGTGCCACAATTCGGTCAATATACAGCTTCGTTAACTTATCCATATTGTCATTTTCCCTCATTAGAATAAAGTGTGCAGATTTGGTTAATCGGTCAATGATAACCCAAATCGCATCCGGTCGATTCGATCAATGAGGTAATCCTGTTACGAAATCCATGGAGATATCTTCCCATTTCCATTCTGGGATCTTTGGTTGCTGCAATAGCCCAGAAGGCTTTTGGTACTCGATCTTAACCCTTGAGCATGTTAAACACTTAGCCACATATCGCGCAATGTCGGCTTTCATATTCGGCCACCAATACAAGTTCTTCAAATCCTGGTACATTTTGTCCGATCCAGGGTGCACCGAATACCTTGACTTGTGAGCCTCATCCATCACGAGCTCACGGAGATTTCCAAGTAAAGGAACCCAAATTCTGTCATTGTAATACCTGAGTCCGTCGGACTTAATTTCAGAATTTCCATCCACCCCTCGCAGTGCTTCAGCTGCGAAGTTTTCTTCCTTTAGAGCTTCTTGTTGGGCATCGCGGATCCGATCCGGCAATCCCGTGTGAATGGTAAGTTGCAGCGCTCGTACACGTCGAGGCTTTTCGTGCTCCTTCCGACTTAAAGCATCAGCCACAACATTGGCTTTTCCCGGGTGATACTTAATCGCTAAGTCATAATCATTTAGGAGCTCGACCCACCTTCGTTGTCGCATGTTGAGGTCCTTTTGTTCAAAGATGTGTTGTAAGCTTTTGTGGTCGGTAAATATCGTGCACTTTGTTCCGTAAAGGTAATGTCTCCAAATCTTGAGTGCAAATACAACAGCTCCTAATTCCAAATCATGTGTTGTATAATTCTTCTCAGTGTCCTTCAGTTGCCTGGACCCGTAGGCAATCACTTTGTCTCGTTGCATCAACACGCAACCGAGTCCTTGAATAGATGCATCGCAGTAAACCACAAAGTCGTCTACCCCCTCGGGTAACGAGAGAATCGGAGCTGAACATAACATGTCCTTAAGGGTTTGAAACGCGTGTTCTTCTTTTTCACCCCATCTATATTGCACTCCTTTGTGCGTTAAAGCCGTTAAGGGTTGAGCCAATTGCGAGAAACCCTTGATAAATCTTCGGTAATATCCGGCAAGTCCCAAAAATTGTCGGATTTCGGTTGGCGCTCTCGGAGTAGACCAACTCTTGATAGCTTCTACTTTAGCTGGGTCAACATGAATTCCTTCTTGATTAACAATGTGTCCAAGAAACTGGACTTCGCGAATCCAAAAGTCGCACTTTGAAAACTTGGCGTAAAGCTGTTCCTTGCGGAGCAATTCTAAGATAAGTCGTAGGTGTCTCTCGTGTTCTTCCTTCGTCTTGGAGTAGATCAAAATATCATCAATGAAAACTATCACAAACTGATCGAGGTACGGCTTGCACACTCGATTCATCAGATCCATAAATACAGCAGGCGCATTAGTTAGCCCAAACGGCATAACTAAAAACTCGTAATGACCATACCGAGTTCTGAAGGCGGTCTTGGGGACATCTTCATCACGAACACGAAGTTGGTGATATCCAGACCGTAGATCAATCTTTGAAAAGTAGTTCGAACCTTGCAGTTGGTCGAAAAGATCGTCGATTCGAGGAAGTGGATACCGATTCTTGATCGTAACCTTGTTAAGCTCTCGGTAGTCGATACACATTCGGAACGTTCCATCTTTCTTCTTAACAAACAATACCGGTGCTCCCCATGGAGACGAACTTGGATGAATAAACCCTTTGTCGAGTAACTCTTGAAGTTGTGCGGAGAGTTCGTTGAGTTCGCTTACCGCCAAACGGTAAGGTGCGCGTGCAATCGGAGCGGCTCTAGGAGCTAAATCGATTCCAAACTCGACTTGTCGAAATGGAGGCAAACCAGGCAAATCTTCAGGAAATACATCTTGGAAGTCGCGGACTATCGGGTAGTCGTCGATTCTACGCTCGGGAAGTGTCGTGTCTGTGATGTTTGCAAGGATCGTGAAGTGACCTTTACGAAGGCACTTTTGAGCTTTAAGAAACGAGATAATACCGGTGACCGTTCCACCTTTTTCACCTTGAACTGTTAACACAACTCCGTCTCTGAGTGGGATACGAACCACTTTTTCTTGACATAAAATTTCAGCTCGGTTTTCAGATAACCAGTCCATTCCTACTATGACATCAAAACTACCAATCGGGAAGGGCATAAGATCGATTCCTAACGTATGGCCAGCTAGTTCTAACTTACAGTCCTTAACTATCTGAGTAGTATCATGAAGTTTACCATTCGCTAACTCTACCACATATTTAGCATCTAATTCAATCGGTTTAGCATTAATTAGCTTAGCAAACTTAGTGGAAATAAAACTTCTTTCAGCACCAGAATCAAACAATACAGTAGCAAAGAAACCATTAAGGATGAATTTACCGTTAATCACGTTGGCATCGTTGCGAGCTTCTCCTTGACCCATAACGAAGGCACGACCTCTACCATTCCCACCATTACCGTTTCCACCATTACCATTCCCACCGTTACCATTTCCGTTGCCCGGGTTTCCACCGTTGCCATTGTTACCATTCCCTTGTCTGCGCAATTGCGGGCAGTCTATCCTCATGTGGCCTTGCGCACCACATTCATAACAGCCACGGGCTCCACCATTGTTGTTGTTCTGATTGTTTCCTTGCCCGTTGCGGTTATTTCTGTTTCCCCTGTTGTTGTTATTCCCTCCTTGGTTCTGACCGTTGTTGTTTAACTTTTGCAAGTTGGTCCAGCAGTTGTTGGCTTCATGCCCCCGTTTCCCACATCTTCCACACTCCAGGCCTTTGCTACACATACCATTGTGGTGTTTTCCGCACTTGTTACAAAACGGAGCTTTACCCTTGTAGTTTCCATTCCCGCCTTGGCGATTGTTACTTCCACTGTTGCTGCCACTGTTGAAATTAGACCTTGTGTTCTCAGATCGCTTGTTCTGATACTGGGAGTTAGAGGATCTCCCAGTTTGATTTCCAACAGATTGATTGTTCACAGATGTTGCTGGAGCTTCTTCTTCAGCCTTACGCTTGCCACTTAAGGCAGTCTTCACAGTGGTCTTTGCGGGTAGAGTACCCCTCTCGATTTCCTGATCGGTTAACTTGTGAGCCAAGCGGATGGCTTGCTGCACGGTTGTTGGATTGCTAGCTGTCACCAAGCTCTTGATTTGGGGTGCAAGACCCTCCAGATAACGCTCGATGCGTTTAAATTCAGCATCAACCATTGTTGGGCCTAGCACCGCGTACTCGTGGTAACGCGCAGTGTATTCCTCAACTTCTGACCCAGACATCTTGGAGTTCAAAAACTCTCCTTCCAGCTTCTTGACTTGGTCACGAGGGCAATACTCCTCCATAACCAGTTCTTTAAATGCTTCCCATTCCATGTCATTTGCCGCATTTACCCCAATCATCTGGATTTCGGCGTTCCACCAGGAGAGAGCAGCTCCCTCGAAAGTACCAGTCGCAAATTTCACTTTGTTCTCAGCAGGGCAGTTGCACATGGAGAAGACTTTCTCAGACTTCTCGATCCACCTGAGGAGTCCTACCGCTCCTTCTTCGCCGGAAAACGTTATCGGCTTGCAGTCCATGAAGGACTTAAACGTGCAGTGATGGTGGTTTCCTGATGCATAAATAGTTCGGGTTTTAAGTTTAAACAGGTCAAAATATAATCGTTTTGTGCCTTAACCAGCATAATAATTACCCTGCGCGGCGTATGCAGCTTAGACGGCTGCCACTGCGGCTTGCACGTGCTCGTTAATCATAGCTTGCAGTTGTGCAGGCGTCATGCTAATGTTGCTCCTTCCGTGTCCTCTTCCAGACATTTTGCTGGACAGTTAAAGTAGCCAGTGTTCAGTCACAATTATACTCTATACATATCCCATAATATGAATATTAACAATTTCCCGTTATCCCACTATTAGTCCAAAAATTTTCGTGCAAAATCGAGGCGTCGTCGAAGAACGTCGTAAGTCGTAAGTAGCTATCGTCGAAAGTCGGCTTTCCCATAAAAGTCACCGTCGGCGTAGTCATTGTAGTAGAAATTAGGACGTAGCGTGTAGCATCGCTTCGTTGTCGCTTTCCCCCGGAATAATGTGCGTATTAGCGTTCGCATTTCGAAATCGTGTGTGAAAATTTTCCCTAAGGTTTTTCCGTTAGACTACCTAGACACGGTCTATATATATATTTATATATATATATATATACATATGAATTATTTACTTACACAGCAGAGCGAGTATCCCAGGTTGGCACGTAAAAATTTTGATTTTGGGAATTTGTTTATTCGTTTGTAACTAAGGTTTCAAGTTGCAGTTTCCAAATCGTTTTCAGAATGATTCCAGTTCTCTGCAACTTATGGCTCTGATACCAATCTGTCACACCCCCAAGTAACCACTAACGGAGTTTATACCGTTAAGGGGTGTGAGCAAACCAGGACCACAACCATTAGTTACAAATACTAAACGAATCAGAGTAAAGTCCAAACATTCATAATAAAACAGTTTAAAAGTTCGCAGCGGAAATAAAACATGAGTATCTTAGCACTAACCACGTGCTTCAATTACAAAACATAAATTGTTATTCAGTTCCCAAATTTAAGTTCAAATAAAATAAGTAGCTTCGGTGCCATGCCAACCTCCAGTGGATACTCCTCAGCGATCTGCAAAAGTGAAAACCACACAAGTGTCAACCTAACGGTTGGTGAGTTCACAGTGGGCATGTCATGCAGTGGCCCGGTCTCATAAGCGCATATATCAACATATACATAAGTAATAGTTTTGCAAAACAAAGCCAAGTGCTGGATTATCGAATATGCACTAGTTAAGTAAAAGTTAAAGCGGTCAACCGATATCGCGGGTAGCTAATCCGGTTTCCATGCACTAAGGAAGTTCGTACCAAAGCTGACGTAACAGAGCTCGGCATTTGCCGATGGTTTGTGCCTCCAGTTGTGTTCCTCATGGGACCCACAACTAAAATAGGCTGATATTGCACTCCGTTCGGCCTCCAACCGGTTGGCTACACATTTGTGTACCGCGGAGCAGGGTTGTCAACCCTCAGTAGATCTACCCAACATCCCCTCGCTTCACAAATTAATGGTACTAAATTATTGAGGACTTTTAAGTTTCAAGGCATCCTTAGAAATCATGTGATATCATTTGGTTTAGACTTTAACCTACACTAGTCATATTCAAATCGTTTATCCTGGATTTCCTTTGAAATCCTAAAAGAGTTTTAGTGTCAAAATGGTTGTTCCGGATTTCGTTTGAAATCCAAATTGAGTTTAAGTATTAAATAGTTGGTTGCGCATTTCATTTGAAACCCCAAGGATGGACAGTTGCTAGTGCTTCCCATAAAGCACTCCAACTTCCATAACAGATATCCCATTTAGCGATACCTCGAAATGTCAGCATTATTTTCCGTTTAGTAAATTCGTTGTGACCCAAACGGGCTCACAATTAAAGGGTTTGTGAAACTCACCTTAGGTTGCTCAGCTTACACTTCAATTAATCCAATTATGATTGCTAACGAAGACCTAATAATCCCATTAAGGTCTTAGGTGTTAGGTTGTGTCTAAACTTTAACTACGTCACTATGGCCCATAACATAGCACGTTGGAACTACGACTCGACATACCGACACACGATACCGATGGTTGATCATACACAAGGGTTCACATAACTCAGAAATCAAAGCATGTTTCATTATTGCATAGTCATGTAAGTCCTAGCATAACATTCAAACAAGTTGCACAAGTTTGGGTTTTGGTCTGGTCTCAGTTTCGCTAACAGTTTCGCTATAGTTTCGCTATGCAGTTTCGCTGCACAGTTTCGCTGTGTGTACGGGCAGCACTTTCGCTAGGTAATACCCGATGACACAGTTTCGCTAGCTAGTTTCGCTCGAAACTGTTGACACAGTTTCGCTAGCATAGCTTCGCTCGAAACTGGTTTGAACTTTCGTTCAGGGACAAGGTCTATGGTTGTTTCGCTCGGTAGTTTCGGTCACAGGCGACACTATAGTTTCGCTTAATAGTGTCGCTGGATGAAGATATACATAGTTTCGCTGAATAGTTTCGCCTATTGAATGCACAGTTTCGCTAGTCGCTAAAAAACCCGTAAATTTTACTAAAAATCTTTCTAACAGCTTCTATAATTCATGTAATTCATTATCTAGCATACATAAACATTTACCAACATCACAGAAGCATTTTTAACACCTTAAACATGGTTTTTCATCATCAAATCATCAAGAACACTTTTTACACAAAATGACCT
Organism: Deinandra increscens subsp. villosa; assembly: GCA_039602395.1. Classification (NCBI taxonomy): domain Eukaryota; kingdom Viridiplantae; phylum Streptophyta; class Magnoliopsida; order Asterales; family Asteraceae; genus Deinandra; species Deinandra increscens. Next base: position 38,550,049 of record JBCNJP010000008.1, on the reverse strand, counting down.
AATCTAGCATAAATCTTCATTATGGATCAGTTTCACACATAAAGTTGTAGTCTTTATGATAGATCTAGCATTCCTAAGCATTATAACAGAAGATCAAGTGATTCTATGAAGATCTAGGCATGCTTTATAGTAAAACACATAGAAAATGCATAAAACTTGGTTCATGGGACTCACGGTTTGATCAAGCTTGATAGATGATCTTCACCAACAGATATGATAGCAACTAATGGTGATTCTCAGCTGGTCCAGATTTCGTGAGAGAGAGAGTGTGAGATGGAGAGTGTGTGTGTGTTGTATGGTGATGTAAGGAGGAAATGAAGAATTAGGGTTTTTAAGTGGGTTTAAATACTAAGGGCTTATCATGGGCTTCCATTGGGATTTGGGCCCCAATGATTAACAATCATTAGCCCATGATTAGTCTAATTACTAGTCCATTATTGATCATGTAAGCATACATTCTAATTACCCGGTTAAACATATAAATACATAATTAAGCAATTTGTCACATAATTTAACAAGTACACAAATAGTCATGCTTTTTAATAATAATCATGTATTTAAATCATATTGCACATAACAACAATAATTAAGTAAACACATAACACGTATGGACGGGTTCGGTGATCAACCAAAGGTCGTGGACGTATTCGGCCTAGTTAAGCATTAGTTACTAAGTTAACACTTATAACGTAACTAACGGAGATTGTCTAACGGAAGTTAACCTTGGAATTCTCGGATGTCACATGTTTTATCTTGTAATATAGGGTTTGGACTAGAGGGAGACAGGGGGCTTTGGTCCATGTAATAAATGTGTGAGTTTGTATTTAAACAAACTCACATCCTACTAGCTAAGGTTCGCCGAAGTAGACATAAAAGAGAGGGAGGGAATTTGTGACTTGATAGAGACCAGAGAATGATTTCGGTGGCCTAAACAAAACCTGTGTGCTAGACAGAAATCAAGTTGTAAAAGTAATCAACGATTTAGTCATCTAATAGAAAGTGTTTATTAACTTTGTTGATTCATCGTTTATTATTGCTTCTCATTTATTAACATTGTTGATTTATTGTTTATTATTGCTTCTCATACTTGATTCAATTAATCACTTGGATTCCGTACTCATTATTGATCATTGATATCGTGTTTCGACAATAATAGAAAAATGATAAGGCTTGTGTATTAAATCGAGTTGGGCTTCGGTTATCCATGTGTAACGATTGGGTGTTAGTTAATTATGTGTTTGTTCTTGTAAAATACGGTTTAGACTAGAGGAAGAAAGGGCTTTGGCCCATGTAATAAATGTGTGAGTCTGTATTTAAACAAACTCACATCCTACTAGCCAAGGGTCGCCGAAGTAGACACAAGAGGGAGGGAGGTAATTCGTAACTTGAGAGAGACCAGAGAATGATTACGGTGGCCTAACCGAAACCTGTGTACTAAACAGAAATCGAGTTGTAATAGTAACTAACGATTTAGTCATCTAATCGTAGGTGTTTATTAAATTTATTGATTCATCGATTATTATTGCTTCTCAATTATTAACATTGTTGATTTATCATTTTTATTGCTTCTCATACTTAATTCAGTCAATCACTTGGATTCAGCACACATGATTGATCATTAATATCGTGTATCTACTATAATAGTAAATGATAAGGCTTGTGTATTAAATTGGGTTGGGCTTCGGTTATCCATGTTTAATGACTGGGTGGTAGTTAATTATGTGTTTGTCCTTTTAAAATACGGTTTGGACTAGAGGAAGAAAGGGCTTTGGCCCATGTAATAAATGTGTGAGTCTGTATTTAAACAAACTCACATCCTACTAGCCAAAGCTCGCCGAAGTAGACACAAGAGAGAGGGAGGGAATTCATGACTTGAGAGAGACCAGAGAATGATTTCGGTGGCCTAACCGAAATCTGTGTGCTAGACAGAAATCGAGTTGTAATAGTAATCAACGATTTAATCATCTAATCGTAAGTGTTTATTAAGTTTGTTGTTTCATTGTTTATTATTGTTTCTCATTTATTAACTTTGTTGATTCATCATTTATTATGGTTTCTCATACCTGATTCAATCATGCACTTGGATTCCGCACTCATGATTGAGTTTGTTGATTCATCGTTTATTATTGTTTCTCATTTATTAACTTTGTTGATTCATCGTTTATTATTGCTTCTCATACTTGATTCAATCATGCACTTGGATTCCGCACTCATGATTGATCATTGATATCGTGTTTCGACTATAATAGAAAATGATGAGGCTTGTGTATTAAATCAGGTTGGGCTTCGGTTATCCATGTTTAACGATTGCGTGTTAGTTAATTATGTGTTTGTCCTAGTAAAATACGGTTTAGACTAGAGGAAGAAAGGGCTTTGGCCCATGTAATAAATGTGTGAGTCTGTATTTAAACAAACTCACATCCTACTAGCCAAGGCTCGCCGAAGTAGACACAAGAGAGAGGGAGGGAATTTGTGACTTGAGAGAGACCAGAGAATGATTTCGGTGGCCTAACCGAAACCTGTGTGCTAGACAGAAACCGAGTTGTAATAGTAATCAACGATTTAATCATCTAATCGTAAGTGTTTATTAAGATTGTTGATTCATCGTTTATTATTGTTTCTCATTTATTAACTTTTTTGATTCATCGTTTATTATTGCTTCTCATACTTGATTCAATCATGCACTTGGATTCCACACTCATGATTGAGTTTGTTAATTCATCGTTTATTATTTTTCTCATTTATTAACTTTGTTGATTCATCGTTTATTATTGCTTCTCATACTTGATTCAATCATGCACTTGGATTCCGCACTCATGATTGATCATTGATATCGTGTTTCGACTATAATAGAAATATAATGAGGCTTGTGTATTAAATCATGTTGGGCTTCGGTTATCCATGTTTAACAATTGCGTGTTAGTTAGTTATGTGTTTGTTCTTGTAAAATTACGGTTTAGACTAGAGGAAGAAAGGGCTTTGGCCCATGTAATAAATGTATGAGTCTGTATTTAAACAAACTCACATCCTACTAGCCAAGGCTCGCCGAAGTAGACACAAGAGGGAGGGAGGTAATTCGTAACTTGAGAGAGACCAGAGAATGATTACGGTGGCCTAACCGAAACCTGTGTACTAAACAGAAATCGAGTTGTAATAGTAACCAACGATTTAGTCACCTAATCGTAAGTGTTTATTAAATTTACTGATTCATCGTTTATTATTGCTTCTCAATTATTAACATTGTTGATTTATCATTTTTATTGCTTCTCATACTTAATTCAATCAATCACTTGGATTCAGCACACATGATTCATCATTGATATCGTGTATCTACTATAATAGTAAATGATAAGGCTTGTGTATTAAATTGGGTTGGGCTTCTTTTATCCATGTTTAATGACTGGGTGGTAGTTAATTATGTGTTTGTTCTTTTAAAATACGGTTTGGACTAGAGGAAGAAAGGGCTTTGGCCCAAGTAATAAGTGTGTGAGTCTGTATTTAAACAAACTCACATCCTACTAGCCAAAGCTCGCCGAAGTAGACACAAGAGAGAGGGAGGGAATTCATGACTTGAGAGAGACCAAAGAAAGATTTCGGTGGCCTAACCGAAACCTGTGTGCTAGACAGAAATCGAGTTGTAATAGTAATCAACGATTTAATCATCTAATCGTAAGTGTTTATTAAGTTTGTTGATTCATTGTTTATTATTGTTTCTCATTTATTAACTTTGTTGATTCATCGTTTATTATGGCTTCTCATACTTGATTCAATCATGCACTTGGATTCCACACTCATGATTGAGTTTGTTGATTCATCGTTTATTATTGCTTCTTATTTATTAACATTGTTGATTTATCGTTTATTATTGCTTCTCATACTTGATTCAATCAATCACTTGGATTCCGCACTCATGATTAATCATTGATATCGTGTTTCGACTATAATAGAAAAATGATGAGGCTTGTGTATTAAATCAGGTTGGGCTTCGGTTATCCATGTTTAACGATTGTGTGTTAGTTAATTATGTGTTTGTTCTAGTAAAATACGGTTTAGACTAGAGGAAGAACGGGCTTTGGCCCATGTAATAAATGTGTGAGTCTGTATTTAAAGAAACTCACATCCTACTAGCAAAGGCTCGCCGAAGTAGACACAAGAGAGAGGGAGGGAATTTGTGATTTATGAGAGACCAGAGAATGATTTCGATGGCCTAACCGAAACCTGTGTGCTAGACAGAAATCGAGTTGTAATAGTAATCAACGATTTAATCATCTAATCGTAAGTGTTTATTAAGTTTGTTGATTCATTGTTTATTATTGTTTCTCATTTATTAACTTTGTTGATTCATCATTTATTATGGTTTCTTATACATGATTCAATCATGCACTTGGATTCCGCACTCATGATTGAGTTTGTTGATTCATCGTTTATTATTGTTTCTCATTTATTAACTTTGTTGATTCATCGTTTATTATTGCTTCTCATACTTGATTCAATCATGCACTTGCATTCCGCACTCATGATTGATCATTGATATCGTGTTTCGACTATAATAGAAAATGATGAGGCTTGTGTATTAAATCAGGTTGGGCTTCGGTTATCCATGTTTAACGATTGCGTGTTAGTTAATTATGTGTTTGTTCTTTTAAAATACGGTTTGGACTAGAGGAAGAAAGGGCTTTGGCCCAAGTAATAAGTGTGTGAGTCTGTATTTAAACAAACTCACATCCTACTAGCCAAAGCTCGCCGAAGTAGACACAAGAGAGAGGGAGGGAATTCATGACTTGAGAGAGACCAAAGAAAGATTTCGGTGGCCTAACCGAAACCTGTGTGCTAGACAGAAATCGAGTTGTAATAGTAATCAACGATTTAATCATCTAATCGTAAGTGTTTATTAAGTTTGTTGATTCATTGTTTATTATTGTTTCTCATTTATTAACTTTGTTGATTCATCGTTTATTATGGCTTCTCATACTTGATTCAATCATGCACTTGGATTCCACACTCATGATTGAGTTTGTTGATTCATCGTTTATTATTGCTTCTTATTTATTAACATTGTTGATTTATCGTTTATTATTGCTTCTCATACTTGATTCAATCAATCACTTGGATTCCGCACTCATGATTAATCATTGATATCGTGTTTCGACTATAATAGAAAAATGATGAGGCTTGTGTATTAAATCAGGTTGGGCTTCGGTTATCCATGTTTAACGATTGTGTGTTAGTTAATTATGTGTTTGTTCTAGTAAAATACGGTTTAGACTAGAGGAAGAACGGGCTTTGGCCCATGTAATAAATGTGTGAGTCTGTATTTAAACAAACTCACATCCTACTAGCCAAAGCTCGCCGAAGTAGACACAAGAGAGAGGGAGGGAATTCATGACTTGAGAGAGACCAAAGAAAGATTTCGGTGGCCTAACCGAAACCTGTGTGCTAGACAGAAATCGAGTTGTAATAGTAATCAACGATTTAATCATCTAATCGTAAGTGTTTATTCAGTTTGTTGATTCATTGTTTATTATTGTTTCTCATTTATTAACTTTGTTGATTCATCGTTTATTATGGCTTCTCATACTTGATTCAATCATGCACTTGGATTCCGCACTCATGATTGAGTTTATTGATTCATCGTTTATTATTGCTTCTTATTTATTAACATTGTTGATTTATCGTTTATTATTGCTTCTCATACTTGATTCAATCAATCACTTGGATTCCGCACTCATGATTGATCATTAATATCGTGTTTCGACTATAATAGAAAAATGATGAGGCTTGTGTATTAAATCAGGTTGGGCTTCGGTTATCCATGTTTAACGATTGTGTGTTAGTTAATTATGTGTTTGTTCTAGTAAAATACGGTTTAGACTAGAGGAAGAAAGGGCTTTGGCCCATGTAATAAATGTGTGAGTATGTATTTAAACAAACTCACATCCTACTAGCCAAGGGTCGTCGAAGAAGACACAAGAGAGAGGGAGGGAATTCGTGACTTGAGAGTAACCAGAGAATGATTTCGGTGGCTTAACCGAAACCTGTGTGCTAGACGGAAATCGAGTTTAAATAGTAATCGACGATTTAGTCATCTAATCGTAAATGTTTATTAACTTTGTTGATTCATCGTTTATTATTGCTTCTCATTTATTAACATTGTTGATTTATCGTTTATTATTGCTTCTCATACTTGATTCAATCAATCACTTGGATTCTGCACTTATGATTGATCATGTATATCGTGTTTCCACTATAATAGAAAAATGATAAGACTTGTGTATTAAATTGGGTTGGGCTTTGGTTATCCATGTTTAAGGATTGGGTGGTAGTTAATTATGTGTTTGTTCTTGTAAAATATTGTTTAGACTAGAGGAAGAAAGGGCTTTGGCCCATGTAATAAATGTATGAGTCTGTATTTAAACAAACTCACATCCTACTAGCCAAGGCTCGCCGAAGTAGACACAAGAGAGAGGGAGGGAATTTGTGATTGTGAGAGACCAGAGAATGATTTCGGTGGCCTAACCGAAACCTGTGTGCTAGACAGAAATCGAGTTGCAATAGTAATCAACGATTTAATCATCTAATCGCAAGTTTTTATCAAGTTTGTTGATTCATCGTTTATTATTGTTTCTTATTTATTGACTTTGTTGATTCATCGTTTATTATTGCTTCTCATACTTGATTCAATCATGCACTTGGATTCCGTACTCATGATTGATCATTGATATCGTGTTTCGACTATAATAGAAAAATGATGAGGCTTGTGTATTAAAACAGGTTGGGCTTCGGTTATCCATGTTTAATGATTCCGTGTTAGTTAATTATGTGTTTGTTCTTGTAAAATACGGTTTAGACTAGAGGAAGAAAGGGCTTTGGCCCATGTAATAAGTGTGTGAGTCTGTATTTAAACAAACTCACATCCTACTAGCCAAGGGTCGCCGAAGTAGACACAAGAGAGAGGGAGGGAATTCGTGACTTGAGAGTAACCAGAGAATGATTTCGGTGGCTTAACCAAAACCTGTGTGCTAGACAGAAATCGAGTTGAAATACTAATCAACGATTTAGTCATCTAATCGTAAGTGTTTATTAAGTTTGTTGATTCATCGTTATTATTGTTTCTCATTTATTGACTTTGTTGATTCATCGTTTATTATTGCTTCTCATACTTGATTCAATCATGCACTTGGATTCCACACTCATGATTGATCATTGATATCGTGTTTCGACTATAATAGAAAAATAATGAGGCTTGTGTATTAAAACAGGTTGGGCTTCGGTTATCCATGTTTAATGATTGCGTGTTAGTTAATTATGTGTTTGTTCTTGTAAAATACGGTTTAGACTTGAGGAAGAAAGGGCTTTGGCCCATGTAGTAAATGTGTGAGTCTGTATTTAAACAAACTCACATCCTACTAGCCAAGGGTCGCCAAAGTAGACACAAGAGAGAGGGAGGGAATTCGTGACTTGAGAGTAACCAGAGAATGATTTCGGTGGCTTAACCGAAACCTGTGTGCTAGACGGAAATCGAGTTGAAATAGTAATCAACGATTTAGTCATCTAATCGTAAGTGTTTATTAACTTTGTTGATTCATCGTTTATTATTGCTTCTCATTTATTAACATTGTTCATTTATCGTTTATTATTGCTTCTCATACTTGATTCAATCAATCACTTAGATTCTGCACTTATGATTGATCATGTATATCGTGTTTCCACTATAATAGAAAAATGATAAGGCTTGTGTATTAAATTGGGTTGGGCTTTGGTTATCCATTTTTAAGGATTGGGTGGTAGTTAATTATGTGTTTGTTCTTGTAAAATATGGTTTAGACTAGAGGAAGAAAGGGCTTTGGCCCATGTAATAAATGTATGAGTCTGTATTTAAACAAACTCACATGCTACTAGCCAAGGCTCGCCGAAGTAGACACAAGAGTGAGGGAGGGAATTTGTGACTTGAGAGAGACCAGAGAATGATTTCGGTGGCCAAACCGAAACCTGTGTGCTAGACAGAAATCGAGTTGTAATAGTAATAAACGATTTAATCATCTAATCGTAAGTGTTTATTAAGTTTGTTGATTCACCGTTTAATATTGTTTCTCATTTATTAACATTGTTGATTTATCGTTTATTATTGCTTCTCATACATGATTCAATCATGCACTTGGTTTCCGCACTCATGATTGATCATGTATATCGTGTTTCCACTATAATAGAAAAATGATAAGGCTTGTGTATTAAATTGGGTTGGGCTTTGGTTATCCATGTTTAATGATTGGGTGGTAGTTAATTATGTGTTTGTTCTTGTAAAATATGGTTTAGACTAGAGGAAGAAAGGGCTTGGGCCCATGTAATAAATGTGTGAGTATGTATATAAAGAAACTCACATCCTACTAGCCAAGGCTCGCCGAAGTAGACACAAGAGAGATGGAGGGAATTTGTGACTTGAGAGAGACCAGAGAATGATTTCGGTGGCCTAACCGAAACCTATGTGCTAGACAGAAATCGAATTGTAATATTAATCAACGATTTAATCATCTAATCGTAAGTTTTTATTAAGTTTTTTTATTGATCGTTTATTATTGTTTCTCATTTATTAACTTTGTTGATTCATCGTTTATTATTGCTTCTCATACTTGATTCAATCATGCACTTGGATTCCGCACTCATGATTGATAATTGATATCGTGTTTCAACTATAATAGAAAAATGATGAGGCTTGTGTATTAAATCGAGTTGGGCTTCGGTTATCCATGTTTAACGATTGGGTGTTAGTTAATTATGTGTTTGTTCTTGTAAAATATGGTTTAGACTAGAGGAAGAAAGGGCTTTGGCCCATGTAATAAATGTGTGAGTCTGTATTTAAACAAACTCACATCCTACTAGCCAAGGGTCGCCGAAGTAGACACAATGGGAGGGAGGGAATTCGTAACTTGAGAGAGACCAGAGAATGATTTCGGTGGCCTAACCAAAACCTGTGTACTAGACAGAAATCGAGTTGAAATAGTAATCAACAATTTAGTCATCTAATCGTAAGTGTTTATTAAGTTTGTTGATTCATCGTTTATTATTGTTTCTCATTTATTGACTTTGTTGATTCATCGTTTATTATTGCTTCTCATACTTGATTCAATCAATCACTTGGATTCCGCACTTATGATTGATCATGTATATCGTGTTTCCACTATAATAGAAAAATGATAAGGCTTGTGTATTAAATTGGGTTGGGCTTCGGTTATCCATGTTTAACGATTGGGTGTTAGTTAATTATGTGTTCGTTCTTGTAAAATATGATTTAGCCTAGAGGAAGATAGGGCTTTGGCCCATGTAATAAATGTATGAGTCTGTATTTAAACAAACTCACAACCTACTTGCCAAGGCTCGCCGAAGTAGACACAAGAGAGAGGGAGGGAATTTGTGACTTGTGAGAGACCAGAGAATGATTTCGGTGGCCTAACCGAAACCTGTGTGCTAGACAGAAATCGAGTTGCAATAGTAATCAACGATTTAATCATCTAATCGCAAGTTTTTATTAAGTTTGTTGATTCATCGTTTATTATTGTTTCTCATTTGTTAACTTTGTTGATTCGTCGTTTATAATTGCTTCTCATACTTGATTCAATCATGAACTTGTATTCCGCACTCATGATTGATCATTGATATCGTGTTTCTACTTTAATAGAAAAATGATGAGGCTTGTGTAGTAAATCAGGTTGGGCTTCGGTTATCCATGTTTAAAAATTGCGTGTTAGTTAATTATGTGTTTGTTCTTGTAAAATACGGTTTAGACTAGAGGAAGAAAGGGCTTTGGCCCATGTAATAAATGTGTGAGTCTGTATTTAAACAAACTCACATCCTACTAGCCAAGGGTCGCCGAAGTAGACACAAGAGAGAGGGAGGGAATTCGTGACTTGAGAGTAACCAGAGAATGATTTCGGTGGCTTAACCGAAACCTATGTGCTAGACAGAAATCGAGTTGTAATAGTAATCAACGATTTAGTCATCTAATCATAAGTGTTTATTAAGTTTGTTGATTCATTCTTTATTATTGTTTCTCATTTATTAACTTTGTTGATTCATCATTTATTATGGCTTCTCATACTTGATTCAATCATGCACTTGGATTCCGCACTCATGATTGAGTTTATTGATTCATCGTTTATTATTGTTTCTCATTTATTAACTTTGTTGATTCATCGTTTATTATTGCTTCTCATACTTGATTCAATCATGCACTTGGATTCCGCACTCATGATTGATCATTGATATCGTGTTTCGACTATAATAGAAAAATGATGAGGCTTGTGTATTAAATCAGGTTGGGCTTCGGTTATCCATGTTTAACGATTGCGTGTTAGTTAATTATGTGTCTGTTCTAGTAAAATACGGTTTAGACTAGAGGAAGAAAGGGCTTTGGCCCATGTAATAAATGTGTGAGTCTGTATTTAAACAAACTCACATCCTACTAGCTAAGGCGCCGAAGTAGACACAAGAGAGAGGGAGGGAATTTGTGACTTGAGAGAGACCAGAGAATGATTTCGATGGCCTAACCGAAACCTGTGTGCTAGTCATAAATCGAGTTGTAATAGTAATCAACGATTTAATCATCTAATCGTAAGTGTTTATTAAGTTTGTTGATTCATCGTTTATTATTGTTTCTCATTTATTAACTTTGTTGATTCATCGTTTATTATTGCTTCTCATACTTGATTCAATCATGCACTTAGATTCTGCACTCATGATTGATCATTGATATTGTGTTTCGACTATAATAGAAAAATGATGAGGCTTGTGTATTAAATCAGGTTGGGCTTCGGTTATCCATGTTTAATGATTGCGTGTTAGTTAATTATGTGTGTGTTCTTGTAAAATACGGTTTAGACTAGAGGAAGAAAGGGCTTTGGCCCATGTAATAAATGTGTGAGTCTGTATTTAAAGAAACTCACATCCTACTAGCCAAGGGTCGCCGAAGTAGACACAAGAGAGAGGGAGGGAATTCGTGACTTGAGAGAGACCAGAGAATGATTTCGGTGGCTTAACCGAAACCTGTGTGCTAGACAGAAATGGAGTTGAAATAGTAATCAACGATTTAGTCATCTAATCGTAAGTGTTTATTAACTTTGTTGATTCATTGTTTATTATTGCTTCTCATTTATTAACATTGTTGATTTATCGTTTATTATTGCTTCTCATACTTGATTCAATCAATCACTTGGATTCCGCACTTATGATTGATCATGTATATCGTGTTTCCACTATAATAGAAAAATGATAAGGCTTGTGTATTAAATTGGGTTGGGCTTTGGTTATCCATGTTTAAGGATTGGGTGGTAGTTAATTATGTGTTTGTTCTTGTAAAATATGGTTTAGACTAGAGGAAGAAAGGGCTTTGGCCCATGTAATAAATGTATGAGTCTGTATTTAAACAAACTCACATCCTACTAGCCAAGGCTCGCCGAAGTAGACACAAGAGAGAGGGAGGGAATTTGTGACTTGTGAGAGACCAGAGAATGATTTCGGTGGCCTAACCGAAACCTGTGTGCTAGACAGAAATCGAGTTGCAATAGTAATCAACGATTTAATCATCTAATCACAAGTTTTTATTAAGTTTGTTGATTCATCGTTTATTATTGTTTCTCATTTATTAACTTTGTTGATTCGTCGTTTATTATTGCTTCTCATACTTGATTCAATCATGAACTTGGATTCCGCACTCATGATTGATCATTGATATCGTGTTTCAACTATAATAGAAAAATGATGAGGCTTGTGTATTAAATCAGGTTGGGCTTCGGTTATCCATGTTTAACGATTGCGTGTTAGTTAATTATGTGTTTGTTCTTGTAAAATACGGTTTAGACTAGAGGAAGAAAGAGCTTTGGCCCATGTAATAAATGTGTGAGTCTGTATTTAAACAAACTCACATCCTACTAGCCAAGGGTCGTCGAAGTAGACACAAGAGAGAGGGAGGGAATTCGTGACTTGAGAGTAACCAGAGAATGATTTCGGTAGCTTAACCGAAACCTGTGTGCTAGACAGAAATCGAGTTGAAATAGTAATCAACGATTTAGTCATCTAATCGTAAGTGTTTATTAAGTTTGTTGATTCATCGTTAATTATTGTTTCTCATTTATTGACTTTGTTGATTCATCGTTTATTATTGCTTCTCATACTTGATTCAATCATGCACTTGGATTCTGCACTCATGATTGATCATTGATATCGTGTTTCGACTATAATAGAAAAATGATGAGGCTTGTGTATTAAATCAGGTTGGGCTTCGGTTATCCATGTTTAATGATTGCGTGTTAGTTAATTATGTGTTTGTTCTTGTAAAATACGGTTTAGACTAGAGGAAGAAAGGGCTTTGGCCCATGTAATAAATGTGTGAGTCTGTATTTAAACAAACTCACATCCTACTAGCCAAGGGTCGCCGAAGTAGACACAAGAGGGAGGGAGGGAATTCGTGACTTGAGAGAGACCAGAGAATGATTTCGGTGGCCTAACCGAAACCTGTGTACTAGACAGAAATCGAGTTGTAATAGTAATCAACGATTTAGTCATCTAATCATAAGTGTTTATTAACTTTGTTGATTCATCGTTTATTATTGCTTCTCATTTATTAACATTGTTGATTTATCGTTTATTTTTGCTTCTCATACTTAATTCAATCAATCATTTGGATTCCGCACTCATGATTGAACATGTATATCGTGTTTCCACTATAATAGAAAAATGATAAGGCTTGTGTATTAAATTGGGTTGGGCTTCGGTTATCCATGTTTAATGATTGGGTGGTAGTTAATTATGTGTGTTGTTCTTGTAAAATACGGTTTAGACTAGAGGAAGAAAGGGCTTTGGCCCATGTAATAAATGTGTGAGTCTGTATTTAAACAAACTCACATCCTACTAGCCAAGGCTCGCCGAAGTAGACACAAGAGAGAGGGAGGGAATTCGTGACTTGAGAGAGACCAGAGAATGATTTCGGTGGCCTAACCGAAACCTGTGTGCTAGACAGAAATCGAGTTGTAATAGTAATCAACGATTTAATCATCTAATCGTAAGTGTTTATTAAGTTTGTTGATTCATCGTTTATTATTGTTTCTCATTTATTAACTTTGTTGATTCATCGTTTATTATTGCTTCTCATACTTGATTCAATCATGCACTTGGATTCCGCACTCATGATTGAGTTTGTTGATT
>JBCNJP010000008.1:38517393-38536355 GCA_039602395.1 Deinandra increscens subsp. villosa | reverse complement strand
AATTCTAAACCGTATTTTACAAGAACAAACACATAATTAACTAACACGCAATCATTAAACATGGATAACCGAAGCCCAACCTGATTTAATACACAAGCCTCATCATTTTTCTATTATAGTCGAAACACGATATCAATGATCAATCATGAGTGCGGAATCCAAGTGCATGATTGAATCAAGTATGAGAAGCAATAATAAACGATGAATCAACAAAGTCAATAAATGAGAAACAATAATAAACGATGAATCAACAAACTTAATAAACACTTACGATTAGATGACTAAATCGTTGATTACTATTTCAACTCGATTTCTGTCTAGCACACAGGTTTCGGTTAAGCCACCGAAATCATTCTCTGGTTACTCTCAAGTCACGAATTCCCTCCCTCTCTCTTGTGTCTACTTCGGCGACCCTTGGCTAGTAGGATGTGTGTTTGTTTAAATACAGACTCACACATTTATTACATGGGCGAAAGCCCTTTCTTCCTCTAGTCTAAACCGTACTTTACAAGAACAAACACATAATTAACTAACACGCAATCGTTAAACATGGATAACCGAAGCCCAACCTGATTTAATACACAAGCCTCATCATTTTTCTATTATAGTCGAAACACGATATCAAAGATCAATCATGAGTGCGGAATCCAAGTTCATGATTGAATCAAGTATGAGAAGCAATAATAAACGACGAATCAACAAAGTTAATAAATGAGAAACAATAATAAACGATGAATCAACAAACTTAATAAAAACTTGCGATTAGATGATTAAATCGTTGATTACTATTGCAACTCGATTTCTGTCTAGCACACAGGTTTCGGTTAGGCCACCGAAATCATTCTCTGGTCTCTCACAAGTCACAAATTCCCTCCCTCTCTCTTGTGTCTACTTCGGCGAGCCTTGGCTAGTAGGATGTGAGTTTGTTTAAATACAGACTCATACATTTATTACATGGGCCAAAGCCCTTTCTTCCTCTAGTCTAAACCATATTTTACAAGAACAAACACATAATTAACTACCACCCAATCCTTAAACATGGATAACCAAAGCCCAACCCAATTTAATACACAAGCCTTATCATTTTTCTATTATAGTGGAAACACGATATACATGATCAATCATAAGTGCAGAATCCAAGTGATTGATTGAATCAAGTATGAGAAGCAATAATAAACGATAAATCAACAATGTTAATAAATGAGAAGCAATAATAAACGATGAATCAACAAAGTTAATAAACACTTACGATTAGATGACTAAATCGTTGATTACTATTTAAACTCGATTTCTGTCTAGCACACAGGTTTCGGTTAAGCCACCGAAATCATTCTCTGGTCTCTCTCAAGTCACGAATTCCCTCCCTCTCTCTTGTGTCTACTTCGGCGACCCTTGGCTAGTAGGATGTGAGTTTGTTTAAATACAGACTCACACATTTATTACATGGGCCAAAGCCCTTTCTTCCTCTAGTCTAAACCGTATTTTACAAGAACAAACACATAATTAACTAACACGCAATCATTAAACATGGATAACCGAAGCCCAACCTGATTTAATACACAAGCCTCATCATTTTTCTATTATAGTCGAAACACAATATCAATGATCAATCATGATTGCGGAATCCAAGTGCATGATTGAATCAAGTATGAGAAGCAATAATAAACGATGAATCAACAAAGTTAATAAATGAGAAACAATATTAAACGATGAATCAACAAACTCAATCATGAGTGCGGAATCCAAGTGCATGATTGAATCAAGTATGAGAAGCAATAATAAACGATGAATCAACAAAGTTAATAAATGAGAAACAATAATAAACGATGAATCAACAAACTTAATAAACACTTACGATTAGATGATTAAATCGTTGATTACTATTACAACTCGATTTCTGTCTAGCACACAGGTTTCGGTTAGGCCATCGAAATCATTCTCTGGTCTCTCTCAAGTCACAAATTCCCTCCCTCTCTCTTGTGTCTACTTCGGCGAGCCTTTGCTAGTAGGATGTGAGTTTGTTTAAATACAGACTCACACATTTATTACATGGGCCAAAGCCCTTTCTTCCTCTAGTCTAAACCGTATTTTACTAGAACAAACACATAATTAACTAACACGCAATCGTTAAACATGGATAACCGAAGCCCAACCTGATTTAATACACAAGCCTCATCATTTTTCTATTATAGTCGAAACACGATATCAATGATCAATCATGAGTGCGGAATCCAAGTGCATGATTGAATCAAGTATGAGAGATAATGACAACTTAATAAATGAGAAACAATAATAACGATGAATCAACAATCATGAGTGCGGATATGCATGAAATGAGAGAAGCATAATAAACATGAATCAACAAAGTATAAATGAGAAACAATATAAACATGAATCACAAACTTAATAAACACTTACGATTAGATGATTAAATCGTTGATTACTATTACAACTCGATTTCTGTCTAGCACACAGGTTTCGGTTAGGCCACCGAAATCATTCTCTGGTCTCTCTCAAGTCACGAATTCCCTCCCTCTCTCTTGTGTCTACTTCGGCGAGCCTTGGCTAGTAGGATGTGAGTTTGTTTAAATACAGACTCACACATTTATTACATGGGCCAAAGCCCTTTCTTCCTCTAGTCTAAACCGTATTTTACAAGAACAACACACATAATTAACTACCACCCAATCATTAAACATGGATAACCGAAGCCCAACCCAATTTAATACACAAGCCTTATCATTTTTCTATTATAGTGGAAACACGATATACATGATCAATCATGAGTGCGGAATCCAAGTGATTGATTGAATCAAGTATGAGAAGCAATAATAAACGATAAATCAACAATGTTAATAAATGAGAAGCAATAATAAACGATGAATCAACAAAGTTAATAAACACTTACGATTAGATGACTAAATCGTTGATTACTATTACAACTCGATTTCTGTCTAGTACACAGGTTTTGGTTAGGCCACCGAAATCATTCTCTGGTCTCTCTCAAGTCACGAATTCCCTCCCTCCCTCTTGTGTCTACTTCGGCGACCCTTGGCTAGTAGGATGTGAGTTTGTTTAAATACAGACTCACACATTTATTACATGGGCCAAAGCCCTTTCTTCCTCTAGTCTAAACCGTATTTTACAAGAACAAACACATAATTAACTAACACGCAATCGTTAAACATGGATAACCGAAGCCCAACCTGATTTAATACACAAGCCTCATCATTTTTCTATTATAGTCGAAACACGATATCAATGATCAATCATGAGTGCGGAATCCAAGTGCATGATTGAATCAAGTATGAGAAGCAATAATAAACGATGAATCAACAAAGTCAATAAATGAGAAACAATAATAAACGATGAATCAACAAACTTAATAAACACTTACGATTAGATGACTAAATCGTTGATTACTATTTCAACTCGATTTCTGTCTAGCACACAGGTTTCGGTTAAGCCACCGAAATCATTCTCTGGTCTCTCTCAAGTCACGAATTCCCTCCCTCTCTCTTGTGTCTACTTCGGCGACCCTTGGCTAGTAGGATGTGAGTTTGTTTAAATACAGACTCACACATTTATTACATGGGCCAAAGCCCTTTCTTCCTCTAGTCTAAACCGTATTTTACAAGAACAAACACATAATTAACTAACACCCAATCGTTAAACATGGATAACCGAAGCCCAACCTGATTTAATACACAAGCCTCATCATTTTTCTACCGTGACCCGGCCACCTAGCCGGTTTTTTAACATCCGGTTTTATGGGTTTAACCGGCCGGGTCACACCGGCCGGTTTTCCGGTTTTTTCCGGTTCAACCGGTCCGGTTCAACCGGTTTTCTGATTTTTTTTAATTTTTTTTTACTTTTTTTTTATTTTTTTAAAGTTTAAAACTTATATTTTCTTATGAAATACATATTTGATATTATTTTTGAGTGGATTATAATTGTATTTTAACTACTTTTTGTTGGGGTGTACAAGTTTATTAGCATTTTTATAAATATATATATATATATAAATCCCCTAACCGGTTCAACCAGCCGGTCGAACCGGTCCCGGAAGGTTTTCCGGTTCAACTAAAAAACCGGTTTTTAAAACATTGGTTGTAAAAATCTAATGCAAATGGTTTCCATCCCGGATGGATTAGAACCATGGGAAGATAGAAAAGAACATAGTAAGTTATTGCAATCAATGCAAAAGTGTATACCTAGCAAGTTGGAAGAACTCATAGAGACGATTAACAAAGAAGATGATAACAAAATCACATATCTTATTGTTGATTGTTGGATGGCATGGACTCTAGGAGTCGCAAAGAAGTTGGGCATTAGAAGAGCGACCTTCTGTTCGTCATCAACTGCTACACTAGCCACTATGATGAGCATTCAAAAGTTGATTGATGATGGATTCATAAACAACAATGGTGAGATTTATAATTATATGACTATTTGTTCCATTAGATAGAATTCTTCAAGAAATGATTTTCTATCAATTAAACTTTATTGAACTTTCTGTGTAGGCACACCTCGGAATAATGAGATTATTCGGTTGATAGAAACTATGCCACCTATAAAACCTGAAAACCTCGTATGGGCATGTATTGATGATTCAGTTGAGCATCATTTTCAGTATAATGTAAAAAATAGTGAAGCTGTCACAATGACAGAATGGTTTGTATGCAACTCAGCTATTGAGCTAGAACCTGGAGCCTTTAGCTTGTTCCCACAGTTGTTGCCAATAGGCCCACTCTTGGCAACTAACAGATCTGCTGATCAAGTGGGTCATTTTTGGCAAGAAGACTTAACATGCTTAGCATGGCTTGACCAACAACCAGCATGCTCTGTCATTTATATTGCATTTGGGAGCTTCACTGATTTCAACCAAACTCAATTTGAAGAACTGGCACTTGGTCTTGAACTTAGCAATAGAGTTTTCCTATGGGTTGTGCGGCCTGGTATGACTAAGGAGGCTTCACCTGCTTACCCGGATGGTTTTATGGACCGAGTGGAGTCTCGTGGAAGAATTGTGAGTTGGGCACCTCAACAGAAGGTATTGGCTCATCCTTCTGTAGCTTGTTTCATCAGTCACTGCGGTTGGAACTCTACTTTAGAGGGTTTGACAAACGGACTCCCTTTTTTATGTTGGCCATACTTTGCTGATCAGTTTTACAACAAGACTTACATATGTGACATCTGGAAAACTGGGCTTGGGCTTGACAAAGATGAAGGAGGTATCATCACACAAGAAGAAATGAAAAATAAGATTGAGCAGTTGTTTAGTGACACAACATTTAAATCTAGGGCCTTGGATCTTAAAGAAAAGGTTGCAAGTAGTGTCGCAAAAGGTGGATGCTCACAGAAGAATCTTACCAAATTTATCGAGTGGATACATGAAGAAGATACAAAAATCAACAATCAATGTGACTCTATGTGAAGAATAAAGAATTTATATAGTAACATGCATTGGGTACCAAGTGTTCAATATTTTTGATTTCAGTGTTAGTGTTAATATTTTTATTTCAATGTCTTATTATCGCATGAATAATTCTATAATTATGTATGCCATTAATCATTAATGAATATTTATTTTAACTCAATGATATCTCAATACTCGCTTATGAGCCGACACTAGATGAACCAAATTTGATTCTTCATAAAGTTTTAAGTGGAATATCGCTTGATTTATAGACAAATATCAAACCTAATTATCCCCTTCTTCTGTTTAAATCATTTATAGAAATGAAAATTATAATTACTAGAATATTCGAGATCAGTCTAATTGTTGGTGAGATTTTTTATTAGAAACAACTGCTAGAGTAATTTTCTCGCTCTTGTACCAAATTTTGTAGAGAAAAATTATAATCTAATGCTTATAAAACTTGATTGAAAATTCAATAAAGAGCTTCGTGTGCCGGATTTGTTTTTTTGTTTATACTGGAAAAGTGGAAATAAAGCACATATCAACTTTAGAGGGTGTATTTGTATATAAGCCATACCTAAGGGGTTGTAATTGAGATTATCCTAAAAAAGCTTCGTTGATTACTTGATTGTCAATTTGTCGGCATTTTCTAGGGCTTTTAAAGGAGAATAATCCATCGCCATTTTTTATTTCCCTCGTTGATTGGCATGGAATCGTCCTTCGTTTCTTTGCAGATTGGGTCCATTTGATCATCAAACGGTAATCGCTTCGTTTTTCTTCTTCCTATATATGATTCATTCATAATTATTGTCTTTGTTTTGGTTACAAAATTACAATTTTTTATCGTTAAGATAGTTTGAATTGAATGCATCTCAATCCAATTATCTGGTAAGTATCTTCGGATTGAGATTTTATAGCTATCCGCAGTCGTTTTGACTTTCAGCGATGATAAAGTTGTGAATTTTGAGCTTTTGATCGTTTTTGGGCGATCTCGTATGATCGCTAATTGAAAACCTAGTAGATGACTTGTTGAATTTACAAATATGAACTGATTTCTTGTTGCAAACGCCATAAATTCTAGATTTTTTTAACCAATTAGGGTTTTTGCAGATTGAATTGAATGCATCTCAAATTCTCAATCCCTAAATTCTAGTGATATGTTGTCTGATGAGATGTTAAAAGCTGTTTTTCCTCTACTAGAAGGAACCGATTTAGCTGCTTGTATGTCTGTATGTAAACAATGGCATCAAATAGCTCAAGATGATTACTTTTGGAAATGTTTATGTGCCAAAAGATGGCCATCAACATGTAAGAACCCGTCGCCCCCTATGACTTACCGCAGACTATTCAAAACCTTTTACAAACATAAACACCATAGAACCCTTCTTCCTCCAAGAATCTCGTTAAGTGACCTCGAGTTCTACATTGACATTTGGGCTGATGATGATTTACTCTTTTCACAAGTTGTCGCTGGACCTGTGTTTCGGAAGGGCAATTGGACCCCGCCACCCGGAATCTGTAACATACTTAGACATCATTTGGAAGGTCCGGAGTATAAAATGACCTTACCTGTTGAACCACGGTTTGCAGTTCCTTATACTCAAACCGTTAGTGTTTCTGTCCTTGTAGCCAGAAAGGATTCTGGTAAAGTTGCATGCATAATCAACAAGTCAATGTTTGACTATATCGATCGGTCTTCTTACAGAGCACTTGCATTTGATTACCTTGTGTTCTCGCCTGTATACCCTTTTGTGTCTGGTATTAGAGCTTGGATCTCCTTGTTGTTCATGGAACATGTGAATGAAAACGTGATTGATGTTTTTGGGATCGAAATGGACTTTTGTGATGCTGCGAACTCTGAGGATGAGGTGCTTTGGCTGTTGGACATGCTTGACTGGAAGTAAGTTCTTCTTTTTCAGAGTTGTAACTTCATGTTTATGGTGGAAAAATATACACAATGTGTATAAATGATGTAACTGTCTAAATGTTTTCATGCTCTTTGAAGCTAGGCAAATGTTGAACCTGGTTTCTGGGGCATTTGTAATTGTCCTTTGGTGTGTTTGAATGTGTTGAGCAATAATAACAACTTTGAATTATATAATGTGTCAATTATACCCTTCTAATATTCTCTCTGAACATTAATTACATCTCTCTATAAGCTTTTATTATGCAAGTACATATTATAGAACAACTACTAGCTTAGCTTAGTGGCAAAGGGGTATGCCCTTATCTTGGGTTCGACCCCTCAGTTGAGGCGTGGAGTAGAGTGTAACATTTCGTCGTTCA
Source organism: Deinandra increscens subsp. villosa (assembly GCA_039602395.1). Classification (NCBI taxonomy): domain Eukaryota; kingdom Viridiplantae; phylum Streptophyta; class Magnoliopsida; order Asterales; family Asteraceae; genus Deinandra; species Deinandra increscens. Next base: position 38,528,647 of record JBCNJP010000008.1, on the reverse strand, counting down.
AAGAATAACATATCATAGAAGTAAAATTAGTAAATTGGTATTCAACTATCATACAATGTATCAGTTATCCCTTTTGTAAAATTGTCTTCACATTTATTTTGAGACAGATGGGGTGGGGAATGCTATAAATATGTTGAAAAAAATGTACTACCCGGGTCGGCTCAATCTTTGTGATCTGGTTGGGTTCTGGGGATTAGATCGGTATTGAGGGTAGAATCTACCTGGGTCGGCTCAATCTTTGTGATCTTGTTGGCTTCCGGGGATCAGATCGGTTTTGTGGTAGAATCTAACCGGGCGGCTCAATCTTTTTGGAGGTATGGCCGTATGGGTGTCCTTGTTAGAATCCGTCAAAGTGGTTCATTTTTATTTCCGAGGAATAAAGCTATAAGGAAAAATATGGCGTGTTTTTTATTTCGTTGTTATAAACAGGTGTCTTTATTTGGGCTTTAGAGAGATGATAGTAAATTACCAAATTTATAGCTACTAATAATATTGTCTTCAATATGTAACATTGTAGTATTATACGTGAAAAAGTTTATATCTCAGTGGAAAATATACATAGAAAAATATACATGAAAAAGTTTATATCATTAACTAAACAGCAAAATTGTCATTTCTGAACAAAAAGCAGCCCATTTATTCTTTTAACTTGAATGGTTCAAAACAACTTGACAAGTGAGACGATAATAGAAAATTGAAGACCCAAACTCGCCCGAATCGGGTTTTGATCAAGAATCGTCGGTGATTCTTGATCTCATCCGAGCTCTATTCTATGTGAACTGCCTCTTGATTTCCTCCAAGCTTCATTCTAAGTGAACTGCCACATCGATTTGTGGCTTCGCTCGTCATGTCTTCTCTCTTCCTATGCTCCGGTGCTACCGTCCAGGCTTCAGCTGTTCTAGTAAACTTATGTCCAGGAAATTTGGGCTGCTGCAAATAACAATCTGTTGCAATCTAGTGTTTATGGGCTTTATGGTTCTGTATATTAACTATTATTGATCTAACTTTGGGTCAATTAGTTAACTAAACTTTCATTATCAATGAGTATAGAACCATTATTGATCTAATTTTTAGTCAACAAGCTAATTAACCAAGGTGATCCTAGAGAAGCGATGATTCTAATATACGACATAAAATAAACCAATTAAGAAGCAAACATAACAAACGAATGTAGTTCATATAGATGCATATAAACCCCAATTTCATCATAAATAATACCAAAAACACCGAGGGCATATTTGGTTTATGGGTTTCATAGGATTTAGGATGGAGTTAGAAATAATTCCCCTTTAATTGGAATTCAACATTCCTTCATACCAGTAATGTGGTGACCGAGTTAGTTCGGTCGCTCTTTAATTTTTTTTTCGTCTCTAACGGGGTTTTAGTTTTCTTGCTAGCCCCTTTCTAATATATTTTGCCGTTCAAAAAAAAAAAAAGTAAATGATTTCTTAAACCCCAATGAAATGTTTAGAAATGACCAAAAACCCCCTTAGTCTTTACTTATCGTATCTTTTTTTTCATCAGTTCTGAATCATTCTTGAAACCCCAAATCCGCACGAACACAAATCAATAAAAAGTAGAAGATGAAATTAATCCACTTCTATATGTGTTCAAATTGAAGAGCAAGACCAAACAAAATCAGACAAGATGATAATTAAAAAAAAAACGGACCAAATCTGAACCTAAACAAAAACAAAATTGGAAAATAAAATCAATGAACCAGGACTAGATTAGATGAAGAGATGAAATTTTGACACAAGATCTGATTTCTGCGTCAACTTCTCTCAAAAATAGCTCTCTGGGCTTATTTTTATTTCTCATTCTAGGTTTGGGGACTAATGTTGTGTTTCCGAGTTTACTTAAAAGAGGGAAAAAGAGAAGAGAAAGAGAAGGAATAGAAAGGAAAAAAAGAGAAAGGAAGAGAAGGGGAGTGATTATTTTTCTTTCAATCCTTCCGACAGGGTGTGGATAGTTTTTTAATTTTAATTTCTATATATCCCAATTCAAAGGACAAAGCGGAGTCTGAAAACTAAACAATTGAATCCTTGACCGGTTTGGGAACGATGGAGTTGTAAGGACCGGTGGTTTTAAGGGGCAGAACATTCTGACCCGTTATAATTATTTTCTAAGTTTTAAGATTAATATTCCCCCACCACACACATTTCTGTGGATATCTCAATAAAAATCCACAAAATGAAAAATACCCCTAATTCTGATTTACTTTAACTAAGATGATGAAATAACAAGGGGGGAGGGGGGGGGGGGGGGGGTGGGGGGTTGGCAAAAGTACCTTTGGGGAATATATTAGATGCAACTATGTATATCTCAGAAAAAACCACAAAATGAAGTTTGTCATCTTATCATACTCGTTTTTGTGATACTCAGGTAAATGTTTACCTAAAGTATTATATAGAAAAAATCAATTGTTAAAATTTCAGGAGGAGGGGGTGAAAGATGAAATTTGTAAAAGATAAAAGTTAGTTAATTAAAGAGTTAAATACGATTTGTGTCTCTAAGGTTTGGTTGTTTTAACTACTTGACTGAGGTTTTGCATTTTGTTGTCAATTGAGTCACTGGAACTAACAGAGTTAGATTTTTCTGTTAACTTTAAGGCATATAAGTCATTTTACACATGATGGGGTATTTTTGAAAATTAATAAGTTACTAAAGATGAGGATTGTTTATGTAAATAATAGATTTATTAAAGAAAAAATTACATATTTTGTCCTTTAACTTTGCCTGTTTTTCATTTTTTGTCCTTTATCTTTTTTTGTTACACTCTGTGTCCTTTAACTTTTTTTTTCGTTCACCTTTTGTCCTTTTTAACGGAATCAGTTAAAATCCACCGTTAAGTTAAGGGTATTTTTGTCTTTTTAACTTTTGAGGTATTTTTTTATAGTTGATTAAATATGGGGGGTGTTGTGTAAATATCTCTATTTCTTTCTCTTTTATCAAACCCAACCCCCCCCCCCCCACTCCCCACCCTAACTCTAACTGAAAAGAAAGAATCCGGCAGCCCCCCCTCCGGCGAAGCCAACCTCCGGCGAAGTCACCCTCCCCTCCACCTCCGTCCGATTGAACCCAGACTCCTTGCTCTGTTCCGACAGCCCGATTGAACCCAAATCCGGCGAACCCGTCCCTCCCCCGACCCCTTCCCTGCCCTGCCGGCGACCTCCCCTGACGACCTTCACCTCCGTTGGACCACACCCCCACCCTAACCCTCCATCTATTCAATCGATTCCGGCGAACCCGTCCCTCTGTTCAATCGATTCCGGCGAACCCGTCCCTCTGTTCAACCGATTCCGGCGAACCCCTCCCTCCGTTCAATCGATTCCGGCTAACCCCTACCTCTGTTCAATCGATCTGTGAATTAATGTCGTTAACAGGTGGAAGCAAACATGGATTTCGGAATTAATGGCGGTTTTACATGGAGCTTACCTTCAGAAGTTGCGACGGAGATTATGCAGGTCGCTGGAGGTTTGAACGTCGTGCCGGAGGTCAATCAGACTATTGGAGGTTTGATTTCGGTGGTGGCAGTTTCTCAGCATGTCGGAGGTTCGATTTCGTTGCCGGAGTAGAGGTGGAGGCAGCAGCACTGCTGCTCTCTCTCTCTTTCTTGTTCGTTGAATCTGTGTTCTTATGAACCCTAATCTCGCCTCCGCATGAACTCCTCGTCAAGGTCGCCGGAGGTATGAAGGTCGCCGGAGGATTAAACGGAAGTGGGGGTGGGGGCAGTAGTAGTAAACAACGGAAGTGGGGTTAGGGTTCTGGTGGGGTTGGGTTTTTTTTTAAGAAAAAATAAATTACATATTTACAGAACACCCCCTCCTCTTTATTTAACTATAAAAAATACCCTAAAAGGTAAAAAGACAAAAATACCCTTGACTTAACGGTGGATTTTAACGAATTCCGTTAAAAAGGACAAAAGGTGAACGGAAAAAAAAGTTAAAGGACACAGAGTGTAACAAAAAAAGATAAAGGACAAAAAATGAAAAACAGGCAAAGTTAAAGGACAAAATATGTAATTTTTTCTTTATTAAATTACCCATATTCTTCATCGGATGTTACCCCACCATTATTTGGCGACCAAATTTTCCGGCGACCACCATCAAAGTCGTTCGATGGTGCGATGGTTGTGGACTTGATGTGAACATCCAAAATGAACCATCTCTATCCAGTCGAAAGCTGAAAACTAGAGAAGAGTATCGATTGATCAGCTTTCTTCAACAGTGTGTGATTGAGTGGGGGTTTGAGGTGGTAATGGTTGGAGTTAAATTAATATTCACATATCTATAAACCATACAAAAATCAACCAACGTTAACATATAAATCATCTTATATAAGAAATAGATGGTTACCAAAGATGTGTTTGGTGGCTACTGGTTTGGTGATCAACTGAAGAGTGGTGAACTGGTGATGGTTGTCATAGATGTGTTTGGTGGTGACTGGTTTCACAGGCGATGGTGGGCGGCAGTTCAAGGGTGTGAGCGGCGGCTAAGGACAACGAATTGTGATAATTGAAAGTGTTGACAATCCCACGACAACGTAAGATTGCAGTTGCGGATTTATAAACAGAAAACATAGTTCAATGTTTAGATTTCCATAACCTAATTATAACATCCCAATCGGTCTAGAGCTGACGTTTCACTAAAGCAGTAATCATAATTTAAACGTCAGTCCAATACGTGTTAAAACGTTACAAATATAAAAGATTTTTACATTTATAATATATATATCTTTTGCTCTCGAATATGAGTTTTACCAATTTTTATCATGCTATCATACACAAAGATCACCTAATCAATATTATACCATGAATTCTATACGGTGCCAAATCTGTAACAGGTCCTAATATCATCATAAATCAAGATCTACAACAAACTTACATGCATCTACACATAAATCATGTTTCTCGTTGTTCATATACACATCATAATTATCATTAATCCAACACGTACTAAAACATGTTGACATGCATTGGATCACTAGATCATATTAGAACATATTAGGGTTTTCCATAAAACTAAAAAACACTAGGGTGGCGTTTGGTTCACGGAATGTAATGTAATTGGAATTGTAAAGTTTTCCTTTTAAAATTATGCTTAAGTTGGGTAAGGAAGGGGTTTGAAATACAATGAATTCCTTTAATCAATGGAATTTGAGGTCATGTAACTTTCCTTCGTTAAAGTGAAGGATTTCTAAATTCCATTGATTAAAGGAATTCATCGTATTTCAAACTCTTTCTTTACCCAACGTAAGCACAACTTTAAAAGGAAAACTATACAATTTCAATTACATTACATTCCGTGAACCAAACGCCACATAGGTGTTTTCCGTAGGAGAAAGAGATTAGCGAGGTTAGTATGTCGAGAGAGGACTGTTGAAGGCTTCGGGTCTTCGTTCTTGGCTCCAAGATGCTTCCAGGTGCTCCCAATTCGTCCCAAGGGTTCTCTCCAAATGACATGACTGTAAAAACATTGAATGAATCCGGTGGATGGCTTAAATAGTTGAAAATTAGGGTTTTTAGCCGACCGGGGCTCCTCGCGTGTCACGAGCCCAACCAAGTCATATGTCGCATGTCACAACGGACAAAATAGTTGGGTTTCCGAAATCTTGATTTTTAACTTCGTCACGTGTCGCGACGGGTTCTCTTGAACATGTCACGTGTCACGGCGGGTCGGGTAGGCAAAATTCTTCTTTTGTCTTTTTGTCGAGCTCGGGATTTATTCGGGTGTCCGCGTACGTTGTTAAAAAATAACTAAACAATTCACTAACATGTAACATCACATTAGATCTTATAAGTCAGGTTTGGTTTATATGAATTACGTTTGTTCATATATTTTTTTAAATAGTCAACCAACGTTCAGGATCGACTCGTGTGTGAGTGTTTGGACTAACACATCTAATAACCCTAATAGACGTATTCAAGCATGTATATGTGAATTAATGAGTGTTTGTGTTTGCTAGGAATCACTTGAATTTGTCGGTGTCACGCTTTAGATTTTCTTCATTTTTCTTGCACATTTGACTTCTTTTTAGATTTTGTCCCTGGATCAATCTGAAAACTAGGTATGAAACAATATTAATCCGTTTTATAAATAACTAATAAAAAAATGATCGAAAAGTGAAGTGTATTTGATATAAAAACATGTATACTTTTGTGTACATCAGGAACCATTTTTATTTATACTTTTGATTAGCCTTCCACATGCGATCAAACATGTGTTTATTGTGAATGAAAGATATAAACCGTTGTATTTGTAAATGATTGGAAGGGTGTTTGCACAATGCGCCAGGAACATAACACTCGTAACACTTACACAAACACTGATAAAATGCTTGAAAAACTAATTGATAAATTATTACAAGATTTAAAGTTTGATTTATTTTTAAAATAAATACAGCATCGGTTAAACATACCTTGTATTAGATCCATACTCTATTATTTAATTTGAGATTTTAAAATTCGCCACGTAAAAGTTTAAATAACTATAACTATCTATCTTCTATTCTATCTATGTAATAAACATGGGTTTTTAAAGTCTATGTGGCACAATTTTAGGTGTGCCGCATTGGATTTGGCTTACTTGTCAATTCCTTATAATTCAGAATTAAAAAATTACACTAAATTAAAAAAAATTCATAAAAAAATATTTAATATTTTTGTTTACAATACCACAACTTTTATTTATCATATTTTCTTTATTTCTCAACAAAAGTTCGATCCGTAAATTGCTTTAGATTCGTGACAGAAACCTAAACTAGATCCATATTGCTTATGTTTTGATCAACGAATCAGACGTTTATTCCAAGACTTTCATTGATTCCAACAGATAAACGGATTGCTTTCAGATTTCAAAGAAGACAATTTCTAATTTTGGTTTTTTTTTACAATGAGCATAAAAAGCTAAGGTCAATCTAGATCGTATTCGACTGATATCATACGTTTGATAATTTAACTAATACGTTCGATAATTTTTTGTCTCTTAAGGTCATTTTAATTGTTTTGTATGCCATCACTTACCCAGACAATGTTGCTATTTTAGTGTAATTGTCACACCCCGATGTTTATGATTACGTGGGCATATGACGTCATGGGGTCATAGTCGTGGATACAAAGAACGACGTCTATTAGTTTCGTTTACGTTTGAAAACCAAGTATGTTATCAAAGTTGCAGCGGATTATATAAAAGATAACATTGTTTTACAATACTGAATCGAGAACGTTATGATAAGAAATACAATTGTTCATGATTTATTTAGACAGTAAAAGGTGACCATGACTCCATTCCTATTGCAGGCCCTTTTGTTTGACAAACTTCCCATTTGCACACCGAGAGCGACCTTAGTTACCTGAGAAATACATGAGTTTGAAAGAAAGGTCAACATAATGTTGGTGAGTTCACAGGTTTGAGTCTTTACAAAATGTATTAGTAAAATGTTGATGATACACAAAATATTATAAAGGTTACTCGTTGTTGCATTGATTTACTTGTTCCTTGATTTCAAACACTAACAGATTTACCCACCTATGGTAACTTCCCCTAAGAAATACCAATGGCAAAGAATAACTGACATGTACCCCCAGACTTGTTACGCGTGTGTCAGAACTGGAGCGACCAGATAGGGCAGGGTTGTCAACCCAAATAGATCTATTCACTAGTCATCGTTTCGTTACGGAACTAATTGAAATCAATTGATGATGGGATTTGTAGCAATATATTATTAGCAAATTACTATGAAGGGGTATGAAAGAACAGATAATCAATAGCGTAACGGTAATACCATAATATCAAGTTGAAAGATTTGTTTGATCATGATTTCTCCCCCAAAAGTATAAAACAGTTGATAAAGGAAAGGGGCCGTGAAACTCACTTGATTAAGGTGATGATGAAAGCTGTATCGCGCTGGACGTAGCAAGTAAACCGTGTCCTAGTAATAATTAATAAGACGGTTTTAAGTTATTGTTTTAGTTGGATAATGTTCAGTTACCCAAATGATCCTGGTCGAGTCTTGACATAACATTCCCGTTTGTATTGTTTGGAAAGTCCGTTTGGAATATTTATCGTTCAAATAAATATTTACGTTAATGGAATAAATATATATATAACCTTGTAGAAATAATTATAATCAAATAATTATTTAAGATTACGAAAATATATATTCAATCAAGTTTTGAACATCGAGATAAATAATAAAGTAGTTATTATTTGAAGTTCACGCTGTATATTTAAGTTCGAGTTTATAATTATAGACAAATAATTATACATAAGTTATAGAAATATTTATGCAAATAAATAGATATAACTTATAGAAATGGTATATGTTTCAATATTCTCAAGATTTTAGAAGAAATATAAACATTTATATGTTAAGAAATTAGTCGTTGGCTTTGCCGCGATAAGATACAAGTATCCGATAATCGACCGAAATGATAATAAATATTTAGCTCCGTAAATATTATTATGTTGATGATATCTCTCAAATAGTTTTTCTAAATTATATTTAGAAAATAATATTAATAATAAAATAATAAGACGAGATATTTGTGTGAAGAGGTGTTGATATATTTGTCATAAATATATTTCGTCGCATAAGTCGAAAATATAACATTTTATATTTTTCAGTCCAACGTCTAGAATTTATACAATATATATTGTTTATAATATATATATTTGACAAATAATATGATATGGAAAACTAATATTTAAGTCTCTTAAATATTAATAGATTGTAATAACTTTAAATAAATATTTCAAGTTAATAAAATAAGATCTAAAAGTATGAACACTTTAAATGTCAATAATGAGTCAAAGTGCTCGGTTATTTAGAATTACATACGATCTATAAAAATGAATCTATTTTTATAACACATAGTCAAAATATATTTCTTTATATTTTATGTCCAAATATATATTTGTTTATATATTTTTAGTCCAACGTCTCACTTTGAGGGTCCCCGAGTCAGTTTTTATATCGTTCGATCTATAATCTTTTTAGTCCTCTCAACGATTGTTAAATATATATTGTGATACAACTTCTTAAATATTAACGTTAGTTTAATATTTATGACGATTCGTTCAGTTTATACATTTAGTGGGTGGAGTGTCAAGACTCGTTTCGGGTTGATTATAAATATCAAAAACGAATAATAAAAATGATTAAATTGATAAGTTTAAACTTTTACCTCTAGCACTAGGCTAGGTGACGAACCGAAAGAGGCGAGAATATCACCGAAGACTCGATCGAAGAATATCGACTTTAACCGTGTTGGCCCGAAGGGTAAAGCGCCATTTTGCGGGCTAGTTTACGGTGGTTTACGGTGATCATTAGGGACAAACGTTGAGGCCGTTTAGAAGGTGGCCGGGAGTACTTTCCATAGGTGGTGATTGGGTGGCTCGACGGAGGTCCGATGGTGGGGAAACGGTGGCCTAAAGATGGCCGGTGGGGCTGATTTGCACCAAAATAATAAAACCCACATGTACTCAAATGAATTGCGACGGAAGCTGGGTTTATATTCTGTATTCTTTCATTTCCTTTTCTACCTACATATATATATATATCCACGCATATCATATATATATATACACTTGTGTTTTGAACAGAAGGAAAACAAAAGAGAGGGGACGAGAGTTTACGGTGGTGACGGTTGTGAACCGGTGGCTCAGCGACGGTGGACAGGAGGGGTGGTGACGAGGCTGTGGCGGCAGTGGGGTGATCGGGGAGCGCCGGTCGTCGAGGTGATGGCGGTGGTTGATGAAGGTGGCGATGGTTGATGATGATGAGGGTGGTGGTGTCTTCGGTTGGCGACGGGAGAGGGGTGGAGGTGGTTGACGATGGAGGTGGTGGTACGGTCGTCGGTAGCAGCAGGCGTGGCGGTGGAGGTTGCCGGTCGAGGAGGCTGTGGTGGTGGCTGATCGGGATGGTGGTGGTGGATGTGAGTACGTGAGTGTATGTGTGTTATGTGTAGTGTGTGTATCATGTGTGTGTATGTATGTACATAATACATATATATAGATAAGATTGTGAAGAATAAAATCTTATCAGATTTATATATATTGTATTTTATTACCAACCATGGTTAGTTAGGTTTTAATCCTCGGTTAAGTAGATATTTACGTAGTGTAGCCTTTTACTGAACGTCTCGTAAAATTGTCATAATTTTTATAAACGTTGCTGATCGATCGGGTACTCAAGAAATAATAATCGTTAGTTAAAACGGTTTAGATTGGGCTTATTAAATCGAGTAACGGTTAATGGGCCGGTGTGGTTCGTGTCGGGCCGGTGTTCGAGGCTTTCTCCGTTTTGGTCGCGGTCAGTCTCATAATTTCCTAAAATTATCCGTGAGTGATACGTTATACTTTTTAGGTGTTGTTTTACTTGTTGGGCCGTGTTTTGGGCTTAGATGCTTTATTTTGGTTTATTGGGCCGGACCGGGCCCAAATTAGTAAATGGCTCTTTTAAGCCAAACCGTTGCACCGTTTTGACCGACACAAGTTTCTAAATTATTTATGAGATCACGACATCGTTATATAATTATAATTCGTTGTGGATTTAATTATTTAGAAATGTTACTTATTTATTTACTTTATTTATTCGCGGCACCGCGTAAAGAAATAAATAAATGATTTGATCGTTTCGGCTTGAGCTCGGATATTTCATTATTCAATCTCATAATAGATTATAATTCGAAATATTCGCTTAAGCGTTGTCGGGTGTTATTGTGATTTCTCACGACACCGATTTGGGAAAATATAAAAGTTACTTTTTATATTTATCTTTCTTGTTGTTTAAGTTCCATCGATCCAGGATGGACCTTTTTCTGTTGGTTATTATACAAACGTGGGAATTGTCAAGGTTGGACGTTTACGTGCATAGTGTTTATTAATGATATTAATAAATCAAGTCATACACATGTATATACGTATATATATACGGTCAAAGTATAGGTTTGACCTTTGATTTTTGACGGGTTGTCACAGTAATTTAATTGACTATCGATCAATTGGACTTCTAACTTATATTGGTCGAGTTCAAAGGTGCGAAGTAGTGCACACCCGTATTGATAAGGTTGTAAGTCAAGAACCTCAAAGGGGGTTTCAAGGGGGCAATACCCCCGAAAGAGCGGGGTCCAATGGGCGGCAACCCTTGACGGGGTCCAAGGGGCCAAATGTGTAATTTTAGGAACTTCAACTCAAAATTCAAAATTGCATATAAGTGCAAGGCTATCTGCTACACTCCCTAAGAATTGATT
>JBCNJP010000008.1:38498637-38516893 GCA_039602395.1 Deinandra increscens subsp. villosa | reverse complement strand
TCAAAGCAAGAGATCGGGAAACAACAGTAGCAACTACCGCCAGGGTGGCAATGGTCAAGGCAACTACAGGGGTAACCTGCCCTTGTGTAACAGATGTGGGAAGCATCATGCTGGTGTTTGTAGGAAGAATATGAACTGTGAAAGGTGTGGCAAGGGAGGCCACGAAGCAAAAGACTGTTGGGCGACTTTGCCCGAGCAACAAAATCGCCCCAGAAGAAACAACAACTATGGGAACAATCGGGGTAATGGAAACAACGGTCAGAACCAGAACAACAACAATGGGGGAGCCCGTGGCTGCTTTGAGTGTGGTGCTCAAGGTCACATCAAGAGAGACTGCCCTCAGCTAAGAAGACAAGGTAATGGCAACCAGGGAAATAACGGTGGGAATGGTAACGGCGGAGGTAATGGTAATGGGAATGGCAATGGTAATGGTGGAAACGGGAATGGTGGAAATGGTAGAGGTCGAGCTTTCGTCATGGGTCAGGGTGAAGCTCGCAATGACGCCAACGTGATCAATGGTAAATTTATTTTGAACGGTTTCTTTGCTACTGTTTTATTTGATTCTGGTGCTGAGAAAAGCTTTATTTCCACTAAATTTGCTAGAATAATTAATGCTAAACCGATCGACTTAGATGCTAAATATGTGGTAGAACTAGCAAATGGTAAACTTCATGATACGACCCAGATAGTTAAGGATTGTAAGCTAGAACTAGCGGGCCATACCCTAGGAATTGACCTTATGCCTTTCCCAATTGGTAGTTTCGACGTTATAGTAGGAATGGATTGGTTATCCGAGAATCGGGCTGAAATCTTATGTAAAGAAAAAGTGGTTCGTATTCCACTCGAAGACGGCAAAGTGTTAACGGTTCAAGGTGAAAAAGGTGGAACAGTCACCGGCATTATTTCATTTCTTAAAGCTCAGAAATGCCTCCGTAAGGGTCACTTCGCGATTCTTGCGAACGTCACTGACACGACACATCCCGAGCGCAAAATTGATGATCACCCGATAGTTCGCGACTTCCAAGATGTATTTCCTGAAGATCTGCCTGGTTTGCCTCCATTTCGACAGGTTGAGTTTGGGATTGATTTAGCTCCAGGTGCCGCTCCGATCGCACGCGCACCTTACCGATTGGCCGTAAGTGAACTCAACGAACTCTCCGCGCAACTACAAGAGCTACTCGACAAGGGGTTTATTCGTCCAAGTTCGTCTCCATGGGGAGCTCCGGTACTGTTTGTTAAGAAAAAGGATGGAACGTTCCGCATGTGCATTGACTACCGAGAGCTTAACAAAGTTACGATAAAGAATCGGTATCCACTTCCTCGAATCGACGATCTCTTCGATCAACTACAGGGTTCAAGCTACTTTTCAAAGATTGATCTACGATCTGGATATCACCAGCTTCGCGTTCGTGAAGAGGATGTTCCTAAGACTGCTTTTAGAACTCGGTATGGTCACTACGAGTTCCTGGTTATGCCGTTTGGGCTAACCAATGCACCGGCTGTGTTTATGGATTTGATGAATCGAGTGTGCAAGCCGTACCTCGACAAGTTTGTAATAGTCTTCATCGACGATATTTTGATCTACTCCAAGTCAAAGGAAGAACACGAGGAGCATCTGCGACTTATACTGGAATTGCTCCGCAAGGAACAGCTTTATGCTAAGTTTTCAAAGTGCGACTTTTGGATCCGCGAAGTCCAGTTTCTTGGACACATTGTAAATGAGGAAGGAATCCATGTAGATCCAGCCAAAGTGGAAGCAATTAAGAACTGGTCTACCCCAAGAGCGCCAACAGAGATCCGACAATTTTTAGGGCTTGCCGGGTATTATCGAAGGTTTATTAAGGGTTTTTCTCAACTGGCTCAACCCTTAACGGCCTTAACGCACAAAGGAGTGCAATACAGATGGGGTGAAAAGGAAGAGCGCGCGTTCCAAACGCTTAAAGATATGTTATGTTCGGCTCCAATTCTTGCGTTACCCGATGGGATAGACGACTTTGTGGTTTACTGCGATGCATCGATTCAAGGACTCGGTTGCGTGTTGATGCAACGAGACAAGGTAATTGCCTATGGGTCCAGGCAACTAAAGGATACTGAAAAGAATTATACAACGCATGATTTGGAAATGGGAGCCGTTGTTCATGCACTCAAGATTTGGAGACATTACCTATATGGAACAAAGTGCACGATATTCACCGATCATAAAAGTCTACAGCACATCTTCGATCAGAAAGACCTCAACATGCGACAACGACGGTGGGTCGAGTTACTAAATGATTATGATTTGGCAATTAAGTATCATCCTGGAAAAGCCAACGTTGTGGCTGATGCCCTAAGCAGAAAAGAGTACGAAAAGCCTCGTCGGGTACGAGCGCTTCAACTTACAATACATTCAGGATTACCGGATCGGATCCGTGACTGCCAACAAGAAGCTTTGAAAGCAGAAAACTTCGCAGCTGAAGCACTGCGTGGTGTAGATGGCCATTCTGAAGTTAAGTCTGATGGACTCACGTACTATAATGACAGAATCTAGGTTCCATTGTTTGGTAATCTCCGTGAGCTTGTGATGGACGAGGCTCACAAGTCAAGATATTCGGTGCACCCTGGATCAGATAAAATGTATCAGGACTTGAAGAATCTTTATTGGTGGCCGAATATGAAAGCCGACATTGCTCGATATGTGGCTAAGTGTTTAACATGTTCAAGGGTCAAGATTGAATACCAAAAGCCTTCTGGTTTACTACAACAACCAAAGATCCCGGAATGGAAATGGGAGGATATTTCAATGGATTTTGTAACAGGACTACCTCATCGATCAAATCAACCGGATGCGATTTGGGTTATCATCGATCGGTTGACCAAATCTGCACATTTCATTCCGATGAAGGAAAGCGATAATATGGATAAATTGACGAAGCTGTACATCGACAAAATTGTGAAGCTTCACGGTGTGCCTAAGACTATCATTTCTGATCGAGATCCTCGATTCACTTCCCGGTTATGGCAATCAATGCAGGAAGCATTGGGAACCCGACTAGACATGAGTACAGCTTATCACCCGCAGACTGATGGTCAGACGGAACGAACGATTCAAACCTTAGAAGACATGCTCCGAGCTTGTGTTCTGGATTTTGGAAAAGATTGGGAGACTCACCTTCCACTGGTGGAGTTCTCTTACAACAATAGTTATCATTCAAGTATAGGTGCTGCACCTTTTGAAGCACTGTATGGCAGAAAATGTAGATCGCCCGTGTGTTGGGCTGAAACAGGTGAGAAAGGGCTCACTGGACCGGAAGTTATCCATGATATGACCGAACGGATTATTCAAATTAGGCAACGGCTAGCTGCAGCACGTGATCGACAGAAGAGTTACGCCGACAAACGCCGAAAACCTCTAAAGTTCGAGGTGGGTGACAAAGTATTGTTGAAGGTATCTCCTTGGAAGGGAGTGATACGCTTCGGGAAGCGTGGAAAGTTAAATCCTCGCTACATCGGTCCGTTTGAAATTATTGGGGAAGTAGGCCCGGTGGCCTATCGATTGCAACTCCCTGCTGAACTCGATGGAGTTCACAACGTGTTTCACGTTTCCAACCTAAAGAAATGTCTGGCTGAAGACATCGAAATAATTCCTCTAGAGGAATTGGAAATCGACGAACATCTGAGATTTATTGAGCAACCAGTAGAAATCATGGGACGCGAGGAGAAGGCCCTCAAACGTAGCAAGATTCCGATCGTCAAGGTGCGATGGAACTCAAGACGTGGACCTGAATACACTTGGGAACGTGAGGATCAGATGAAGAAAAAGTATCCTCACCTGTTCGAGCAAACGTCCACGGAAACTCAAGGTATAATTTAATTTTGGGGACCAAAATTCCTTAACGGGAGGAGGATGTGACGACCCTAAAACTTTTTGCTTTCTTTCCCCCAGCGACGATAGCAACGACGACAGCTGATGCTGCGAATGCTACGACACAAGAATAATTTTCGGGACGAAAATTCCAATTTCAGGGGAATGATGTGACACCCGAGAATTTCAAGGTTAACTTCCGTTAGACAAACCCGTTAGTTACGTTATAAGTGTTAACTTAAGTAACTAATGCTTAACTAGGCCGAATACGTCCACGACCTTTGGTTGATCACCGAACCATCCATGTGTGTTATGTGTTCATCATTGATTGTCTTAATGTGCAATGTGATTTAAATACATGACTTATTATTGTGAATGGCATGATTAATTGTAAACACTTGATTATGTGAAAATTGCCTAAATTTGGTAGTCAGCGAAACTACCGAGCGAAACTATAGATTCGCCCGGTAGCTGGCTAGACTGATCAATGTACCCGAGATTAGAGCCAGTTTCGCCAGCCAGCGAAACTGCCAGCGAAACTAGCCTCTGATATAAATAAACTTAATAAACCCTAGTAGCCTCATTTGCCTCATATCACAACAAACACACACACACTCTTTTCTCCTGGAGATTCTGGTCAGTCGAGGTTCACACCAAGTTGTCGAGATCTCAGCCTCAAACCATCATCTACCAAGCTAGGAGATCGAACCGTGAGTCCCAAAAACCCCCATTATGTGTTTTATATGTGTTTTTCTTAAAAAGCATGACCAAACCTTCATGATATTGCTAGATCTTCTGTATATATACTTTAGGATGCTAGATCTGTAATAAAGTTGATAACTTTACGTGTGAAATCCATCCATATTAGAGATTTGTGCAAATTAGTTCATTTTAGGGTTTTGAACCTATTTTAGAGATTTGTTGATCAAAATGCATGTTAAACTCGTTAAAGTTGCTTGATTTATGTTGGTAAATGCCTAGGGATGCTAGATAATGAATTGCATGTATGATCAGAAGCTGTTAGGTTGATTTTTAGGCAAATCCGTATGTTTTTCGCGACCAGCGAAACTGTTGTTCTCTGGGCGAAACTAAGTAGCGAAATTATATCTCCTTCCAGCGACACTGACCAGCGAAACTATAGTGTCGCCGGGAACCTGACCAGACCAGCTCGAGCGAGACTACCGAGCGAAATACCTGAACGAAAGTTCAAACCAGTTTCCCTGCGAAACTAGGCTAGCGAAACTGCGTCAGCAGTTTCGGGCGAAACTAGCCTAGCGAAACTGTGTCACCGGGCATTGCCTAGCGAAAGTGCTGCCCGTGCACCTAGCGAAACTGCCTAGCGAAACTAAGCTAGCGAAACTAAGACCTGACCTAAAAACCAAACTTGTGAAATTTGCTTAAGTGTTATGCCATGACTTGCATGATTTTACCATGATGAAATATGTTTGATATCTGATTCGTATGAACCCTTGTTTATGATCAACCATTGGTGTCGTGTGTCGGTATGTCGAGTCATAGTTGCGACGTGCTATGTTATGGGCCATAGTGACGTTAAGTAAAGATTAGACACGAAACTAATACTTAAGACCTAAACGTGTTCTAGGTCTTCGTTAAACAACAACATTTGGATTTACTTGAAGTGTAGCAGTGCAACCCAAGGTGAGTGTCACTAACCCGCTTACCGTGAGTCCGTTGGGCCACACAGAATAACTTAACGAAAAACAATGCTGACAAACTCGAGAGTGCTAGGCACCTCACTGATAAACATGAGAACCCGGGATGCTTGGCACCCACTTGATGAACTGAAGTGTTTTATGGGAACACTTGTGAATTCTGAACGAACTGTTTTTCTGAAACAAAACTGAAAACGTTTTAATATGGCTAGTGTAGGTTAAAGTCTAAACCATATGATATCACATGTTTTCTAAGGATGCCTTATAACTTAAAAGTCCTCAACTAAAATTGTGCCATTAATTGTAAAGCGAGGGGATGTTGGGTAGATCTACTGGAGTTTGACAAACTCCGCCCCGTGGCACGGGGAGTGCACGGAGGAACAATATCAGCCTATTTGACCGTGGTCCCGAGAGGACACGGGGGAGGCAGAAACCGCGATGACTTGGTCCGCACCGTACGGGATGGCTCGGCCCCCACAAAATAAGTCAGCTTTGGTACAAACTTCCTTAGAGCATGGAACAACGGATTAGCTACCCGCGATATCGGTTGAGTCCTTTAACTTTACGGAACTAGTACATACCCGATGACGTGGTCACGGACAAATCATTTATAAACTGAGAATTAAATACAAGCATTGCTTTTCACAAACGAATATTTAGTAAGTACATTTTGATTACGAACTATGATTATGAGACCGGGGCAATGCATGACAAGCCCACTGTGAACTCACCAACCGTTAGGTTGACACTTGCGTGGTTTAAACTTTTGCAGATCGCTAAGGAGTATCCGGAGCGGGTTGGCATGGCACTTGAAGACCTTTTGCTTTGCTTAAACTAAACTTGGGAATTTTAAAACAACATTTATGTAAAGCACGTGGTTAGTGCTAAAGACAATTAATTTTCCGCTGCGTATGTAATTTAAGACTTTTGATTTCTATCTTGCGTTTGAACTAACCCTGATTCGTTTAGTATTTGTAACTGTGGTTGTGGATCCTGGTCTAGTCGCGCCCCTTAACGGTATAAACTCCGTTAGTGGTATTTTGGGGGTGCGACATATATATACAAAATCACCGGGGTAACCCTTTACCCAAAAAAAAAAGACATAATTAACTAACACCCAATCGTTAAACATGGATAACGGAAGTCCAACCCGATTAAATACACAAGCCTCATTATTTTTCTATTATAGTCGAAACACGATATCAATGATCAATCATGAGTGCGGAATCCAAGTGCATGATTGAATCAAGTATGAGAAGCAATAATAAGCGATGAATCAACAAAGTTAATAAATGAGAAGCAATAATAAACGATGAATCGACAAACTTAATAAACAGTTACGATTAGATGACTAACTCGTTGATTACTATTACAACTCGATTTCTGTCTAGCACATAGGTTTCGGTTGAGCCACCGAAATAATTCTCTGGTCTTGGCTAGTAGGATGTGAGTTTGTTTAAATACAGACTCACACATTTATTACATTGGCCAAAGCCCTTTCTTCCTCTAGTCTAAACCGTATTTTACAAGAAGAAACACATAATTAACTACCACCCAATCATTAAACATGGATAACCGAAGCCCAACCTAATTTAATACACAAGCCTTATCATTTTTCTATTATAGTGGAAACACGATATACATGATCAATCATGAGTGTGGAATCCAAGTGATTGAATGAATAAAGTATGAGAAGCAATAATAAACGATAAATCAACAATGTTAATAAATGAGAAGCTATAATAAATGATGAATCAACAAAGTTAATAAACACTTACGATTAGATGACTAAATCATTGATTACTATTACAACTCAATTTCTGTCTAGCACACAGGTTTCGGTTAAGCCACCGAAATCATTCTCTGGTCTCTCTCAAGTCACGAATTCCCTCCCTCTCTCTTGTGTCTACTTCGGTGACCATTGGCTAGTAGGATGTGAGTTTTTTTAAATACAGACTCACACATTTATTACATGGGCCAAAACTTTTTCTTCCTCTAGTCTAAACCGTATTTTACAAGAACAAAGACATAATTAACTAACACCCAATCGTTAAACATGGATAACGGAAGTCCAACCCGATTAAATACACAAGCCTCATCATTTTTCTATTATAGTCGAAAAACGATATCAATGATCAATCATGAGTGCGGAATCCAAGTGCATGATCGAATCAAGTATGAGAAGCAATAATAAACGAAGAATCAACAAATTTAATAAATGAGAAGCAATAATAAACGATGAATCAACAAACTTAATAAACACTTACGATTAGATGACTAAATCATTGATTACTATTACAACTCGATTTCAGTCTAGCACATAGGTTTTGGTTGAGCCACTGAAATCATTCTCTAGTCTCTCTCAAGTCACGAAGTCCCTCCCTCTCTCTTGTGTCTACTTCAGCGAGCCTTGGTTAGTAAGATGTGAGTTTGTTTAAATACAGACTCACACATTTATTACATTGGCCAAATCCCTTTCTTCCTCTAGTCTAAACCGTATTTTACAAGAACAAACACATAATTAACTACCACCCAATCATTAAACATGGATAACCGAAGCCCAACCTAATTTAATACACAAGCCTTATCATTTTTCTCTTATAGTGGAAACACGATATACATGATCAATCATGAGTGCGGAATCCAAGTGATTGATTGAATCAAGTATGAGAAGCAATAATAAACGATAAATCAACAATGTTAATAAATGAGAAGCAATAATAAATGATGAATCAACAAAGTTAATAAACACTTACGATTAGATGACTAAATCATTGATTAATATTACAACTCAATTTCTGTCTAGCCAACAGGTTTCGGTTAAGCCACCGAAATCATTCTCTGGTCTCTCTCAAGTCACGAATTCCTTCCCTCTCTCTTGTGTCGACTTCTGTGACCCCTGGCTAGTAAGATATGAGTTTGTTTAAATACAGACTCACACATTTATTACATTGGCCAAAGCCCTTTCTTCCTCTAGTCTAAACCGTATTTTACAAGAACAAACACATAATTAACTAACACCCAATCGTTAAACATGGATAACGGAAGCCTAACCTAATTTAATACACAAGCCTCATCATTTTTCTATTATAGTCGAAACACGATATCAATGATCAATCATGAGTGCGGAATCCAAGTGCATGATTGAATCAAGTATGAGAAGCAATAATAAACGATGAATCAACAAAGTTAATAAATGAGAAGCAATAATAAACGATGAATCAACAAACTTAATAAACACTTACGATTAGATGACTAAATCGTTGATTACTATTACAACTGGATTTCTGTCTAGCACACAGGTTTCGGTTGAGCCACCGAAATCATTCTCTGGTTTCTCTCAAGTCACGAATTCCCTCCCTCTCTCTTGTGTCTACTTCAGCGAGCCTTGGCTAGTAGCATGTGAGTTTGTTTAAATACAGACTCACACATTTATTACATTGGCCAAAGCCGTTTCTTCCTCTAGTCTAAACCGTATTTTACAAGAACAAACACATACTTAACTACCACCCAATCATTAAACATGGATAACCGAAGCCCAACCTAATTTAATACACAAGCCTTATCATTTTTCTATTATAGTGGAAACACGATATACATGATCAATCATGAGTGCGGAATCCAAGTGATTGATTGAATCAAGTATGAGAAGCAATAATAAACGATAAATCAACAATGTTAATAAATGAGAAGCAATAATAAATGATGAATCAACAAAGTTAATAAACACTTACGATTAGATGACTAAATCATTGATTACTATTACAACTCAATTTCTGTCTAGCAAACAGGTTTCGGTTAAGCCACCGAAATCATTCTCTGGTCTCTCTCAAGTCACGAATTCCCTCCCTCTCGCTTGTGTCTACTTCAGCGAGCCTTGGCTAGTAGGATGTGAGTTTGTTTAAATACAGACTCACACATTTATTACATTGGCCAAAGCCCTTTCTTCCTCTAGTCTAAACCGTATTTTACAAGAACAAACACTTAATTAACTAACACCTAATCGTTAAACATGGATAACCGAAGCCCAACCCGATTTAATACACAAGCCTCATCAATTTTCTATTATAGTCGAAACACGATATACATGATCAATCATGAGTGCGGAATCCAAGTGCATGATCGAATCAAGTATGAGAAGCAATAATAAACGATGAATCAACAAAGTTAATATATGAGAAACAATAATAAACGATGAATCAACAAACTTAATAAACACTTACTATTAGATGATTAAATCGTTGATTACTATTACAACTCAATTTATGTCTAGCAAACAGGTTTTGGTTAGGCCACCGAAATTATTCTCTGGTCTCTCTCAAGTCACGAATTACCTCCCTCTCTCTTGTGCCTACTTCGGCAACCCTTGGCTAGTAGGATGTGAGTTTGTTTAAAATACAGACTCACACATTTATTACATGGGCCAAAGCCCTTTCTTCCTCTAGTCTAAACCGTATTTTACAAGAACAAACGCATAATTAACTAACACCCAATCGTTAAACATGGATAACCGAGTCCCAACCCGATTTAATACACAAGCCTCATCATTTTTCTATTTTAGTCGAAACACGATATCAATGATCAATCATGAGTGCGGAATCCAAGTGCATGATTGAATGAAGTATGAGAAGCAATAATAAAGGATGAATCAACAAAGTTAATAAATGAGAAACAATAATAAACGATGAATCAACAAACTTAATAAACACTTACGATTAGATGATTAAATCGTTGATTACTATTACAACTCAATTTCTGTTTAGCGCACAGGTTTCGGTTAGGCCACCGAAATCATTCTCTGGTCTTTCTCAAGTCACAAATTCCCGCCCTCTCTCTTGTGTCTACTTCGGCGAGCCTTGGCTAGTAGGATGTGAGTTTGTTTAAATACAGACTCACACATTTATTACATGGGCCAAAGCCTTTTCTTCCTCTAAGCCTTATCATTTTTCTATTATAGTGGAATCACGATATACATGATCAGTCATGAGTGCGGAATCCAAGTGCTTGATTGAATCAAGTATGAGAAGCAATAATAAACGATAAATCAACAATGTTAATAAATGAGAAGCAATAATAAACGATGAATCAAAAAATTTAATAAACACTTACGATTAGATGACTAAATCGTTGATTACTATTACAACTCGATTTCTGTCTAGCACACAGGTTTCAGTTAAGCCACCAAAATCATTTTCTGGTCTCTCTCATGTCACGAATTCCCTCCCTCTCTCTTGTGTCTACTTCGGCGACCCTTGGCTAGTAGGATGTGAGTTTGTTTAAATACAGACTCACACATTTATTACATGGGCCAAAGCCCTTTCTTCCTTTAGTCTAAACCGTATTTTACAAGAACAAACACATAGTTAACTAACACGCAATCGTTAAACATGGATAACCGAAGCCCAACCCGATTTAAGACACAATCCTCATCATTTTTCTATTATAATCGAAACACGATATCAATGATCAATCATGAGTGCGGAATCCAAGTGCATGATTGAATGAATTATGAGAAGCAATAATAAACGATGAATCAACAAAGTTAATAAATGAGAAACAATAATAAACGATGAATCAACGAACTTAATAAACACTTACGATTAGATGACTAAATCGTTGATTACTATTACAACTGGATTTCTGTCTAGCACACAGGTTTCGGTTGAGCCACCGAAATCATTCTCTGGTTTCTCTCAAGTCACGAATTCCCTCCCTCTCTCTTGTGTCTACTTCAGCGAGCCTTGGCTAGTAGGATGTGAGTTTGTTTAAATACAGACTCACACATTTATTACATGGGCCAAAGCCCTTTCTTCCTCTAGTCTAAACCGTATTTTACAAGAACAAAGACATAATTAACTAACACCCAATCGTTAAACACGGATAACGGAAGCCCAACCCAATTTAATACACAAGCCTCATCATTTTTCTATTATAGTCGAAACACGATATCAATGATCAGTCATGAGTGCGGAATCCAAGAGCATGATTGAATCAAGTATGAGAAGCAATAATAAACGATGAATCAACAAAGTTAATAAATGAGAAGCAATAATAAACGATGAATCAACAAACTTAATAAACACTTACGATTAGATGACTAAATCGTTGATTACTATTACAACTGGATTTTTGTCTAGCACATAGGTTTCGGGTTGAGCCACCGAAATCATTCTCTGGTCTCTCTAAAGTCACGAATTCCCTCCCTTTCTCTTATGTCTACTTCAGCGAGCCTTGGCTAGTAGGATGTGAGTTTGTTTAAATACAGACTCACACATTTATTACATTGGCCAAAGCCCTTTCTTCCTCTAGTCTAAACCGTATTTTACAAGAACAAACACATAATTAACTAACACCCAATCGTTAAACATGGATAACCGAAGCCCAACCTGATTTAATACACAAGCCTCATCATTTTTCTATTATAGTCGAAACACGATATACATGATCAATCATGAGTGCGGAATCCAAGTGCATGATCGAATAAAGTATGAGAAGCAATAATAAACGATGAATCAACAAAGTTAATATATGAGAAACAATAATAAACGATGAATCAACAAACTTAATAAACACTTACTATTAGATGATTAAATCGTTGATTACTATTACAACTCAATTTCTGTCTAGCACAAAGGTTTCGGTTAGGCCACCGAAATTATTCTCTGGTCCCTCTCAAGTCACGAATTCCCTCCCTCTCTCTTGTGTCTACTTCGACGAGCCTTGGCTAGTAGGATGTGAGTTTATTTAAATACAGACTCACACATTTATTACCTGGGCAAAGCCTTTTCTTCCTCTAGTCTAAACCGTATTTTACAAGAACAAACACATAATTAACTACCACCCAATCATTAAACATGGATAATTAAAGCCCAACCCAATTTAATACACAAGCCTTATCATTTTTTTATTATAGTGGAATCACGATATACATGATCAATCATGAGTGCGGAATCGAAGTGATTGATTGAATCAAGTATGAGAAGCAATAATAAACAATAAATCAACAATGTTAATAAATGAGAAGCAATAATAAACGATGAATCAACAAAGTTAATAAACACTTACGATTAGATGACTAAATCGTTGATTACTATTACAACTCGATTTCTGTCTAGCACATAGGTTTCGGTTAAGCCACTGAAATCATTTTCTGGTCTTTCTCAAGCCAGATAAATTGTTTGATTTACATGTGTTCAGAGCCAGTTTCGCTTGGCCAGCGAAAATGCCAGCGAAACTAGCTCCTGATATAAAGACCATAAAACCCTAATTACTCCCCATTTGCATAAACCACACAAAACACACACACACTCTCCATCTCTTCTCCTGTGAAATCTGGTCAGCCGAGAAACACCACGAACCGACGTGATCTCAGCCTCGAGACATCACCCATTCGGATCCTAGATCGAACCGTGAGTCTCCAAAACCATTTTCATGCATATTCTATGTGTTTCCTTAAAAAGCATGCTTAAACTTCCATGTAATCGTTTGATCTTCTGATATGAAGCTTAGGAATGCTAGATCTATCATAAAGTCTGCAACTTTACGTGTAAAATCATTCCATAATGAAGATTCATGCTAGTTAGGTCATTTTATGCTTAAAATGTGTTCTTGATGACTTGATGATGAAAATCCATGTTTAAGGTGTTAAATCTTACTGTTTAATGTTGGTAAATGTTTATACATGCTGGATAATGAATTATATGAAGTATGGAAGCTGTTAGAAAGATTTTCAGTCAAATTTATGGGTTTTTAGCGACTAGCGAAACTGGGCCTTCTTTAGGCGAAACTGTAGTTTCGCAAACCCTTCGAATATTCATCCAGCGACACTATATAGCGAAACTGTAGTGTCGCCTGTGAAATTAAGTAACGAACTACCGAGCGAAACAACCATAGACCTTGTCCCTGAACGAAAGTTCAAACCAATTTCGAGCGAAGCTATGCTAGCGAAACTGTGTCATCAGTTTCGAGCGAATCTAGCAAGCGAAACTGTGTCATCGGGTACGCCCTAGCGAAAGTGCTGCCCGTGCACATAGCGAAACTGCGCAGCGAAACTGTAGCGAAACTGTGTAGCGAAACTGTGCCAAGACCAAAACCCAAACCTGTGCAACTTATTTGAATGTTATGCCATGACTTACATGATTATGCAATAATGAACATGCTTTAATTCCTGAGTTATGTGAACCCTCGTTTATGATCAACCATCGGTGTCGTGTGTCGGTATGTCGTGTCATAGTTCCAACGTGCTATGTTATGGGCCATAGTGACGTAAGTTAAATATTAGACACAAAACTAATACTTAAGACCTAAACGTGTTCTTAGGTCTTCGTTAAGCAAACAATATTTGGATTACTTAGCAAGTGTAGCAGTGCAACCAAAGGTGAGTGTCACTAACCCGTTTACTGTGAGCCCGTTTGGGACACACCGAATAACTCAATGAAAAACAATGCTGACAACCTTATGAGTGCTATGCACCTCTCTGATGAACTTGAAAACTTAAGAGTGCTTGGCACCCTGTGACATCCAAGAATTCCAAGGTTAACTTCCGTTAGACAAACCCCGTTAGTTACGTTATAAGTGTTAACTTAGTAACTAATGCTTAACTAGGCCGAATACGTCCACGTCCTTTGGTTGATCACCGAACCCGCCCATATGTGCTATGTGTTCATTATTGTTGTCATTATGTGCAATATGATTCAAATGCATGATTTAATATTATGAATAGCATGACGAATTGTAAATCCTTGATTTTGTGAAAATTGCCTAAGTTGTGCAGCCAGCGAAACTAACGGGCGAAACTATAGTGTCGCCCGGTAGCTAGCTAAACTGACTGACCTGCACGAGCTCAGGGCCAGTTTCGCTTGGCCAGTGAAACTGCCAGCGAAACTGCCAGCGAAACTAGCCTCTGATATAAATAATCTTAATAAACCCTAGTTCACCATTTTGCCTCATTTCACACAAAAACACACAACTCTCCTGAAACTCCTGGACCAGCTGATCCCAACCAAGAACCACCAAGAATCAGCTATCATTCTGAGTTGTGAAGATCATCCATCGATCCTAGATCAACCGTGAGTCCCAAAACCACTATTTTCTATGCTTTTCTATGTGTTTCTTCATAAAGCATGCCTAGATCTCTGTGTTATTGTTCGATCTTCTGATATGTTGCTTAGGACTGCTAGATCTACCATAAAGTTGATAACTTTACGTGTGAAATCCATCCATGATAAAGATTTATGCTATTTTAGTCATTTTAGGGTTTTACATGTATTTTGGGTGATTTGATGATAAAATGCATGTTTAAGGTGTTAAAGCTTACTGATTTATGTTGGTAAATGCCTATGTATGCTAAACAATGAATTGCATGTAAAATGGAAGCTGTTAGGTTGATTTTTAGGCTGATCCGTATGTTTTTCGCGACCAGCGAAACTGTGGTGTTCTCTGGGCGAAATTGTCCAGCGAAACTATGTATATCTTCAACCAGCGACACTATGCAGCGAAACTGCAGTGTCGCCGGGTAAACCAACCAGACCAGCTCGAGCGAATCTACCGAGCGAAATTCCCTGAACGAAAGTTCAAACCAGTTTCGGGCGAAACTAGGCTAGCGAAACTGTGCCAACAGTTTCGAGCGAAACTAGCCTAGCGAAACTGTGTCATCAGGTATTGCCTAGCGAAAGTGCTGCCCGTGCACACAGCGAAACTGACTAGCGAAACTGCTAGCGAAACTGAGACCAGAATCCAAACTTGTGCAATTTGCTTGAATGTTATGCCATGACTTACATGATTATGCCATGTTAATACATGCTTTGACTTCTGATATATATGAACCCTTATTTATGATCAACCATTGGTGTCGTGTGTCTGTATGTCGAGTCATAGTTCCAACGTGCTATGTTATGGGCCATAGTGACGTTAAGTAAAGATTAGACACAAAACTAATACTTAAGACCTAAACGTGTTCATAGGTCTTCGTTAAGCAAACTTGGATTATTAAGCAAGTGTAGCAGTGCAACCAAAGGTGAGTGTCACTAACCCGATTACCGTGAACCCGTTTGGGTCACACTGAACGACTAAAAGTAAAACAATGCTGACAAACTCGAGAGTGCTAGGCACCTCCCTGATAAACCTAAAAACTTGGAGTGCTCGGCACCCACTGGAGTTTGACAAACTCCGCCCCGTGGCACGGGGAGTGCACGGAGGTACAATATCAGCCTATTTGACCGTGATCCCGAGAGGACACGGGGGAGGCAAAACCGCGATGACGTAGGTCCGCAGTACTAGATGGCACATCCACTACAATAATTTATAGTCAGCTTTGGTGCAAACTTCCTTAGTTCATGGAACAACGGATTAGCTACCCGCGATATCGGTTGAGCACTTTAACTTTACAAAACTAGTTCATACCCGATGACGTAGGTCACGGACAATTCCTTTATAAACTAAGACATAACATTTAGCATTGCTTTTCACAAACGAATACTATGTAAGTATACCTTGATACAAATTATGATTATGAGACCGGGCCAATGCATGACAAGCCCACTGTGAACTCACCAACCGTTAGGTTGACACTTGCGTGGTTTAAACTTTTGCAGATCGCTAAGGAGTATTCCGGAGCAGGTTGGCATGGCACGTGAAGACAATTTTATTTCTGTTAAACTTAATTGGGAATTTTAAGCAAAGAATTTGTAAAGCACGTGGTTAGTGCTAAGACAATATTTTATTCCGCTGCGTTTGTATTTGAGACTTTACTTTATAACTGATTTTTGAACTAACTCTGATTCATTTAGTATTTGTAACTAATGGTTGTGGATCCTGGTCTAGCCGCACCCCTTAACGGTATAAACTCCGTTAGTGGTTATTTGGGGGTGTGACAGATTGGTATCAGAGCCATAAGTTGCAGAGAACTGGAATCATTTTGAAAAACGATTTGGAAACTGCAACTTGAAACCTTAGTTACAAACGAACGAACAAATTTCCAAAACTAAAAATAATCGCGTGCCAACCTGGGATACTCGCTCTGCTGTGTAAGTAAAAGCTTAGTACGTATGTATATATATATAAATAAATATATATATATAGACCGTGTCTAGGGAGTCTAACGGAAAACCTTAGGGAAAATTTTCACACACGAATACGAAACGCGAACGCTAATGCGCGCACTAGGCCGGGGGAAAGCGACAACGAAACGATGCTACATGCTACGTCCTGATTTCTACTACGACGACTACGCCAACGGTGACTTTTATGGGGAAGCCGACCTTCGACGATAGCGACTTACGACGTTCCTCGACGACGCCTCGATTTCGCACAAAATTTTCTGGACTAATAGAGGGATAACGGGAAATTAGTTAATATACATATTATGGGATATGTATAAGGTATAATTGTTACTGAACACTGGCTACTTTAACTGTTCAGCAAGATGTCTGGAAGAGGACACGGAAGGAACAACATCAACATGACGCCTGCGCAATTGCAAGCCATGATCAACGAACATGTGCAAGCTGCGGTAGCAGCCGTCCAAGCTGCATATGCCGCTCAGGGTAACTATTATGCCGGTTAAGGCACAAAGCGAATTATACTTGACCTGTTTAAATTTGAAACCCGAACTATTTATGCATCAGGAAACCACCACTGCACGTTTAAGTCCTTCATGGACTGCAAGCCACTAACATTTTCCGGCGAAGAAGGAGCGGTACGACTCCTCAGGTGGATCGAGAAGTCTGAAAAGGTTTTCTCCATGTGTAATTGCCCGGCTGAAAGCAAGGTGAAGTTTGCTACTGGTACCTTTGAAGGAGCTGCTCTCTCCTGGTGGAACGCCGAGATCCAGATGATTGGGATTGACGCGGCTAACAACATACAATGGGAAGCATTTAAGGAACTGATCATGGATGAGTACTGTCCCCGTGACCAGGTGAAGAAGCTTGAGGGTGAATTCTTGAATCTGAAGATGTCTGGGTCTGAAATTGAACAGTACACTGCGCGTTACCATGAGTACGCGCTCTTGTGCCCCACAATGGTGGATGCTGAGTTCAAACGCATTGAGCGTTATCTGGAAGGCCCCGCGCCTCAAATCAAGAGTTTGGTGACCGCCAGCAACCCCGCAACCGTGCAGCAAGCCATTCGTTTGGCTCACAAGCTTACTGATCAAGAGGTCGAGAAGGGTACTCTTCCTGCGAAAGCCACTGAGAAGACTGCCTTAAGTGGCAAAAGAAAAGCTGATGATGAGGCTCCTGAGAACTCAATGAACAATCAGAGTGTTGGAAACAGCACTGGGAGATCTTATAACTCCCAAGGTCAAAGCAAGAGGTCTGGAAACAACAGTGGTAACTATCGCCAGGGTGGTAATGGTCAAGGCAACTACAGAGGTAACCTGCCTCTGTGCATCAAGTGCGGAAAGCATCATGCTGGTAATTGTAGGAAGAATCTGAGCTGCGAAAGGTGTGGCAAAGGAAGCCACGAAGTAAAAGACTGTTGGGCAACTCTACCTGAGCAACAAAACCGCCCCAGGAGGAACAACAACAATCATGGAAACAACAACTATGGGAACAATCGGGGTAATGGGAACAACAACGGTCAGAACCAGAACAACAACAATGGGGGAGCCCGTGGCTGTTTTGAATGTGGTGCCCAAGGCCACATTAAGAGGGATTGCCCACAGCTGAGAAGACAGGGTAACGGTAATCAAGGAAATAACGGTGGGAATGGTAACGGTGGAGGTAATGGCAATGGGAATGGC
>JBCNJP010000008.1:38469534-38498137 GCA_039602395.1 Deinandra increscens subsp. villosa | reverse complement strand
GTTAATTATGTCTTTGTTCTTGTAAAATACGGTTTAGACTAGAGGAAGAAAGGGCTTTGGCCCAGGTAATAAATGTGTGAGTCTGTATTTAAACAAACTCACATCCTACTAGCCAAGGCTCATCGAAGTAGACACAAGAGAGTGGGATGGGAATTCGTGACTTGAGAGAGACCAGAGAATGATTTCGGTGGCCTAACCGAAACTTGTGTGCTAGATAGAAATCGAGGTGTAATAGTAATCAACGATTTAGTCATCTAATCGTAAGTGTTTATTAAGTTTGTTGATTCATCGTTTATTATTGCTTCTCATTTATTAACTTTGTTGATTCATCGTTTATTATTGCTTCTCATACTTGATTCAATCATGCACTTGGATTCCGCACTCGTGATTGATCATTGATATCGTGTTTCGACTATAATAGAAAAATGATGAGGCTTGTGTATTAAATTGGGTTGGGCTTCCGTTATCCATGTTTAACGATTGGGTGTTAGTTAATTATGTCTTTGTTCTTGTAAAATACGGTTTAGACTAGAGGAAGAAAGGGCTTTGGCCAATGTAATAAATGTGTGAGTCTGTATTTAAACAAACTCACATCCTACTAGCCAAGGCTCGCTGAAGTAGACACAAGAGAGAGGGAGGGAATTCGTGACTTGAGAGAGACCAGAGAATGATTTCGGTGGCTCAACCGAAGCCTGTGTGCTAGACAGTGAAAATGCGTGAGCATATGGATCGTCTACTCGATCTAGCTAATCGGACATCGAAACGTAATTAACCGATTGTTTTATTTATCAAACAAGAACAATTACAATCAGCAAACACTTAGAAACAGACACCGAGAAACACACTCAGAAACACACACTTAAGAGATCTCGCACGCTCAGAACTCCAAACACAAAGACTAAACAACTATATATACACGACTGGCCGAACTCCCTCCGAACCCCAGGTTCGGCCGGTCCGAACTTCAGGTTCGGACCTAGTTCGGCCAACCCTATATTGGCTTGAACTTGGTCTTCATTTGATACTTCACACGACGCACATTTCATGTATCAACAGACAGAAATCCAGTTGTAATAGTAATCAACGATTTAGTCATCTAATCGTAAGTGTTTATTAAGTTTGTTGATTCATCGTTTATTATTGCTTCTCATTTATTAACTTTGTTGATTCATCGTTTATTATTGCTTCTCATACTTGATTCAATCATGCACTTGGATTCCGCACTCATGATTGATCATTAATATCGTGTTTTGACTATAATAGAAAAATGATCAGGCTTGTGTATTAAATTGGGTTGGGCTTCCGTTATCCATGTTTAACGATTGGGTGTTAGTTAATTATGTCTTTGTTCTTGTAAAATACGGTTTAGACTAGAGGAAGAAAGGGCTTTGGCCAATGTAATAAATGTGTGACTCTGTATTTAAACAAACTCATATCCTACTAGCCAAGGCTCGCTGAAGTAGACACAAGAGAGAGGGAGGGAATTCGTGACTTGAGAGAGACCAGAGAATGATTTCGGTGGCTCAACCGAAGCCTGTGTGCTAGACAGTGAAAATGCGTGAGCATATGGATCGTCTACTCGATCTAGCTAATCGGACATCGAAACGTAATTAACCGATTGTTTTATTTATCAAACAAGAACAATTACAATCAGCAAACACTTAGAAACAGACACCGAGAAACACACTCAGAAACACACACTTAAGAGATCTCGCACGCTCAGAACTCCAAACACAAAGACTAAACAACTATATATACACGACTGGCCGAACTCCCTCCGAACCCCAGGTTCGGCCGGTCCGAACTTCAGGTTCGGACCTAGTTCGGCCAACCCTATATTGGCTTGAACTTGGTCTTCATTTGATACTTCACACGACGCACATTTCATGTATCAACAGACAGAAATCCAGTTGTAATAGTAATCAACGATTTAGTCATCTAATCGTAAGTGTTTATTAAGTTTGTTGATTCATCGTTTATTATTGCTTCTCATTTATTAACTTTGTTGATTCATCGTTTATTATTGCTTCTCATACTTGATTCAATCATGCACTTGGATTCCGCACTCATGATTGATCATTAATATCATGTTTTGACTATAATAGAAAAATGATCAGGCTTGTGTATTAAATTGGGTTGGGCTTCCGTTATCCATGTTTAACGATTGGGTGTTAGTTAATTATGTCTTTGTTCTTGTAAAATACGGTTTAGACTAGAGGAAGAAAGGGCTTTGGCCAATGTAATAAATGTGTGACTCTGTATTTAAACAAACTCACATCCTACTAACCAAGGATCGCCGAAGTAGACACAAGAGAGAGGGAGGGAATTCGTGACTTGAGAGAGACCAGAGAATGATTTCGGTGGCTTAACCGAAACCTATGTGCTAGATAGAAATCGAGTTGTAATAGTAATCAACGATTTAGTCATCTAATCGTAAGTGTTTATTAAGTTTGTTGATTCATCGTTTATTATTGCTTCTTATTTATTAACTTTGTTGATTCATCGTTTATTATTGCTTCTCATATTTGATTCAATCATGCACTTGGATTCCGCACTCATGATTGATCATTGATATCGTGTTTCGACTATAATAGAAAAATGATGAGGCTTGTGTATTAAATCGGGTTGGGCTTCGGTTATTCATGTTTAACGATTGGGTGTTAGTTAATTATGTGTTTGTTCTTGTAAAATACGGTTTAGACTAGAGGAAGAAAGGGCTTTGGCCAATGTAATAAATGTGTGAGTCTGTATTTAAACAAACTCACATCCTACTAGCCAAGGCTCGCTGAAGTAGACACAAGAGAGAGGGAGGGAATTCGTGACTTGAGAGAGACCAGAGAATGATTTCGGTGGCTCAACCGAAACCTGTGTGCTAGACAGAAATCCAGTTGTAATAGTAATCAACGATTTAGTCATCTAATCGTAAGTGTTTATTAAGTTTGTTGATTCATCGTTTACTATTGCTTCTCATTTATTAACTTTGTTGATTCATCGTTTATTATTGCTTCTCATACTTGATTCAATCATGCACTTGGATTCCGCACTCATGATTGATCATTGATATCGTGTTTCGACTATAATAGAAAAATGATGAGGCTTGTGTATTAAATTGGGTTGGGCTTCCGTTATCCATGTTTAACGATTGGGTGTTAGTTAATTATGTCTTTGTTCTTGTAAAATACGGTTTAGACTAGAGGAAGAAAGGGCTTTGGCCAATGTAATAAATGTGTGAGTCTGTATTTAAACAAACTCACATCCTACTAGCCAAGGCTCGCTGAAGTAGACACAAGAGAGAGGGAGGGAATTCGTGACTTGAGAGAGACCAGAGAATGATTTCGGTGGCTCAACCGAAACCTGTGTGCTAGACAGAAATCCAGTTGTAATAGTAATCAATGATTTAGTCATCTAATCGTTAGTGTTTATTAAGTTTGTTGATTCATCGTTTATTATTGCTTCTCATTTATTAACTTTGTTGATTCATCGTTTATTATTGCTTCTCATACTTGATTCAATCATGCACTTGGATTCCGCACTCATGATTGATCATTGATATCGTGTTTCGACTATAATAGAAAAATGATGAGGCTTGTGTATTAAATTGGGTTGGGCTTCCGTTATCCATGTTTAACGATTGGGTGTTAGTTAATTATGTCTTTGTTCTTGTAAAATACGGTTTAGACTAGAGGAAGAAAGGGCTTTGGCCCATGTAATAAATGTGTGAGTCTGTATTTAAACAAACTCACATCCTACTAGCCAAGGCTCATCGAAGTAGACACAAGAGAGAGGGATGGGTTCGTGACTTGAGAGAGACCAGAGAATGATTTCGGTGGCCTAACCGAAACTTGTGTGCTAGATAGAAATCGAGATGTAATAGTAATCAACGATTTAGTCATCTAAACGTAACTGTTTATTAAGTTTGTTGATTCATCGTTTATTATTGCTTATCATTTATTAACTTTGTTGATTCATCGTTTATTATTGCTTCTCATACTTGATTCAATCATGCAATTGGTTTCTGCACTCATGATTGATCATTGATATTGTGTTTCGACTATAATAGAAACATGATGAGGCTTGTGTATTATATTGGGTTGGGCTTCGGTTATCCATGTTTAATGATTGGGTGTTAGTTAATTATGTCTTTGTTCTTGTTAAATACGGTTTAGACTAGAGGGAGAAAAGGCTTTGGCCCAAGTAATAAATGTGTGAGTCTGTAATTAAACAAACTCACATCCTACTAGCCAAGGCTCGCCGAAGTAGACACAAGAGAGAGGGAGGGAATTCGTGACTTGAGAGAGACCACAGAATGATTTTGGTGCCTAACCGAAACCTTTGTGCTAGACAGAAATCGAGTTGTAATAGTAATCAACGATTTAGTCATCTAATCGTAAGTGTTTATTAACTTTGTTGATTCACCGTTGATTATTGCTTCTCATTTATTAACATTATTGATTCATTGTTTATTATTGCTTCTCGTACTTGATTCAATCAATCACTTGGATTCCTCACTCATGATTGATCATGTATATCGTGTTTCCACTATAATAGAAAAATGATAAGGCTTGTGTATTAATTTGGGTTGGGCTTTGGTTATCCATGTTTAATGATTGGGTGGTAGTTAATTATGTGTTTGTTCTTGTAAAATACGGTTTAGACTAGAGGAAGAAAGGGCCTTGGCCCATGTAATAAATGTGTGAGTCTGTATTTAAACAAACTCACATCCTACTAGCCAAGGATCGCCGAAGTAGACACAAGAGAGAGGGAGGGAATTCGTGACTTGAGAGAGACCAGAGAATGATTTCGGTGGCTTAACCGAAACCTATGTGCTAGACAGAAATCGAGTTGTAATAGTAATCAACGATTTAGTCATCTAATCGTAAGTGTTTATTAAGTTTGTTGATTCATCGTTTATTATTACTTCTCATTTATTAACTTTGTTGATTCATCATTTATTATTGCTTCTCATATTTGATTCAATCATGCACTTGGATTCCGCACTCATGATTGATCATTGATATCGTGTTTCGACTATAATAGAAAAATGATGAGGCTTGTGTATTAAATCGGGTTGGGCTTCGGTTATTCATGTTTAACGATTGGGTGTTAGTTAATTATGTGTTTGTTCTTGTAAAATACGGTTTAGACTAGAGGAAGAAAGGGCTTTGGCCAATGTAATAAATGTGTGAGTCTATATTTAAACAAACTCACATCCTACTAGCCAAGGCTCGCTGAAGTAGACACAAGAGAGAGGGAGGGAATTCGTGACTTGAGAGAGACCAGAGAATGATTTCGGTGGCTCAACCAAAACCTGTGTGCTAGACAGAAATCCAGTTGTAATAGTAATCAACGATTTAGTCATCTAATCGTAAGTGTTTATTAAGTTTGTTGATTCATCGTTTATTATTGCTTCTCATTTATTAACTTTGTTGATTCATCGTTTATTATTGCTTCTCATACTTGATTCAATCATGCACTTGGATTCCGCACTCATGATTGATCATTGATATCGTGTTTCGACTATAATAGAAAAATGATGAGGCTTGTGTATTAAATTTGGTTGGGCTTCGGTTATCCATGTTTAACGATTGGGTGTTAGTTAATTATGTCTTTGTTCTTGTAAAATACGGTTTAGACTAGAGGAAGAAAGGGCTTTGGCCCAGGTAATAAATGTGTGAGTCTGTATTTAAACAAACTCACATCCTACTAGCCAAGGCTCATCGAAGTAGACACAAGAGAGTGGGATGGGTTCGTGACTTGAGAGAGACCAGAGAATGATTTCGGTGGCCTAACCGAAACTTGTTTGCTAGATAGAAATCGAGGTGTAATAGTAATCAACGATTTAGTCATCTAAACGTAACTGTTTATTAAGTTTGTTGATTCATCGTTTATTATTGCTTATCATTTATTAACTTTGTTGATTCATCGTTTATTATTGCTTCTCATACTTGATTCAATCATGCAATTGGTTTCCGCACTCATGATTGATCATTGATATTGTGTTTCGACTATAATAGAAACATGATGAGGCTTGTGTATTATATTGGGTTGGGCTTCGGTTATCCATGTTTAATGATTGGGTGTTAGTTAATTATGTCTTTGTTCTTGTTAAATACGGTTTAGACTAGAGGGAGAAAGGGCTTTGGCCCATGTAATAAATGTGTGAGTCTGTATTTAAACAAACTCACATCCTACTAGCCTAGGCTCGCCGAAGTAGACACAAGAGAGAGGAAGGGAATTCGTGACTTGAGAGAGACCACATAATGATTTTGGTGCCTAACCGAAACCTTTGTGCTAGACAGAAATCGAGTTGTAATAGTAATCAACGATTTAGTCATCTAATCGTAAGTGTTTATTAACTTTGTTGATTCATCGTTAATTATTGTTTCTCATTTATTAACATTATTGATTTATTGTTTATTATTGCTTCTCGTACTTGATTCAATCAATCACTTGGATTCCTCACTCATGATTGATCATGTATATCGTGTTTCCACTATAATAGAAAAATGCTAAGGCTTGTGTATTAATTTGGGTTGGGCTTTGGTTATCCATGTTTAATGATTGGGTGGTAGTTAATTATGTGTTTGTTCTTGTAAAATACGGTTTAGACTAGAGGAAGATTGCGCCTTGGCCAATGTAATAAATGTGTGAGTCTGTATTTAAACAAACTCACATCCTACTAGCCAAGGCTCGCCGAAGTAGACACAAGAGAGAGGGAGGGAATTCGTGACTTGAGAGAGACCAGAGAATGATTTCGGTGGCTTAATCGAAACTTGTGTGCTAGACAGAAATCGAGTTGTAATAGTAATCAACGATTTAGTCATCTAATCGTAAGTGTTTATTAAGTTTATTGATTCATCGTTTATTATTGCTTCTCATTTATTAACTTTGTTGATTCATCGTTTATTATTGTTTCTCATACTTGATTCAATCATGCACTTGGATTCTACACTCATGATTGATAATTGATATCGTGTTTCGACTATAATAGAAAAATGATGAGGCTTTTGTATTAAATCGGTTTGGGCTTCGGTTATCCATGTTTACCGATTGGGTGTTAGTTAATTATGTGTTTGTTCTTGCAAAATACGGTTTAGACAAGAGGAAGAAAGGGCTTTGGCCCACGTAATAAATGTGTGACTCTGTATTTAAACAAACTCACATCCTACTAGCCAAGGATCGCCGAAGTAGACACAAGAGAGAGGGAGGGAATTCGTGACTTGAGAGAGACCAGAGAATGATTTCGGTGGCTTAACCGAAACTTGTGTGCTAGACAGAAATCAAGTTGTAATAGTAATCAACGATTTAGTCATCTAATCGTAAGTGTTTATTAAGTTTGTTGATTCATTGTTTATTATTGCTTCTCATTTATTAACTTTGTTGATTCATCGTTTATTATTGCTTCTCATACTTGATTCAATCATGCAATTGGTTTCCGCACTCATGATTGATAATTGATATTGTGTTTCGACTATAATAGAAACATGATTAGGCTTGTGTATTATATTGGGTTGGGCTTCGGTTATCCATGTTTAATGATTGGGTGTTAGTTAATTATGTCTTTGTTCTTGTTAAATACGGTTTAGACTAGAGGGATAAAGGGCTTTGGCCCATGTAATAAATGTGTGAGTCATTAATTAAACAAACTCACATCTTACTAGCCAAGGCTCGCCGAAGTAGACACAAGAGAGAGGGAGGGAATTCGTGACTTGAGAGAGACCATAGAATGATTTTGGTGCCTAACCGAAACCTTTGTGCTAGACAGAAATCGAGTTGTAATAGTAATCAACGATTTAGTCATCTAATCGTAAGTGTTTATTAACTTTGTTGATTCATCGTTTATTATATCTTCTCATTCATTTATTGTTTATTATTGCTTCTCGTACTTGATTCAATCAATCACTTGGATTCCTCACTCATGATTGATCATGTATATCGTGTTTCCACTATAATAGAAAAATGATAAGGCTTGTGTATTAATTTGGTTTGGGCTTTGGTTATCCATGTTTAATGATTGGATGGTAGTTAATTATGTGTTTGTTCTTGTAAATTACGGTTTAGACTAGAGGAAGAAAGGGCCTTGGCCCATGTAATAAATGTGTGAGTCTGTATTTAAACAAACTCACATCCTACTAGCCTAGGCTCGCCGAAGTAGACACAAGAGAGAGGGAGGGAATTCGTGACTTGAGAGAGACCAGAGAATGATTTCGGTGGCTTAACCGAAACCTATGTGCTAGACAGAAATCGAGTTGTAATAGTAATCAACGATTTAGTCATCTAATCGTAAGTGTTTATTAAGTTTGTTGATTCATCGTTTATTATTGCTTCTCATTTATTAACTTTGTTGATTCATCGTTTATTATTGCTTCTCATACTTGATTCAATCAATCACTTGGATTCCGCACTCATGATGGATCATGTATATCGTGTTTCCACTATAATTGAAAAATGATAAGGATTGTGTATTAAATTCATGACTTGAGAGAGACCAGAGAATGATTTCGGTGGCCTAACCGAAACATGTGTGCTAGATAGAAATCGAGGTGTAATAGTAATCAACAATTTAGTCATCTAAACGTAAGTGTTTATTAAGTTTGTTGATTCATCGTTTATTATTGCTTATCATTAATTAACGTTGTTGATTCATCATTTATTATTGCTTCTCATACTTGATTCAATCATGCACTTGGATTCCACACTCATGATTGATCATTGATATCGTGTTTCGACTATAATAGAAAAATGATGAGGCTTGTGTATTAAATTGGGTTGGGCTTCGGTTATCCATGTTTAATGATTGGATGTTAGTTTATTAGACGAAGTTATGTTTAGTTATTAATGTTTTATATAGTTGAGTGGTGTAGTTTGTATTTATATCTTGTATTTATACTTGTACGTGATTTGGTCTCAATATACAATTACAATATTATGTGACCTTATCTCGGCCGGACATTTCATATGCTGTCAACAAGGTGTGCCAATCCCTGCACTCTCCCACGGACGTCAATTGGTCCGCTGTTAAACGGATCCTTCGCTACTTAAAAGGCACGAGCGCGCACGGTCTACTTATTCAACATCATTCTGCCCCTGTTCTCCACGCCTATGCCGATTCCGCTAACACCAGCGTCTCGGCCTACTCAGATGCTTACTGGGCTGGTGATCCTGATAACCGTCGTTCCATGGGGGGATATGCTATCTATCTTGGCTCCAACCTTGTCTCATGGTCGGCTAGAAAACAAAAGACTGTCTCTCGGTCATCCACCGAAGCTGAATACAAAGCCCTTGCAGATACTGTTGCGGAGGTAAGATGGTTGCGGTCTCTACTACGTGAGCTATATGTTTCTGTCTGTGACATCCGAGAATTCCAAGGTTAACTTCCGTTAGACAATCTCCATTAGTTACGTTTTAAGTGTTAACTTAGTAACTAATGCTTAACTAGGCCGAATACGTCCACGACCTTTGGTTGATCACCGAACCCGTCCATATGTGTTATGTGTTTATTTATTTATTTATTGTCATTATGTGCAATGTGATTTAAACGCATGATTTAGTATTCATAATAGAATGTCAATTGGCCCCTTTTTGGTTTCTAGCGAAACTACCGGGCGAAACTGTAGATTCGCTCGGTAACCGGCTAAACTGTTTGATTTACATGTGTTCAGAGCCAGTTTCGCTTGGCCAGCGAAACTGCCAGCGAAACTAGCCC
The DNA here is from genome assembly GCA_039602395.1 of Deinandra increscens subsp. villosa. NCBI lineage: Eukaryota > Viridiplantae > Streptophyta > Magnoliopsida > Asterales > Asteraceae > Deinandra > Deinandra increscens. The sequence continues at coordinate 38,488,431 of JBCNJP010000008.1, read as the reverse complement.
CTGATATATATATTTTATAAAACCCTAGTTACTTCCCATTTGCATCATTTCACACAAAACACACACCACTCTCCATCTGCTCTCTCGAGATTTCTGGCCATCCGAGAAAACCACCAAGAAACCATCATCTCATCTCATCCATTCGGACCCTAGATCGAATCGTGAGTCCCAAAACTATTCTTCATGCATTTTCTATGTGTTTTACCTTAAAGCGTGCTTAGATCTTCATGGAATCACTTGATCTTTTGATATGATGCTTAGGAATGCTAGATCTATCATAAAGTCTGTAACTTTACGTGTAAAAGCATGCCATAATGAAGATTTATGCTAGTTAGGTCATTTTAGGTTTAAAATGTGTTTTTGGTGATTCGATGATGAAAATCCATGATTAAGGTGTTGAAACTGCCTCTGTGATGTTGGTAAATGTTTATGCATGCTAGATATTGAATTACATGATGTATGGAAGCTGTTAGATTGATTTTTGGTCTTAAAAACGAGTTTTTCACGCGAAACTGTGTGTTCTCTGGGCGAAATTATGTAGCGAAATTGTTTGAAAATGCATCCAGCGATACTATGTAGCGAAACTATAGTGTCGCCCGCGAAACTAAGTAGACCTGCTCGAACGAAACTACTGAGCGAACCAACCTGAACGAAAGTTCAAACCAGTTTTGAGCGAATCTATGCTAGCGAAACTGTGTCAGCAGTTTCGAGCGAAACTAGCTAGCGAAACTGTGTCATCGGGTACTCCCTAGCGAAAGTGCTGCCCGTGCACACAGCGAAACTGTGTAGCGACACTGTATAGCGAAACTGTGCCAAGACCAAAACCCAAACTTGTACAACTTAATTGAATGCTATGCCATGACTTACCTGATTATGCAATAATGAAACATGCTTTGATTTCTGAGTTATGTGAACCCTCGTTTATGATCAACCATCGGTGTCGTGTGTCGGTATGTCGTGTCATAGTTCCAACGTGCTATGTTATGGGCCATAGTGACGTAAGTTAAATATTAGACACAAAACTAATACTTAAGACCTAAACGTGTTCTTAGGTCTTCGTTAAGCAAACAATATTTGGATTTCTTAGCAAGTGTAGCAGTGCAACCAAAGGTGAGTGTCACTAACCCATTTACCGTGAACCCGTTTGGGTCACACTGAATAACTCAATGAGAAACAATGTTGACAACCTTATGAGTACTATGCACCTCTCTGATGAACTTGAAAACTTAGGAGTGCTTGGCACCCACTTGATGAACTTGAAGTGTTTTATGGGAGACACTTGTGAAATACTTAAACAACTATTTCTAAAACGAAACTGAAAATGTTTTCGGGATTCATGAGAACCCAAAGTAAACCGTTTTAATATGGCTAGTGTAGGTTAAAGTCTAACCACATGATATCACATGATTTCTAAGGATTGCCTTATAACTGAAAAAGTCCTCAACTAATTGTACCATTAATTGTAAAGCGAGGGGATGTTGGGTAGATCTACTGGAGTTTGACAAACTCCGCCTCGTGACACGGGAAGTGCACGGAGGTACAATATCAGCCTATCTGACCGTGATCCCGAGAGGACACGGGGGAGGCAAAGCCGCGATGACGTAGGTCCGCAAAACAAAATAGATGATGGCAATGCCACTACGAAAATTATCAGTCAGCTTTGGTACAAACTTCCTTAGTGCATGGAACAACGGATTAGCTACCCGCGATATCGGTTGAGCACTTTAACTATACAAAACTAGTACATACCCGATAACGTATGTTACGGACATTACTTTTACTAAACCACAATACTATGATTTTGGATATCACTAAGCATTGCTTTTCACAAATAAATATTACATAAGTATATGTTGACACGATTATGATTATGAGACCGGGCCACTGCATGACAAGCCCACCGTGAACTCACCAACCGTTAGGTTGACACTTGCGTGGTTTAAACTTTTGCAGATCGCTGAGGAGTATCCGGAGCGGGTTGGCATGGCACATGAAGACATTTTATTTTTGTTTAAACTTATTTGGGAATTTAAAACAATGAATTTGTAAAGCACGTGGTTAGTGCTAAGATAATATTTTTCCGCTGCGTATCATGAGACTTTAATTTATGACATGTGTTTGGACTAACTCTGATTCGTTTAGTATTTGTAACTAATGGTTGTGGTCCTGTTTGCTCGCACCCCTTAACGGTATAAACTCCGTTAGTGGTTATTTGGGGGTGTGACACTGTCGCATCTGCACCCATACTATGGTGTGACAACTTAGGGGCCACTTATCTGACTACAAATCCCGTGTTTCACGCTCCGACCAAACACGTTGAAATAGATTTTCACTTTGTACGAGAACAGGTTGCTCGTGGTCACCTTCAAGTTCAGTTCATATGCACAGACGATGAAATTGCAGACATCTTCACGAAGCCCCTAACTACTCAGCGCTTTACTACACTTCGGTCCAAGCTCAAGGTCGCTCCCCGCCCTTAGCTTGCGGGGGGATATTAGACGAAGTTATGTTTAGTTATTAATGTTTTATATAGTTGAGGGGTGTAGTTTGTATTTATATCTTGTATTTATACTTGTACGTGATTTGGTCTCAATATACAATTACAATATTTGATCATATAGTTAATTATGTCTTTGTTCTTTTAAAATACGGTTTAGACTAGAGGGAGAAAGGGCTTTGGCCCATGTAATAAATGTGTGAGTCTGTATTTAAACAAACTCACATCCTACTAGCCAAGGCTCGCTGAAGTAGACACAAGAGAGAGGGATGGTTTCGTGACTTGAGAGAGACCAGAGAATGATTTCGGTGGCCTAACCGAAACCTGTGTGCTAGACAAAAATCGAGGTGTAATAGTAATCAACCATTTAGTCATCTAAACGTAAGTTTTGTTAAGTTTGTTGACTCATCGTTTATTATTGCTTATCATTTATTAACTTTGTTGATTCATCGTTTATTATTGCTTCTCATACTTGATTCAATCATGTACTTGGTTTCCGCACTCATGATTGATCATTGATATCGTGTTTCGACTATAATAGAAACATGATGAGGCTTGTGTATTAAATTGGGTTGGGCTTCGGTTATCCATGTTTAATAATTGGGTGTTAGTTAATTATGTCTTTGTTCTTGTAAAATACGGTTTAGACAAGAGGGAGAAAGGACTTTGGCACATGTAATAAATGTGTGAGTCTGTATTTAAACAAACTCACATTCTAATAGCTAAGGTTTGCCGAATAGACACAAAAGAGAGAGAGAGGGGGAATTTGAGACTTGAGAGAGACCAGAGTATGATTTCGGTAGCCTAACCGAAACCTGTGTGCTAGACATAAATGGAGTTGTAATAGTAATCAACGATTTAGTCATCTAATTGTAAGTGTTTATTAACTTTGTTGATTCATCGTTTATTATTGCTTCTGATTTATTAACTTTGTTGATTCATCGTTTATTATTGCTTCTCATACTTGATTCAATCATGCACTTGGATTCTACACTCATGATTGATCATTGATATCGTGTTTCGACTATAATAGAAACATGATGAGGCTTGTGTATTAGATTAGTTTGGGCTTCGGTTATCCATGTTTAATGATTGGGTGTTAGTTAATTATGTCTTTGTTCTTGTAAAATACGGGTTAGACTAGAGGGAGTAAAGGCTTTGGCCCATGTAATAAATGTGTGAGTCTGTATTGAAACAAAGTCACATCCTACTAGCCAAGGCTCACCGAAGTAGACACAAGAGAGAGGGAGGGAATTCGTGACTTGAGAGAGACCATAGATTGATTTCGGTGGCCTAAGTGAAACCTGTGTTCTAGACAGAAATCGAGTTGTAATAGTAAACAACGATTTAGTCATCTAATCGTAAGTGTTTATTAACTTTGTTGATTCATCGTTTATTATTGCTTCTCATTTATTAACATTGTTGATTTATCGTTTATTATTGCTTCTCGTACTTGATTCAATCAATCACTTGGATTCCTCACTCATGATTGATCATGTATATCGTGTTTCCACTATAATAGAAAATGATAAGTCTTGTGTATTAATTTGGGTTGGGATTTGGTTATCCATGTTTAATGATTGGGTGGTAGTTAATTATGTGTTTGTTCTTGTAAAATACGGTTTAGACTAGAGGAAGAAAGGCCTTTGGCCCATGTAATAAATGTGTGTGTCTGTATTTAAACAAACTCACATCCTACTAGCCAAGGCTCACCGAAGTAGACACAAGAGAAAGGGATGGAATTTGTGACTTGAGAGAGACCATAGAATGATTTCGATGGCCTAACCGAAACCTGTGTGCTAGACAGAAATCGAGTTGTAATAGTAATCAACAATTTAGTCATCTAATCATAAGTGTTTATTAACTTTGTTGATTCATCGTTTATTATGTCTTGTCATTTATTAACATTGTTGATTTATTGTTTATTATTGCTTCTCGTACTTGATTCAATCAATCACTTGGATTCCTCACTCATGATTGATCACGTATATCGTGTTTCCACTATAATAGAAAAATGATAAGGCTTGTGTATTAAATTGGGTTGGGCTTTGGTTATCCATGTTTAATGATTGGGTGGTAGTTAATTATGCGTTTGTTCTTGTAAAATACGGTTTGGAATAGAGGGAGAAAGGGCTTTGGTCCATGTAATAAATGTGTGAGTTTGTATTTAAAAAAACTCACATTCTAATAGCTAAGGTTTTCCGAAATAGACACAAAAGAGAGAGAGGGGGGGAATTTGTGACTTGAGAGAGACCAGAGTATGATTTCTGTGGCTTAACCGAAACCTGTGTGCTAGACATAAATGAAGTTGTAATAGTAATCAACGATTTAGTCATCTAATTGTAAGTGTTTATTAACTTTGTTGACTCATCGTTTATTATTGCTTCTGATTTATTAACTTTGTTGATTCATCGTTTATTATTGCTTCTCATACTTGATTCAATCATACACTTGGATTCTACACTCATGATTGATCATTGATATCGTGTTTCGACTATAATAGAAACATGATGAGGCTTGTGTATTAGATTAGGTTGGGCTTCGGTTATCCATGTTTAATGATTGGGTGTTAGTTAAATATGTCTTTGTTCTTGTAAAATACGGGTTAGACAAGAGGGAGAAAGGGCTTTGGCCCATGTTATAAATGTGGGAGTCTGTATTTAAACAAACTCACATCCTACTAGCCAAGGCTCACCGAAGTAGACACAAGAGAGAGGGAGGGAATTCGTGACTTGAGAGAGACCATAGATTGATTTCGTTGGCCTAACCGAAACCTGTGTTCTAGAAAGAAATCGAGTTGTAATAGTAATCAACGATTTAGTCATGTAAACGTAAGTGTTTATTAAGTTTGTTGATTCATCGTTTATTATTGCTTATCATTTATTAACTTTGTTGATTCATCGTTTATAATTTCTTCTCATACTTGATTCAATCATGCACTTGGATTCCGCACTCATGATTGATCATTGATAACGTGTTTCGACTATAATAGAAAAATGATGAGGATTGTGTATTTAAATTGGGTTGGGCTTCGGTTATCTATGTTTAATGATTGAGTGTTAGTTAATTATGTCTTTGTTTTTGTAAAATACGGTTTAGACTAAAGGGAGAAAGGGCTTTGGCCCATGTAATAAATGTGTGAGTCTGTATTTAAACAAACTCACATCCTACTAGCCAAGGCTCGCCGAAGTAGACACAAGAGAGAGGGATGGAATTCATGACTTGAGAGAGACCAGAGAATGATTTCGGTGGCCTAACCGAAACCTATGTGCTAGACAGAAATCGAGGTGTAATAGTAGTAATCAACGATTTAGTCATCTAAACGTAAGTTTTATTAAGTTTGTTGACTCATCGTTTATTATTGCTTATCATTTATTAACTTTTTTGATTCATCGTTTATTATTGTTTCTCATACTTGATTCAATCATGCACTTGGTTTCTGCACTCATGATTGATCATTGATATCGTGTTTCGACTATAATAGAAACATGATAAGGCTTGTGTATTAAATTGGGTTGGGCTTCGGTTATCCATGTTTAATGATTGGGTGTTAGTTAATTATGTCTTTCTTCTTGAAAAATACCGTTTAGACTAGAGGGAGAAAGGGCTTTGGCCCATGTAATAAATGTGTGAGTCTGTATTTAAACCAACTCACATCCTACTAGCCAAGGCTCGCCGAAGTAGACACAAGAGAGAGGGAAGGAATTCGTGACTTGAAAGAGACCATAGAATGATTTCGGTGGCCTAACCGAAACCTGTGTGCTAGACAGAAATCGAGAAATCGAGTTGTAATAGTAATCAACAATTTAGTCATCTAATCGTAAGTGTTTATTAACTTTGTTGATTCATCGTTTATTATTGCTTCTCATTAATTAACATTGTTGATTTATCGTTTATTATTGCTTCTCGTACTTGATTCAATCAATCACTTGGATTCCTCACTCTTGATTGATCATGTATATCGTGTTTCCACTATAATAGAAAAATGATAAGGCTTGTGTATTAAATTGGGTTGGTCTTTGGTTATCCATGTTTAATGATTGGGTGGTAGTTAATTATGTGTTTGTTCTTGTAAAATACGGTTTGGACTAGAGGGAGATAGGGCTTTGGCCCATGTAATACATGTGTGAGTTTGTATTTAAAAAAACTCACATTCTAATAGCTAAGGTTTGCTGAAATAGACACAAAAGAGAGAGATGGGGGGGGGGGGTAATTTGTGACTTGAGAGAGACCAGAGTATGATTTCGGTGGCCTAACCGAAACCTGTGTGCTAGACATAAATGGAGTTGTAATAGTAATCAACGATTTAGTCATCTAATTGTAAGTGTTTATTAACTTTGTTGATTCATCGTTTATTATTGCTTCTCATTTATTAACATTGTTGATTCATCGTTTATTATTGCTTGTCATTTATTAACATTGTTGATTTATCGTTTATTATTGCTTCTCGTACTTGATTCAATCAATCACTTGGATTCCTCACTCATGATTGATCATGTATATCGTGTTTCCACTATAATAGAAAAATGATAAGGCTTGTGTATTAAATTGGGTTGGGGTTTGGTTATCCATGTTTAATGATTGGGTGGTAGTTAATTATGTGTTTGTTCTTGTAAAATACGGTTTGGACTAGAGGGAGAAAGGGCTTTGGCCCATGTAATAAATGTGTGAGTTTGTATTTAAAAAAACTCACATTCTAATAGCTAAGGTTTGCCGAAATAGACACAAAAGAGAGAGAGGGGGGAATTTGTGACTTGAGAGAGACCAGAGTATGATTTCGGTGGCCTAACCGAAACCTGTGTGCTAGACATAAATGGATTTGTAATAGTAATCAACGATTTAGTCATCTAATTGTAAGTGTTTATTAACTTTGTTTATTCATCGTTTATTATTGCTTCTCATTTAATAACTTTGTTGATTCATCGTTTATTATTGCTTCTCATTTGTTAACTTTGTTGATTCATCGTTTATTATTGCTTCTTATACTTGATTCAATCAATCACTTGGATTCCTCACTCATGATTGATCATGTATATCGTGTTTCCACTATAATAGAAAAATGATAAGGCTTGTGTATTAAATTGGGTTGGGGTTTGGTTATCCATGTTTAATGATTGGGTGGTAGTTAATTATGTGTTTGTTCTTAAAATTCGGTTGGGACTAGAGGGAGAAAGGGCTTTGGCCCATGTAATAAATGTGTGAGTTTGTATTTAAAAAAACTCACATTCTAGTAGCTAAGATTTGCCGAAATAGACACAAAAGAGAGAGAGGGGGGAATTTGTGACTTGAGAGAGACCAGAGTATGATTTCGGTGGCCTAACCGAAACCTGTGTGCTAGACATAAATGGAGTTGTAATAGTAATCAATGATTTAGTCATCTAATTGTAAGTGTTTATTAACTTTGTTGATTCATCGTTTATTATTGCTTCTCATTTTTTAACTTTGTTGATTCATCGTTTATTATTGCTTCTCATTTGTTAACTTTGTTGATTCATCGTTTATTATTGTTTCTTATACTTGATTCAATCAATCACTTGGATTCCTCACTCATGATTGATCATGTATATCGTGTTTCCACTATAATAGAAAATTGATAAGGCTTGTGTATTAAATTGGGTTGGGCTTTGGTTATCCATGTTTAATGATTGGGTGGTAGTTAATTATGTGTTTGTTCTTGTAAAATACGATTGGGACTAGAGGGAGAAAGGGCTTTGGCCCATGTAATAAATGTGTGAGTTTGTATTTAAAAGAACTCACATTCTAATAGCTAAGGTTTGCCGAGATAGACATAAAAGAGAGAGAGAGAGAGAGAGAGAGAGAGAGAGAGAGAGAGAGAGAGGGAATTCATGACTTGAGAGAGACCAGAGTATGATTTCGGTGGCCTAACCGAAACTTGTGTGCTAGACAGAAATCGAGTTGTAATAGTAATCAACGATTTAATCATCAAATCGTAAGTGTTTATTATGTTTGTGATTCATCATTTATTATTGTTTCTCATTTATTAACTTTGTTGATTCATCGTTTATTATTGATTCTCATATTTGATTCAATCATGCACTTGTATTCCGCACTCATGATTGATCATTGATATCGTGTTTCGACTATAATAGAAAAATGATGTGGCTTGTGAATTAAATTGGGTTGGGCTTTGGTTATCCATGTTTAATGATGGGGTGTTAGTTAATTATGTGTTTGTTCTTGTAAAATACGGTTTGGACTAGAGGGAGAAAGGGCTTTGGCCGATGTAATAAATGTGTGAGTTTGTGTTTTAAAAAACTCACATCCTACTAGCTAAGGTTTACCGAAATAGACAAACAGAGAGAGAGAGAGAGAGAGAGAGAGAGAGAGAGAGAGAGGGAATTCATGACTTGAGAGAGACCAGATGTCACACCCCGGTCAACGGGTTCGGGTATGAGCGAGAATGGAATCATAGTCGCGGATACATAGAACGACTTCTAATAATTTCAAATTTCATAAAACATCACATCATTTCATTGCAGCGGAAAGAGTAGTGGAAACGATAATGTCTTAAATTTGAAAATCATAAAGTCTTAAATTAATATTAATAACATTTTATTGGGATAGTTGGGACTATGACTCCATAAGCAGGTCCGATAGCATGATGAAGCCCCATTTGCATGTCTTCCAGAGATTGCATCAATTACCTAAGAAATCATGAGTTTAAAAGGGTCAACATAAAGTTGGTGAGGTTCACAGGTTTATGACTCTACGTTTAAAGTTGGTAAAATAGTTTCAGTATATTTAAATATTACACTGGTTTACCGTTTTGGTTGTATGAACTCAACTGAACCTTGATTTCAAATACTATCGGTTTACCCACCCATAGTATCTCTCCCGAGAGATACTAAACAGAGCAGAATAAATGACGTGTACCCCAAGACAATCCGGAATCAGAACTGGAGCTACCAGTTAGGGCAGGGTTCTCAACCCAAATAGATCTATTTACTAGCTATCGTTTCATACAGAACTAATTGAAATCAATTAATGGTGGGATACAGTTGTACAAACGTTTATAACGATAATGTACCATAATTGGGTAATCAGTAAGAGAACAGGCAGTCATATGGCTAACAGATAAGCCATAATATTAAGTAAAAAGCATTTATCAGATTTCATTATTTCTCCCCCAAAGTATATAACAATTAAAAGAAAAGGGGTCGTGAAACTCACTGGATCAGAGGTAGGCGGTAAATAAACAGTGTAGGAACGGTAGCACGTTACGTCCTAAATAAATAAATAGGCATATGCATAAGGTCTACAATCAATTGAGTAACCTAAGTCACCCGAGTGATACCGGTCAAGTCCTAACATTTTAAACCCGTTTGTATTCGTTTGAAAACCCGTTAGTTAGTATTTAATAAATAAATACGTTTGTGATGTTTTATATTTATGTTCAATAAATATAATAAAGATTAAACATTTATTAGTTCAATCAAGTCCTGAACATCGAGTTAAAGATAATAGTGTTTATTATTATTTTCATAAGTTCGTATAATTATTTTTAATTAAATAATTATATGTTTGATTTGTTAATCATGCAATTTATAATTATTTTTAAATAATTATGATTAACACTTTTAAATAAATCATAATTTAAACTCTTGTAAATAATTATTAGTCAAATGAATAATTATTTAAAGTTCTTTTAATTTTAAAACATGAATCGTTTGAAAGATATATTTTAACTCACAACATTTAATCATTTAATATCTCGAAATCGTTTAATATTTTATTTGTATGAAATATTCATTTCGTTTTAAAACGTTGTTAAAAAAAACATTAATTGGCGACGCTTGGATTTATAAAAGTTTATTTATTATAAACTTTTGGATTGTTTTAATAAAACATGATAAGTAATTGGTTGGAGATTTCAAACATTTACGTTTTCGCATATATCTCCGTATGGTCCCGGTTTTATTACTACGCAACGTATTTCTATTTCGTTTACTTTGGTTCATCAAAGTAACAATAGAGGTTTATAAAAATAACTAATTGTTTGATTATTTTTATAAAAGTCTTTTATAAAACATATTCATTTTGCAAATGTCTTTTTATAGAAAAATTCTCCATTTATAACATTTCTTTAATTGGTTAAAACTTGTAATAAATCCAAGAATTTATGTCAAATTAATTATTTGACATAAATTGTGTTTTTGCTAATTTTAGTAATAAAATCTAGTAAATTCTTTTTGTCTTGGAAACTTTTATAACACATTTAATGTGTTATATTTACTAAAACAACTAACATTCTTTTTGTTTCTTTTTACTTGTTACAATTTATCTAGCAAATTCTTTGTCATAAGTTACATATGTAACTCACATTTAAATCCTTTAATCTTGTTAGGAGGTTCTTGTGTTATGTTGTCGTAACCTTACTTATGTGACAACTCCAATTAGTAACATAACATGTTTCATGATTAAATCAACTAACACATATAGTGTTAGGACCATTTAATTGAATAATCATCAACTAACACATTTGTGTTAGGATATTAACAATCAACTAACATTTTTATGTTAGGACAATCTAAATAAATTAGAATCAACTAACACATTTGTGTTAGGACAAATTAAACATACAATCATATAATCATATATCATTTTAGTTAGTCATCTTTTTATGATGTTTATTAACAAGAAGAGGCTTTGAGTTTTGTTAAACCAACTAACTTTGAATCAAGATTTCATGAATACAAGAATCATGGTGCACACTTATTACTTTCATTTGATTTCACAAATGTGTTTCACCACACTCTTTTTTTTTTAGGCAAAGCCCGGCAAAATAAATAAAAAGAACCAAAAGGTACAAGAGAAGCACCCACCCAAACTATTAGGTTGGACAATTCCCAACCTTAACAGCTAAGGGAGTATAAAGGCACCACATAGAACTAACCTAACAACCAAAATACAATAACATATGAGTTAACCATACTACAACTAAACCAATACATTCAAAAGGAATAGATGATATAACAACTGATATCCGCAGCAAGAATGCACCTAATTATCCAAACCCACCGAATAATCTTCATATAATAGCTCCTGCTTTTATACAAGATCTTCAAGCTCCCAACCAAATAAACCAAGACTTTGATAGTATTCTCCCAAGATCCGCAACATATGAACCATTTAATATGTAAAGCCAAGAAACACAACCATTCCACTAACATAGTAATCCATAGAATCATCCTCAGATCCAAACCATAACCAATACTGACCCTCCTTCTAACAGTCCCCAAGGAAGATTTATTATAACAAGTAAAGGCACATAAAACCAGCAGCCTCATAGTACCATCAGGACTAACACTATCAAAGATCCACCATGACCAAACTTCCTTGTCAAAAATTACAACAACCAGCCCCACAATATACAATCCAGTAAACAAATTGCAGTATCCAAAGTCAAGAAACTCAGCAAACCTGTAGCATAAAATCCCAAAAAATGTCTCTAGTGGCCTTCAATAATCTATCAGCACTGTAGTGAACATACCAGTAGTTCCCAAACCATCTACACCAGCCAACCTTAACATACTTTGAGTGAATGATTTTCTTTTCAAGATCTTCTAACTCCCTGTTAATACAGTTTCCACACCACACCACATAAACTATGTTCCAAACCTTCCCACACCACATAAACTCAAGCCCAATCCTCACTTCATGAACCGGTTGCTACCATACTTTGCATATTTTAAACTTTATCCAAACTTTTAAGTCAACATACCAGAACATCTTCCACCTAACATTGTTACATACAGCTCCCTTAAAGTGCCTGAACCAAACCAAAACTAACATGATCACCATAAGACTTGCCTCCCCATCATATGGATTTTCAAGTCTATAGGCCAAATTCTCCATCCTATACCAGCCCCTATAATCAGTTAGCTTGAAAACAAGATCAGTGACACAGTAGCAGACATAGATACAGTTGAGATACCAGCTCCTATAATCTGTTAGCTTGAAAACAATATCAATGACACAACAGCAGGCATAGACACAGGTATTGATATCACAATCAGTATTAAGAGTATCCCACAAACCAAAACCATCATAGAAGCCCTTATAACTGTCAATTATCTCATATCATGCAACAGCAGGTTCACACAGCCCATTTCTATTCATCACATTACCACAGGAATGGCTGTCATTCTCCCTCATCCCATTTAGCCCCCCCCACCCCAAATCCTAAAATATCTATCCCCACAGGGCCTCTTAGCTCCTTCCTCAAGAAAATGTCCCATACACACCCCTCCTTCCCCTCTAGATGTCATGAAAGTGTTTTGTAGTGTGCACAGTGTACCAAGAACCCCCCATAATCCCACCCCAAACCTTCCCTCAATATATAGAGCCCATCCCCTCCACCAACTTCCTTCCCACCAAATCCCACCACCCTTAACCCAAAAGGGCAGACTCAATAATGTAAACCAAGAAAAGGCAAGAAAAAAGTCATTCCAAATAAAAAGGATTGCAGACCAGGGGTTTGAGCTACAAAAGAGAAAAATAAGACCAAAATAGAAAAACCTATAGTCCCTGATTTGCTCCAGCCATTCATCACCAAGGGAAAAGCATACACCATGCTTACCAAACCTAAGCCACCAAATCATCCAAGCAGATATGCACAGTAATCTTAACAGATCCAACAGAGCATAAGAATAAAAGACACAAAACTGCCTTTGCCACAAAGCAAAAGGCACAAAGAACAAAGAAGAGAGGAAAACAGATGAAGACACAAAAATGTGCCTGATAGTACTACCCACAAGAGCTTTTTAGTCCCCGCTTCAGAGGAATTTCCCCAAATACCCCCCAATCCCAAATCCTAAAATATCTATCCCCACAGGGCCTCTCAGCTCCTTCCTCAAGAAAATAACCCATACACTCCCCTCCTTCCCCTCTAGATATCATGAATGTGTTCTGTAGCGTGCACAGTGTACCAAAAACCCCCCATAATCCCACCCCAAACCTTCCCTCAATATATAGAGCCCATCCTCTCCACCAACTTCCTTCCCACCAAATCCCACCACCCTTAACCCAAAAGGGCAGACTCAATAATGTAAACCAAGAAAAGGCAAGAAAAAAGTCATTCCAAATAAAAAGGATTGCAGACCAGGGGTTTGAGCTACAAAAGAGAAAAATAAGACCAAAATAGAAAAACCTATGTCCCTGATCTGCTCCAGCCATTCATCACCAAGGGAAAAGCATACACCATGCTTACCAAACCTAAGCCACCAAATCATCCAAGCAGATATGCACAGTAATCTTAACAAATCCAACTGAGCATAAGAATAAAAGACACAAAACTGCCTTTGCTACAAAGCAAAAGGCACAAAGACCAAAGAAGAGAGGAAAACAGATGAAGACACAAAATTGTGCCTGATGACTACCCACAAGAGCTTTTTAGTCCCTGCTTCAGCAGAATTTCCCCAAATACCCCTCCAATCCCAAATCCTAAAATATTTATCCCCACAGGGCCTCTCAGCTCCTTCCTCAAGAAAATATCCCATACACTCCCCTCCTTCCCTTCTAGATAGTCATGAATGTGTTCTGTAGCGTGCACAGTGTACCAAAAACCCCCCATAATCCCACCCCAAACCTTCCCTCAATATATAGAGCCCATCCTCTCCACCAAATTCCTTCCCACCAAATCCCACCACCCTTAACCCAAAAGGGCAGACTCAATAATGTAAACCAAGAAAAGGCAAGAAAAAAGTCATTCCAAATAAAAAGGATTGCAGACCAGGGGTTTGAGCTACAAAAGAGAAAAATAAGACCAAAATAGAAAAACCTATAGTCCCTGATCTGCTCCAGAATCATCCAAGCAGATATGCACAATAATCTTAACAGATCCAACTGAGCATAAGAATAAAAGACACAAAACTGCCTTTGCCACAAAGCAAAAGGCACAAAGAACAAAGAAGAGAGAAAAACAGATGAAGACACAAAAATGTGCCTGATGACTACCCACAAGAGCTTTTTAGTCCCTGCTTCAGCAGAATTTCCCCAAATACCCCCCCCCCCCCAAGCCCAAATCCTAAAATATCTATCCCTACAGGGCCTCTCAGCTCCTTCCTCAAGAAAATATCCCATACACTCCCCTCCTTCCCCTCTAGATGTCATGAATGTGTTCTGTAGCGTGCACAGTGTACCAAACCCCCCCCCCCATAATCCCACTCCAAACCTTCCCTCAATATATAGAGCCCTTCCTCTCCACCACCTTCCTTCCCACCAAGTCCCACCACCCATAGCCCAAATGGGCAGACTCAATATTGAAAACCAAGAAAAGGCAAGAAGAAAGTCATTCCAAATAAAGAGGTTTGCAGACCAGGGGTTTGAGCTACAAAAGTGAAAAATAAAACCGAAATAGGAGAACCTATAGTCCCTGATCTGCTCCAGCCATTCATCACCAAGAGAAAAGCATACACCATGCTTACCAAACCTAAGCCACCAAACCATCAAAGCAGACATGCACATCAACCTTATCAGACCCAACTGTGCATGAGAGTAACTGACACAAAAAAGTCTTTGCCACAAAGCAAAAGACACAAAAAACAAAACAGAAGTGAAGATTAAGGAGGACACACAAATGTGCCAGATGACTACCCACAGGAGCTTTTTAGTCCCCACTTCAACAAAATTATACCATATACCCCCCCCCCCTAGTCCCTAAACCACATAAGCCATTTATTTAACATAATGACCCAAAAGAAAACATAAAACCCCAGAAATGCCATAACCTTTCACAACTAAACCTCATTGGAAAGGTGGTAAGGAAGAAAATGCCATATACCATCAGCCAATAGAACCTGGTTAGAGAATTTAATCATTGACCCTTTCAGCTTGAGCCTAACAGCTTCAGTAATAAAAAATTCCACCACATCAACAGTTCTACTTTTATTCTGAAACATCCTCATGTTTCTTTCCTGCCACAAGAAGTAAACAACAGCAGCTATAGTTAGTTTCTTTATAACAACCAAAATAGACCTACCTTTAGGCAAAGAACTCATATAGCAAATCATGAATTTCCAACAGTTAGGAGCATCATTCATCCTAGCCTTTTGTTTCATTCTGGCCCAAATCTGGGCAGGGAACCTGCACTCAAAGAAAAGATGGTTATGACTGTCAAGTTTTTCATTACAAAAAACACACTTAAGATCATTTCCCCCAGACCACTTATCCAGCCTATCTTGAGTTAATAATTTGAACTGCATTGCCATCCAAATGACAAAGGCATGCCTAGGAATCTTATGGGAGAACCAAACACTACCAGTCCAACCCAAAACAGGATGAACACCCATCAAATCATCATAGCAGCATGTAGTGCTAAATTCCACCAACTCCCCATCACTCCTAATCCATCTGACTCTATCCATCTTATCATTGACAAGAGC
This sequence comes from Deinandra increscens subsp. villosa, assembly GCA_039602395.1. NCBI lineage: Eukaryota > Viridiplantae > Streptophyta > Magnoliopsida > Asterales > Asteraceae > Deinandra > Deinandra increscens. Next base: position 38,472,531 of record JBCNJP010000008.1, on the reverse strand, counting down.
AGGACATTGGATCCAATTCAACACAGGCTACATATTGAGCCATTCCTTAGGAAAATTCCACCTACCATTACTAACAATATCATAAACTGAAGAATTGTCATTAAATCCAGCCCTCTTTATTTCCCTATTAGTAATATACATATCAAGTGGACCTAACTCATGCCACCTGTCATGCCATGCATTCAGCTCCTTTCCAGATCCAACTTCAAATAAGATATGTGGCTTAATAAGCTTTCTACAATGTAAAATATTCCTCCATGACCAACTTAGCCGACCTTTTACCTGCAGACTCCAAAAGTTCCTATCAGCAATCAAATGCACCTTAACCCATTTGACCCATATTGAATTTTTACCTGACACCAAATTCCATATATGCTTAGCAATTAGGGCTTTATTCATTAACCTCAAAGATCTAATCCCAAGCCCCCCAATTCCTGCACAGCCTGTCCCACCTCACTCTAGCCTTCCCCCTAGCACTAGTCTCTTGAGCCCATAGGAAATTTCTCATCATTCCCTCAATTTCATCAAGAACCTTAACCGGAAGAATAAACATTGAAGTCCAATAAATCCCTAATGAAAACACCACAGACTTAACAAGCTGCAATCTACCAGCAAAAGATAAGAATTTATTCTTCCAACTATCCAATCTTTTCCTGATTTTCTCAATTAGCACAATACAGTCAGTATACACAAGCCTACTAGAAAGAAGGGGAACCCCTAAATATCTAACAGGCAGCTTCCTAGATTTAAAAGGCATGATTGAATTCATAACCTGCTTTGTAGCATCCTTGACATTACCATAGAAAGCTGTACTCTTCAACAAGTTGGGAATAAGGCCTGAAACATTACTGAACTCAGAAAGGGCATCCTTAAGAACTTGAACTGAGTACCTGTCAGCATTACAAAAAAGCATCAAATCATCAGCAAAACACAAATGTGTTATTTTGAGATCTTTACACCTCTAATGATATTTGAAACACTCCTCATTCGCCACTTTCCTCTTAATAATCAGATTTAACACCTCCATCACCAAAGTAAAAAGGTAAGGAGACAATGGATCACCCTGCCTTAATCCCCTCATTCCTTTAAAGAATCCTTGAAGCTGACCATTAACATTGATGGAGAATGAGGTTGTTGAAAACATTCCATAATCCAGTTAACCATAGTCAAAGGAAACCCAAATTTACCAAGAATAAACTTGAGAAAATCTAGATCCACTGTGTTATGGGCTTTTTGGATATCAATCTTATAAACCACCTTACCACAGCCACTCTTTCTATTATAGTGCCTCACTAATTCCTGAGCTAATAACACATTATCACTAATCTGCCTTCCAGGAATGAAGGCACTCTGATTCTCATCCACAATTAACTCAAGAACACCCTTTATCCTATTACACAAGATTATGCTAATGCATTTGTAAATGACATTACAACAAGCAATTGGCCTGAAATCAGTAACACATGAAGGATTATTACATTTAGGAACTAAAGATACAGCAGTGGCATTCACTTCCTTTAACAGCCTTCCATTCTTAAAGAATTCCATTATGGCCTCACAAAAATCATCTTTGACCATTCCCCACGCTGATTTAAAAAACCTTGAAGTAAACCCATCCGGCCCAGGGGCCTTATCATCATCAATATCCATTAGGGCCTCTTTAATATCAGATTTAGTAACAGGAGTTACCATGGCATCAGCCATATTAACAGGAATTACATTAACAAATAGGGACTCTGGATCAGGAATAGCAACAATAGAACCTTCCTTGCCTAAAAAATTACTAAAGTGTTTCACAAAGGCATCACCAATTTGATCCCCATAATATTCTCCCCATCAACATCTCTCACCATAGCAACCTTGCTTCTAGTCCTCCTTTCCTTGGCAGATGCATGAAAATATCTAGTATTACTATCACCATCCTTTAACCATTTAATTTTAGCTTGCTGTTTATTAAAATGGTATTCCTCAATGAGAGCATCTTTATAAGCATTTAGATACACAAATTCCTCATCTCTAAGGGACCCATTCTCAGGGTCATCCACCATTTCTCTCTCAACTCTTTCCAACTCAGTTTTCAGCTTCTCAGTCTTCTCAAACAAGTTACCATTCATGAAATTCAAATTCCTCAAAGGCCTCTTTAAACCTTTAAATTTAGACACAAGACCAAACATCTTAAAACCCAAGCAGTGTTTATCCCAGCCCCTAGCAACAATCTCATGAAATTCATCCTTCCTAGTTAAATAGTTCAAAAATCTAAAAGCCTTCACTTTCTGCTTACAGCTATTCCCAAACTTCAAAAGCATAGGAGAGTGATCAGACGAGTAGAAAGGTAAGAATTCCACTATAGCTCTATCATAACTGGAACTAAAAACTTGATTAGAAATAACTCTGTCCAGTTTCTTAAGAACTCCACCACCAGTTTTAGGTTTACTAGTCCAAGTAAATTTCAAACCATGATATCCACAATCACTTAACCCACAAGAATTGAGGCAGTCTCTAAACTGAGAAATGGAAGAATTCATAACAGAATTAGCAAAAGTAGACTCAGCAGGATCCAAAATAGTATTAAAATCACCCATACAAACTCAGGGATGCTCCCTAATCAACTGGTTATGACAGACCAGATCAAGCCATAATAATTTCCTTTTGGCAGGAGTAATATGTCCAAAGACAAAAGAACACAAAAAGCTTTCCTTACCTTCAAGAGAATTGACAATGCAATGTATTGCTTGATCATTCATATCAATGATTTGTACATCAGCTTTGGAGCAATCCCAACCCACAACAACTCTAGCCCAATCCCTACAGCAAATCATATTTGAAACCCAACTCCAATTACTATAACCTGCTTGGTAACATCCTCAATTTTATCAGCCCCCAACCTAAATTCCAAAAAACCACAGACCCAAATACCATTTTCTTTAAGAACTCTCTTAACTAAAACAATCCTATCAAGGTTATTTAAGCCCCTGACATTCCAAGCCAACACCTTCA
>JBCNJP010000008.1:38447841-38469034 GCA_039602395.1 Deinandra increscens subsp. villosa | reverse complement strand
ATCCCCACAGGGCCTCTCAGCTCCTTCCTCAAGAAAATATCCCATACACTCCCCTCCTTCCCTTCTAGATAGTCATGAATGTGTTCTGTAGCGTGCAAAGTGTACCAAAAACCCCCCATAATCCCACCCCAAACCTTCCCTCAATATATAGAGCCCATCCTCTCCACCAACTTCCTTCCCACCAAATCCCACCACCCTTAACCCAAAAGGGCAGACTCAATAATGTAAACCAAGAAAAGGCAAGAAAAAAGTCATTCCAAATAAAAAGGATTGCAGACCAGGGGTTTGAGCTACAAAAGAGAAAAATAAGACCAAAATAGAAAAACCTATAGTCCCTGATCTGCTCCAGAATCATCCAAGCAGATATGCACAATAATCTTAACAGATCCAACTGAGCATAAGAATAAAAGACACAAAACTGCCTTTGCCACAAAGCAAAAGGCACAAAGAACAAAGAAGAGAGAAAAACAGATGAAGACACAAAAATGTGCCTGATGACTACCCACAAGAGCTTTTTAGTCCCTGCTTCAGCAGAATTTCCCCAAATACCCCCCCCCCCCCAAGCCCAAATCCTAAAATATCTATCCCTACAGGGCCTCTCAGCTCCTTCCTCAAGAAAATATCCCATACACTCCCCTCCTTCCCCTCTAGATGTCATGAATGTGTTCTGTAGCGTGCACAGTGTACCAAACCCCCCCCCCCATAATCCCACTCCAAACCTTCCCTCAATATATAGAGCCCTTCCTCTCCACCACCTTCCTTCCCACCAAGTCCCACCACCCATAGCCCAAATGGGCAGACTCAATATTGAAAACCAAGAAAAGGCAAGAAGAAAGTCATTCCAAATAAAGAGGTTTGCAGACCAGGGGTTTGAGCTACAAAAGTGAAAAATAAAACCGAAATAGGAGAACCTATAGTCCCTGATCTGCTCCAGCCATTCATCACCAAGAGAAAAGCATACACCATGCTTACCAAACCTAAGCCACCAAACCATCAAAGCAGACATGCACATCAACCTTATCAGACCCAACTGTGCATGAGAGTAACTGACACAAAAAAGTCTTTGCCACAAAGCAAAAGACACAAAAAACAAAACAGAAGTGAAGATTAAGGAGGACACACAAATGTGCCAGATGACTACCCACAGGAGCTTTTTAGTCCCCACTTCAACAAAATTATACCATATACCCCCCCCCCCTAGTCCCTAAACCACATAAGCCATTTATTTAACATAATGACCCAAAAGAAAACATAAAACCCCAGAAATGCCATAACCTTTCACAACTAAACCTCATTGGAAAGGTGGTAAGGAAGAAAATGCCATATACCATCAGCCAATAGAACCTGGTTAGAGAATTTAATCATTGACCCTTTCAGCTTGAGCCTAACAGCTTCAGTAATAAAAAATTCCACCACATCAACAGTTCTACTTTTATTCTGAAACATCCTCATGTTTCTTTCCTGCCACAAGAAGTAAACAACAGCAGCTATAGTTAGTTTCTTTATAACAACCAAAATAGACCTACCTTTAGGCAAAGAACTCATATAGCAAATCATGAATTTCCAACAGTTAGGAGCATCATTCATCCTAGCCTTTTGTTTCATTCTGGCCCAAATCTGGGCAGGGAACCTGCACTCAAAGAAAAGATGGTTATGACTGTCAAGTTTTTCATTACAAAAAACACACTTAAGATCATTTCCCCCAGACCACTTATCCAGCCTATCTTGAGTTAATAATTTGAACTGCATTGCCATCCAAATGACAAAGGCATGCCTAGGAATCTTATGGGAGAACCAAACACTACCAGTCCAACCCAAAACAGGATGAACACCCATCAAATCATTATAGCAGCATGTAGTGCTAAATTCCACCAACTCCCCATCACTCCTAATCCATCTGACTCTATCCATCTTATCATTGACAAGAGCAGGACATTGGATCCAATTCAACACAGGCTACATATTGAGCCATTCCTTAGGAAAATTCCACCTACCATTACTAACAATATCATAAACTGAAGAATTGTCATTAAATCCAGCCCTCTTTATTTCCCTATTAGTAATATACATATCAAGTGGACCTAACTCATGCCACCTGTCATGCCATGCATTCAGCTCCTTTCCAGATCCAACTTCAAATAAGATATGTGGCTTAATAAGCTTTCTACAATGTAAAATATTCCTCCACGACCAACTTATCCGACCTTTTACCTGCAGACTCCAAAAGTTCCTATCAGCAATCAAATGCACCTTAACCCATTTGACCCATATTGAATTTTTACCTGACACCAAATTCCATATATGCTTAGCAATTAGGGCTTTATTCATTAACCTCAAAGATCTAATCCCAAGCCCCCCAATTCCTGCACAGCCTGTCCCACCTCACTCTAGCCTTCCCCCTAGCACTAGTCTCTTGAGCCCATAGGAAATTTCTCATCATTCCCTCAATTTCATCAAGAACCTTAACCGGAAGAATAAACATTGAAGTCCAATAAATCCCTAATGAAAACACCACAGACTTAACAAGCTGCAATCTACCAGCAAAAGATAAGAATTTATTCTTCCAACTATCCAATCTTTTCCTGATTTTCTCAATTAGCACAATACAGTCAGTATACACAAGCCTACTAGAAAGAAGGGGAACCCCTAAATATCTAACAGGCAGCTTCCTAGATTTAAAAGGCATGATTGAATTCATAACCTGCTTTGTAGCATCCTTGACATTACCATAGAAAGCTGTACTCTTCAACAAGTTGGGAATAAGGCCTGAAACATTACTGAACTCAGAAAGGGCATCCTTAAGAACTTGAACTGAGTACCTGTCAGCATTACAAAAAAGCATCAAATCATCAGCAAAACACAAATGTGTTATTTTGAGATCTTTACACCTCTAATGATATTTGAAACACTCCTCATTCGCCACTTTCCTCTTAATAATCAGATTTAACACCTCCATCACCAAAGTAAAAAGGTAAGGAGACAATGGATCACCCTGCCTTAATCCCCTCATTCCTTTAAAGAATCCTTGAAGCTGACCATTAACATTGATGGAGAATGAGGTTGTTGAAAACATTCCATAATCCAGTTAACCATAGTCAAAGGAAACCCAAATTTACCAAGAATAAACTTGAGAAAATCTAGATCCACTGTGTTATGGGCTTTTTGGATATCAATCTTATAAACCACCTTACCACAGCCACTCTTTCTATTATAGTGCCTCACTAATTCCTGAGCTAATAACACATTATCACTAATCTGCCTTCCAGGAATGAAGGCACTCTGATTCTCATCCACAATTAACTCAAGAACACCCTTTATCCTATTACACAAGATTATGCTAATGCATTTGTAAATGACATTACAACAAGCAATTGGCCTGAAATCAGTAACACATGAAGGATTATTACATTTAGGAACTAAAGATACAGCAGTGGCATTCACTTCCTTTAACAGCCTTCCATTCTTAAAGAATTCCATTATGGCCTCACAAAAATCATCTTTGACCATTCCCCACGCCGATTTAGAAAACCTTGAAGTAAACCCATCCGGCCCAGGGGCCTTATCATCATCAATATCCATTAGGGCCTCTTTAATATCAGATTTAGTAACAGGAGTTACCATGGCATCAACCATATTAACAGGAATTACATTAACAAATAGGGACTCTGGATCAGGAATAGCAACAATAGAACCTTCCTTGCCTAAAAAATTACTAAAGTGTTTCACAAAGGCATCACCAATTTGATCCCCATAATATTCTCCCCATCAACATCTCTCACCATAGCAACCTTGCTTCTAGTCCTCCTTTCCTTGGCAGATGCATGAAAATATCTAGTATTACTATCACCATCCTTTAACCATTTAATTTTAGCTTGCTGTTTATTAAAATGGCATTCCTCAATGAGAGCATCTTTATAAGCATTTAGATACACAAATTCCTCATCTCTAAGGGACCCATTCTCAGGGTCATCCACCATTTCTCTCTCAACTCTTTCCAACTCAGTTTTCAGCTTCTCAGTCTTCTCAAACAAGTTACCATTCATGAAATTCAAATTCCTCAAAGGCCTCTTTAAACCTTTAAATTTAGACACAAGACCAAACATCTTAAAACCCAAGCAGTGTTTATCCCAGCTCCTAGCAACAATCTCATGAAATTCATCCTTCCTAGTTAAATAGTTCAAAAATCTAAAAGCCTTCACTTTCTGCTTACAGCTATTCCCAAACTTCAAAAGCATAGGAGAGTGATCAGACGAGTAGAAAGGTAAGAATTCCACTATAGCTCTATCATAACTGGAACTAAAAACTTGATTAGAAATAACTCTGTCCAGTTTCTTAAGAACTCCACCACCAGTTTTAGGTTTACTAGTCCAAGTAAATTTCAAACCATGATATCCACAATCACTTAACCCACAAGAATTGAGGCAGTCTCTAAACTGAGAAATGGAAGAATTCATAACAGAATTAGCAAAAGTAGACTCAGCAGGATCCAAAATAGTATTAAAATCACCCATACAAACTCAGGGATGCTCCCTAATCAACTGGTTATGACAGACCAGATCAAGCCATAATAATTTCCTTTTGGCAGGAGTAATATGTCCAAAGACAAAAGAACACAAAAAGCTTTCCTTACCTTCAAGAGAATTGACAATGCAATGTATTGCTTGATCATTCATATCAATGATTTGTACATCAGCTTTGGAGCAATCCCAACCCACAACAACTCTAGCCCAATCCCTACAACAAATCATATTTGAAACCCAACTCCAATTACTATAACCTGCTTGGTAACATCCTCAATTTTATCAGCCCCCAACCTAAATTCCAAAAAACCACAGACCCAACTACCATTTTCTTTAAGAACTCTCTTAACTAAAACAATCCTATCAAGGTTATTTAAGCCCCTGACATTCCAAGCCAACACCTTCATTTCAAAGATTGATTCCTAGATCCAGATACATCCATTTCATTCTCCTGATCCTTAATACTATCAGTTAAATCATCTTGCATCTCACATACTTCCTCAGCATTTCTCTCATCCTCTAAGACACATTCCATACCTGCTTCAAACCCATTCTTGTTGCAAAGAATCATCAAAAGCTTCCTTTGAGCAAAGCTCCATGAACTCCTTCTTTAAAAAGGATGAACCATCTTATTAGCTACATAAACAACAACATCATCTTTCTCTTCCTCAGATAAACTTTTATAGTAACTTTCCAAGGTAGTAGTGAGGATTTTTGATTTATTCACAACAATAAAACCATCATTAGGTTGAATGACAGAACTACTGTTGGTAGCATTTGTAATATCAGTAGTTATATCTTCCAAGACGTCAAAAGAACTAGACATTCGAAGAGTACCAGGTTTATCAGGAGGAATAGTCTTCTTGTTATACTGTTGCCCCTTAGGCACATACACTCTACCATGAAAATTGTTATCACTCTGCACCCTTCCATTCTTGCCAGTTTTATCCTTGCCCAGATTCCCTTTACCACCTATATTAACCACCAGTTTCTCCTCCTTATTACAATCCCCTTTACTCCCAACATTTTGATTCCCACCCTTAATTCCAACCCCAGCCTTATCCTGCACCTTATGATGGCTAACACTACCTTTCCTTTCAGCAACCTGTTCATTACTCACTCTCTGATTTTCCTACTGAGCAATTTTCATAGGTGAGTTAGAGGCACCACTCACAGAAACTCCCATATTCCCATTACCCTTCTTTTCCTCAGAATCCCTCAGAACAGCATGTCTAAACCCTGAGCTTTTCCTGTTTTCCACTAGTTGAAAACCATCAGCATCGATTACAGGCTTCTTAACACTACTAGAACTACTAGGGTCTCTATTCACACCAGAATCTTTTATATTACCAGCCTCATTGGCCTTTAAGGGATGAATGCCCACATTGGCCTGAGTTTGAGAATCCATACTAACAGCAGGATTAGCAGCCTCATTTACAATGCCAGTACTGCTCCCAGGAACATTAGATGCCATTTCATTGCCAACAGCCTCCTTATCCTCATTACCTTTCACAACAGCCTTCTCACTTTCTAAAACTTCATCCTCAGTGAGCATTCTTGTGACACCCGAGAATTTCAAGGTTAACTTCCGTTAGACAAATCCGTTAGTTACGATTATAAGTGTTAACTTAGTAACTAATGCTTAACTAGGCCGAATACGTCCACGACCTTTGGTTGATCACCGAACCCGTCCATATGTGTTATATGTTCATCATTGATTGTCTTTATGTGCAATGTGATTTAAATACATGACTTATTATTGTGAATAGCTGGATTAATTGTAAATACTTGATTATGTGAAAATTGACCTGTTTTAGTAGCCAGCGAAACTAACGGGCGAAACTATAGTGTCGCCCGGTAGCCAGCTAAGACAATCCAATATCACGAGACCAGAGCTAGTTTCGCCTGGCCAGCGAAACTGCCAGCGAAACTGGCTCCTGATATAAATAAACTTAATAAACCCTAGTAGCCTCATTTGCTTAAACCACACAACAAACACACACACACTCTTTTCTCCTGGAGATTCTGGCCAGTCAAGGTTCACACCGAGTTGTCGAGATCTCAGCCCCAAACCATCATCTACCAAGCTAGGAGATCGAAACGTGAGTCCCAAAAACCTCCATTTTGTGTTTTATATGTGTTTTTCATAAAAAGCATGACCAAACCTTCATGATATTGCTTGATCTTCTATAAATATGCTTTAGGATGCTAGATCTACCATAAAGTCAGAAACTTTACGTGTAAAAACAAACCATGATGATGATTTATGCAATTTTGGTCATTTTAGGGTTTAGAAGTGTTTTTAGAGATTTGATGATTAAAATGCATGTTAAACATGATAAAGCTGCTTGATTTATGTTGGTAAATGCCTATGGATGCTAGATAATGAATTGCATGTATGATCAGAAGCTGTTAGGTTGATTTTTAGGCAAATCCGTATGTTTTTCGCGACCAGCGAAACTGCGTGTTCTCTGGGCGAAACTAAGTAGCGAAATTATATCTCCTTCCAGCGACACTGACCAGCGAAACTATAATGTCGCCGGGTAACCTGACCAGACCAGTTCGAGCGAAACTATCGAGCGAAATACCTGAACGAAAGTTCAAACCAGTTTGCCTGTGAAACTAGGCTAGCGAAACTGCGTCAGCAGTTTCGGGCGAAACTAGCCTAGCGAAACTGTGTCACCGGGCATTGCCTAGCGAAAGTGCTGCCCGCGCACCTAGCGAAACTGCCTAGCGAAACTATGCTAGCGAAACTAAGACCTGACCTAAAAACCAAACTTGTGAAATTTGCTTAAGTGTTATGCCATGACTTACATGATTATGCCATGATGAAACATGTTTGATATCTGATTCATATGAACCCTTGTTTATGATCAACCATTGGTGTCGTGTGTCGGTATGTCGAGTCATAGTTGCAACATGCTATGTTATGGGCCATAGTGACGTTAAGTAAAGATTAGACACGAAACTAATACTTAAGACCTAAACGTGTTCTAGGTCTTCGTTAAACAACAATATTTGGATTACTTGAAGTGTAGCAGTGCAACCAAAGGTGAGTGTCACTAACCCGCTTACCGTGAGTCCGTTTGGGCCACACCGAATAACTTAACGAAAACAATGCTGATAAACTCTAGAGTGCTAGGCACCTACTGATGAACATGAGAACACGGGATGCTTGGCACCCACTTGATGAACTAAAGTGTTTTATGGGGAACACTTGTGAACTCTGAACAAACTATTTTTGAAACAAAACTGAAAACGTTTTAATATGGCTAGTGTAGGTTAAAGTCTAAACCATATGATATCACATGTTTTCTAAGGATGCCTTATAACTTAAAAGTCCTCAACAAAAATTGTGCCATTAATTGTAAAGCGAGGGGATGTTGGGTAGATCTACTGGAGTTTGACAAACTCCGCCCCGTGGCACGGGAAGTGCATGGAGGAACAATATCAGCCTATTTGACCGTGGTCCCGAGAGGACACGGGGGAGGCAAAAATCCGCGATGACGTAGGTCCGCACCGTACGGGATGGCTCGGCCCCCACAAAAATAAGTCAGCTTTGGTACAAACTTCCTTAGAGCATGGAACAACGGATTAGCTACCCGCGATATCGGTTGAGTCCTTTAACTTTACGGAACTAGTACATACCCGATGACGTAGGTCACGGACAAACCATTTATAAACTGAGATTTAATTACGAGCATTGCTTTTCACAAATAAATGACTTGTAAGTATACCTTGACACGAATTATGATTATGAGACCGGGCCAATGCATGACACGCCCACTGTGAACTCACCAACCGTTAGGTTGACACTTGCGTGGTTTAAACTTTTGCAGATCGCTAAGGAGTATCCACCGGAGGTTGGCATGGCACGTGAAGACTCTTATTTTTGATTTAACTTAAGTTGGGAATTTATAAAACAATGAATTTGTAAGGCACGTGGTTAGTGCCAGGATAATTATTTCCGCTGCGTATGTAATTTAAGACTTTGATTTATAAATTGTGTTTGAACTAACCCTGATTCATTTAGTATTTGTAGCTATGGTTGTGGATCCTGGTCTAGTCGCGCCCCTTAATGGTATAAACTCCGTTAGTGGTATTTTGGGGGTGCGACAATTCTATTCATACAATTCTCATAGGAATGACCATATACCAAACAATGACAACAGCTAATTGGGAGCTTTGAAAATTCAACATTTATATTAATACTTTTTTTAAACCCATGCTGATTAGTAGGATAGAATATTTTGACAGACCCAGGGGGATTTCAAAAACAGGGACCTCAATCAGGATTCTAGCAAAACTAGCATTTTCATTCCTCACACATTTATCAGAAGTAATACTATCACGGGTTATAGGTTTTCCAATACAGCTGGCTAAACTACAGATACTTTCCATATTCCATACCTCAAGAGGCAGACCATGAAAAGTGACCCAATTGGGGACAACTCTAGGCTCCACTTTTTCTAGCACCATCCCAGCTTCCCATTTGTTCACACACAGGGGGATACTTCTTATTGCCCAAGGACCTGATTTCAATACTTTTAAAGGGCCTTCATCAGACTTAAATTTAAAGTAGAAAATGCCATTCCCATTTGTAGTTACCTCCTCAATCCCAAAATTCTTCCACATTTTGTAGATATGGAATCTTACCCATCCAATAGTACACATTGTCCCAATAAAGTAGCCATACAAGTGATTTTTATAAACCTTCTTAGACTGCTTAATAAATTTGGGATTAATAATCACAACTTTCTCACCACTAGGAAGGACAGCTGGAGGTATAAATTTAACTTCCTTTAATTCATGATCAACCTCATCATTCTGAACTGCTTTAGCATAAGATTGTTTTTCCTCAATCTTTTTTGCCTCTTCTTTCCTTAACCTCTCTTCCTTATCAAGTTGCCTTTTGATAAAACCAGCCACATCCCCATTAGGAGCATTTTTTGCAGCAAACACAGTTGTAGCATCAGACGGGAGGTTGTCAAAAGCTTCACACGTAGCCCCTTCAATATTAGTAGCTTTTACATTAAGGACCATCTCCCTTTTAAACTGCCTTGCTTTCATAATTTTGTTATTTTGCTCAACCATAATCTCCTTCATACTTTTCTTGTACCTCCTATCATGGTCATATTTGATTAGAGGAATAGATAATCCCTTCTCACTAGTACCATCTTCCAAACAAGATTGCACCATAATCACATCAGATTCAAGTTTTGCAGGAGACTGATAATCAGGATTAAGGTCAGACTTTCCCATATTAAAAGTGACACAAGTTAAAGAGGAGGAATTCGGATCATAGGTAGTAAGCAGATTCTCCAACTTGGCCTTTGCCTGACTAATACTAACCATTCTCCTCCCCAACCCTATATCAAAATATACAGACTTCTTTCCATCACCACTGGGGACATACTCTTTAAGCTTCTTGTCCCTACCAACTTTAAAATCAATTGGGATAACATCTAGAAAACTATTCTGCAATTCAAATAAGTGCTTCTCAGTATAGGTAATTCTCCTTTTGACATTAACTGCCATCCTTTTCAAGACACAAGATGAATATAGCTTAAGCAAGCTAAAACCATAGGGTTATTATCCTCAAAAAAGTATCACAAGTAGCCTCAAATGGTCCTGAAAAAACAGCACTAAATTTCAAATGGGTGTACCTATTTATCCACCCTGAATCAACAGGAATCACAGTTTCAAACTCTTCACCAGTTAGGACGACACAGTTAGCAGCCATAGGCAAAATGAAAATTTCATAATTACCTTCCATTTGCCTAGCAACACAGTTTAATAACTCCACATTGTTCAAATATCCAAAGTATCTAGTAGCAAATTCAACCTCATCTTGGTGCAGGACAATGAAATTCACCATTAGATTCATAAACATAGGGTCAATATTAACAAATTCAAAGAAGTCCTTCATAGCAGAATCCACCTCCCCCTTGAAGCAGAAATAGTTCCCAACCCACTAGTTTCATCTTCCCTAATCTCAGTCAAATTTCGATCCACTGCCTCTCTAATCTTTAGCTCAGAATTACTCTTCATAGCTGTAGTAATAAACATCTGATCCCGACAATCAATTCTGAAATCCCTAGCCTCACCACTACCACTTTCAGACTTACCGTCTCCTCCCAAAACTTTCCCCAAATCCGATTCACAGAAATTCACACATTCAGATACAGAATACGCAGTTACCTTATTAGCATCAGGCTCATTGAGTTTCTCATTAATTGCAGGTGAATTATTGATCGGAATCACAATCAAATTCTTATCTAGCACATTAATTTCATTTATCGCCGCCTCCATTAATGTCGGATCAATACTCCGAGCACTCAACACTTCATTAATTGACGAATCCACCAGTTTTTGGAGATTCTGCAAGGAATATACCCTCGATGAATTCAAATTTTCTCCCGGATCAAGCAAATCAACAGATTGAACCACAAGGTGTGGATACAATCTAGAGGAATCCATGGAATCAGAAGGAACAAAGGCAAAAATTCAGGAAGAACGAGCAAAACAAATCGCACCTAGTATTCACAAAAAATCGCACCTAGTTTTCATCAGTTGAGGCTTGTGTATTGAATTTGGTTGGGCTTCGTTTATCCATGTTTAAGAATTGGGTGGTAGTTAATTATGTGTTTGTTCTTGTAAAATATGGTGTACTTCGTTTATCCATGTTTAAGAATTGGGTGGTAGTTAATTATGGCTTTGGCCCATGTAATAAATGTGTGAGTTTGTATTTAAACAAACTCACATCCTACTAGCAAAGGTTCGCCAAAGTAGACACAAGAGAAAGGGAGGGTATTCGTGAATTGAGAGAGACCAGAGTATGATTTCGGTGGCCTAACTAAATCCTGTGTGCTAGACAGAAATTGAGTTGTAATAGCAATCAACGATTTAATAATCTAATCGTAAGTGTTTATTAAGTTTGTTGATTCATCGTTTTTTATTGCTTCTCATTTATTAACTTTGTTGATTCATCGTTTATTATTGCTTCTCATACTTGAATCAATCATGCACTTGGATTCCGCACTCAAGATTGATCATTGATATCGTGTTTCGACTATAATAGAAAAATGATAAGGCAAGTGTATTAAATTGGGTTGGGCTTCGGTTATCCATGCTTAATGATTGGGTGGTAGTTAATTATGTGTTTGTTCTTGTAAAATTCGGTTTGGACTAGAGGGAGAAAGGACTTTGGCCCATGTAAGAAATGTGTGAGTTTGTATTTAAACAAACTCACATCCTACTAGTTAAGGTTCGCCGAAGTAGACACAAGAGATAGGGAGGGAATTCGTGACTTGAGAGAGACCAGAGAATGATTTCGGTGGCCTAACCGAAACCTGTGTGCTAGACAAAAATCGAGTTGTAATAGCAATCAACGATTTAATCATCTAATCGTAAGTGTTTATTAAGTTTGTTGATTCATCGTTTATTATTGCTCCTCATTTATTAACTTTGTTGATTCATCTTTTATTATTGCTTCTCATACTTGATTCAATCATGCATTGAATTCCGCACTCATGATAGATCATATCGTGTTTTGACTATAATAGAAAAATTATAAGGCTTCGATATTAAATTGGGTTGGGCATCGGTTATCCATGTTTTATGATTGGGTGGTAGTTAATTATGTGTTTTTTCTTGTAAAATACGGTTTGGACTAGAGGGAGAAAAGGCTTTGGCCGATGTATTAAATCTGTGAGTTTATATTTAAAAAACTCACATCCTACTAGCTAAGGTTTGCCAAAATAGACACAAAAGAGAGAGTGAGAGAGAGAGAGAGAGAGAGAGAGGAATTCATGACTTGAGAGAGACCAGAGTATGATTTTGGTGGCCTAACCGAAACCTGTGTGCTAGACAGAAATCGAGTTGTAATAGTAATCAATGATTTAATCATCTAATCGTAAGTGTTTATAAGTTTGTTGATTCATCTTTTATTATTGCTTCTCATTTATTAACTATGTTGATTCATCGTTTATTATAGCTTCTCATACTTGATTCAATCTTGTACTTGGATTCCGCACTAATGATTGATCATTGATATCGTGTCTAGAGGGAGAAATGCTTTGGCCCATGTAATAAATGTGTGAGTTTGTATTTAAACAAACTCACATCCTACTAGCAAGGTTCGCCGAAGTAGACACAAGAGAGAGGGAGGGTATTCGTGACTTGAGAGAGACCAGAGTATGATTTCGGTGGCCTAACCGAATCTTGTGTGCTAGGTAGGAATCGAGTTGCAATAGTAATCAACGATTTAATCATCTAATCGTAAGTGTTTATTAAGTTTGTTGATTCATCGTTTTTTATTACTTCTCATTTATTAACTTTGTTGATTCATCGTGTATTATTGCTTTTCATACTCGAATCAATCATGCAATTGGATTTCGCACTCATGATTGATCATTGATATCGTGTTTCGACTATAATAGAAAAATGATGAGGCATGTGTATTAAATTGGGTTGGACTTCGGTTATCCATGTTTAATGATTGGGTGGTAGTTAATTATGTGTTTGTTTTTGTAAAATTCGGTTTGGACTAGAGGGAGAAAGGGCTTTGGCCCATGTAATAAATGTATGAGTTTGTATTTAAACAAGCTCACATCCTACTAGCAAAGGTTCGCCGAAGTAGACACAAGAGAGAGGGAGGGAATTCGTGACTTGAGAGAGACCAGAGTATCATTTCGGTGGCCTAACCGAAACTTGTGTGCTAGACAAAAATCGAGTTGTAATAGTAATCAAAGATTTAATCATCTAATCCTAAGTGTTTATTAAGTTTGTTGATAAATCGTTTATTATTGCTTCTCATTTATGAACTTTGTTGATTCGTCGTTTATTATTGCTTCTCATACTTGATTCAATCATGCACTTGGATTCCGCTCTCATGATTGATCATTGTCACACCCCCAATTAACCACTAACGGAGTTTATACCGTTAAGGGGTGCGAGCAAATCAGGACCACAACCATTAGTTACAAATACTAAACGAATCAGAGTTAGTCCAAACATAAGTCATGAATAAGTCTCAAATTACGCATCGGAAAAAAATGTCTTAGCACTAAGCACGTGCTTTACAAATCATTGTTTTAATATTCCCAACTTAATTTAAATAAAAGAAAAATGTCTTCGTGTGCCATGCCAACCCACTCCGGATACTCCTCAGCGATCTGCAAAAGTGAAAACCATACAAGTGTCAACCTAACGGTTGGTGAGTTCACAGTGGGCATGTCATGCAGCGGCCCGGTCTCATAAGCGTATGTATCAACATATAAATAAGTAATAGTTTTGCAAAACAGTTGCCAAGTGTTGAATTATCGAATATGCGCTAGTTAAGTAAAGATTAAAGCGGTCAACCGATATCGCGGGTAGCTAATCCGGTTTCCATGCACTAAGGAAGTTCGTACCAAAGCTGACGTAACAGAGTTCGGCATTTGCCGATGGTTTGTGCCTCCAGTTGTGTTCCTCATGGGACCCACAACTAAAATAGGCTGATATTGCACTCCGTTCGGCCTCCAACCGGTTGGCTACACATTTGTGTACCGCGGAGCAGGGTTGTCAACCCTCAGTAGATCTACCCAACATCCCCTCGCTTCACAAATTAATGGTACTAAATTGTTGAGGACTTTTAAGTTTCAAGGCATACTTAGAAATCATGTGATATCATTTGGTTTAGACTTTAACCTACACTAGTCATATTAAAACCGTTTATCCTGGATTTCCTTTGAAATTCCAAAAAGAGTTTAAGTGTCAAAATGATTAGTTGCGGATTTCATTTGAAATCCCAAGGATGGACAGTTGCAAGTGCTTCCCATAAAACACTCCAACTTCCATAACAGATATCCCATCAGGCGATACCTCAAAATATCAGCGTTGTCTTTCGTTTAGTAATTTCGTTGTGACCCAAACGGGCTCACAATTAAAGGGTTAGTGAAACTCACCTTAGGTTGCTCAACTACACTTGTTAAATAACCCAAGTATTTGTTTGCTTAATGAAGACCTAGAAACACGTTTAGGTCTTAAGTATTAGTTTTGTGTCAAATCTTTAACTTAACGTCTCTATGGCCCATAACAAAGCACGTTGGAACTATGACACGACATACCGACACACAACACCGATGGTTGATCATACACAAGGGTTCACATAACTCAGAAAACAAAGCATGTTTCATTATTGCATAGTCATGTAAGTCCTAGCATAACATTCAAACAAGTTGCACAAGTTTGGGTTTCGGTCTGGTCTCAGCTTCGCTAACAGTTTCGCTATAGTTTCGCTATGCAGTTTCGCTGCACAGTTTCGCTGTGTGTACGGGCAGCACTTTCGCTAGGTAATACCCGATGACACAGTTTCGCTAGCTAGTTTCGCTCGAAACTGATGACACAGTTTCGCCAGCCTAGCTTCGCTCGAAACTGGTTTGAACTTTCGTTCAGGTTGGTTCGCTCGGTAATTTCGTTCGAGCAGGTCTACTTAGTTTCGCGGGCGACACTACAGTTTCGCTACATAGTATCGCTGGATGCATAAACAGTTTCACTACATAATTTCGCCCAGAGAACACATAGTTTCGCTTGTCGCGAAAAATACATGAATCAGCCTAAAAATTAATCTAACAGCTTCCATACTTCATGTGATTCAATATTTAGCATGCATAATCATTTACCAACATTAAAAGTAAGTTTTAACACTTTAAACATGGATTTTCATCATCAAATCACCAAAAACACATATTAAACCTAAAATGACCTAATTAGCATAAATCTTCATTATGGTTTGATTTCAAACGTAAAGTTACAGACTTTATGATAGATCTAGCCTTCCTAAGCATCATATCAGAAGATCAAGTGATCACATGAAGAGCTAAGCATGCTTTTTAAGAAACACATAGAAAAGGCATAAAGAATGGTTTTGGGACTCACGATTCGATCTAGGGTCCGAATGGATGATGTCTCGAGGCTGAGATCACGTTGGCTCGTGGTGCTTCTCGACTAACCAGAAATTCCAGGAGAGTGTGTGTGTGTTTAGTGTGGAGTATGAAAAATGATGAAGATTAGGGTTTTATGGTCTTTATATCAGGAGCTAGTTTCGCTGGCAGTTTCGCTGGCCAAGAGAAACTGGCTCTGAACACATGTGAGTCAAACAGTTTAGCCGGCTACCGGGCGAATCTGCAGTTTCGCCCGGTAGTTTCGCTGGAAACCAAAAGTGGCCAATTTACATTCTATTATCAACATAAAATCATGCGTTTAAATCACATTGCACATAATGACAATAAATAACTAAACACATAACACATATGGACGGGTTCGGTGATCAACCAAAGGTCGTGGACGTATTCGGCCTAGTTAGGCATTAGTTACTAAGTTAACGTTTATAACGTAACTAACGGAGATTGTCTAACGAAATTTAACCTTGGAATTTTCGGATGTCACAATCATTGATATCGTGTTTCGACTATAATACGAAAATGATAAGGCTTGTGTATTAAATTGGGTTGGGCTTCGGTTATCAATGTTTAATGATTGGGTGGTAGTTAATTATGTGTTTGTTCTTGTAAAATACGGGTTGAACTAGAGGGAAAAAGGGCTTTGGCCCATGTATTAAATCTGTGAGTTTGTATTTAAAAAAACTCACATCCTACTAGCTAAGGTTTGCGGAAATAGACACAAAAAAGAGAGAGAGGGAGTGAGTGAATTCGTGACTTGAGAGAGACCAGAGTATGATTTCGGTGGCATAACCAAAACCTGTGTACTAGACAGAAATCGAGTTATAATAGTAATCAACGATTTAATCATCTAATCATAAGTGTTTATAAGTTTGTTGATTCATCTTTTATTATTGATTCTCATTTATTAACTATGTTGATTCATCATTTATTATAGCTTCTCATACTTGATTCAATCTTGCACTTGGATTCCGCACTAATGATTGATCATTGATATCGTGTTTCGACTATAATAGAAAAATGATGAGACTTGTGTATTAAATTGGGTTGGGCTTCGGTTATCCATGTTTAATGATTGGGTGGTAGTTAATTATGTGTTTGTTCGTGTAAAATACGGTGTAGTCTAGAGGGAGAAAGGGCTTTGGCCCATGTAATAAATGTGTGAGTTTGTATTTAAACAAACTCACATCCTACTAGCAAAGGTTCGCCGAAGTAGACACAAAAGAGAGGGAGGGAATTCGTGACTTGAGAGAGACCAGAGAATGATTTCGGTGGCCTAACCGAAACATGTGTGCTAGACAGAAATCGAGTTGTAATAGTAATCAAAGATTTAATCATCTAATCCTAAGTGTTTATTAAGTTTGTTGATAAATCGTTTATTATTGCTTCTCATTTATGAACTTTGTTGATTCGTCGTTTATTATTGCTTCTCATACTTGATTCAATCATGCACTTGGATTCCGCTCTCATGATTGATCATTGTCACACCCCCAATTAACCACTAACGGAGTTTATACCGTTAAGGGGTGCGAGCAAATCAGGACCACAACCATTAGTTACAAATACTAAACGAATCAGAGTTAGTCCAAACATAAGTCATGAATAAGTCTCAAATTACGCATCGGAAAAAAATGTCTTAGCACTAAGCACGTGCTTTACAAATCATTGTTTTAATATTCCCAACTTAATTTAAATAAAAGAAAAATGTCTTCGTGTGCCATGCCAACCCACTCCGGATACTCCTCAGCGATCTGCAAAAGTGAAAACCATACAAGTGTCAACCTAACGGTTGGTGAGTTCACAGTGGGCATGTCATGCAGCGGCCCGGTCTCATAAGCGTATGTATCAACATATAAATAAGTAATAGTTTTGCAAAACAGTTGCCAAGTGTTGAATTATCGAATATGCGCTAGTTAAGTAAAGATTAAAGCGGTCAACCGATATCGCGGGTAGCTAATCCGGTTTCCATGCACTAAGGAAGTTCGTACCAAAGCTGACGTAACAGAGTTCGGCATTTGCCGATGGTTTGTGCCTCCAGTTGTGTTCCTCATGGGACCCACAACTAAAATAGGCTGATATTGCACTCCGTTCGGCCTCCAACCGGTTGGCTACACATTTGTGTACCGCGGAGCAGGGTTGTCAACCCTCAGTAGATCTACCCAACATCCCCTCGCTTCACAAATTAATGGTACTAAATTGTTGAGGACTTTTAAGTTTCAAGGCATACTTAGAAATCATGTGATATCATTTGGTTTAGACTTTAACCTACACTAGTCATATTAAAACCGTTTATCCTGGATTTCCTTTGAAATTCCAAAAAGAGTTTAAGTGTCAAAATGATTAGTTGCGGATTTCATTTGAAATCCCAAGGATGGACAGTTGCAAGTGCTTCCCATAAAACACTCCAACTTCCATAACAGATATCCCATCAGGCGATACCTCAAAATGTCAGCGTTGTCTTTCGTTTAGTAATTTCGTTGTGACCCAAACGGGCTCACAATTAAAGGGTTAGTGAAACTCACCTTAGGTTGCTCAACTACACTTGTTAAATAACCCAAGTATTTGTTTGCTTAATGAAGACCTAGAAACACGTTTAGGTCTTAAGTATTAGTTTTGTGTCAAATCTTTAACTTAACGTCTCTATGGCCCATAACAAAGCACGTTGGAACTATGACACGACATACCGACACACAACACCGATGGTTGATCATACACAAGGGTTCACATAACTCAGAAAACAAAGCATGTTTCATTATTGCATAGTCATGTAAGTCCTAGCATAACATTCAAACAAGTTGCACAAGTTTGGGTTTCGGTCTGGTCTCAGCTTCGCTAACAGTTTCGCTATAGTTTCGCTATGCAGTTTCGCTGCACAGTTTCGCTGTGTGTACGGGCAGCACTTTCGCTAGGTAATACCCGATGACACAGTTTCGCTAGCTAGTTTCGCTCGAAACTGATGACACAGTTTCGCTAGCCTAGCTTCGCTCGAAACTGGTTTGAACTTTTGTTCAGGTTGGTTCGCTCGGTAATTTCGTTCGAGCAGGTCTACTTAGTTTCGCGGGCGACACTACAGTTTCGCTACATAGTATCGCTGGATGCATAAACAGTTTCACTACATAATTTCGCCCAGAGAACACATAGTTTCGCTTGTCGCGAAAAATACATGAATCAGCCTAAAAATTAATCTAACAGCTTCCATACTTCATGTGATTCAATATTTAGCATGCATAATCATTTACCAACATTAAAAGTAAGTTTTAACACTTTAAACATGGATTTTCATCATCAAATCACCAAAAACACATATTAAACCTAAAATGACCTAATTAGCATAAATCTTCATTATGGTTTGATTTCAAACGTAAAGTTGCAGACTTTATGATAGATCTAGCCTTCCTAAGCATCATATCAGAAGATCAAGTGATCACATGAAGAGCTAAGCATGCTTTTTAAGAAACACATAGAAAAGGCATAAAGAATGGTTTTGGGACTCACGATTCGATCTAGGGTCCGAATGGATGATGTCTCGAGGCTGAGATCACGTTGGCTCGTGGTGCTTCTCGACTAACCAGAAATTCCAGGAGAGTGTGTGTGTGTTTAGTGTGGAGTATGAAAAATGATGAAGATTAGGGTTTTATGGTCTTTATATCAGGAGCTAGTTTCGCTGGCAGTTTCGCTGGCCAAGAGAAACTGGCTCTGAACACATGTGAGTCAAACAGTTTAGCCGGCTACCGGGCGAATCTGCAGTTTCGCCCGGTAGTTTCGCTGGAAACCAAAAGTGGCCAATTTACATTCTATTATCAACATAAAATCATGCGTTTAAATCACATTGCACATAATGACAATAAATAACTAAACACATAACACATATGGACGGGTTCGGTGATCAACCAAAGGTCGTGGACGTATTCGGCCTAGTTAGGCATTAGTTACTAAGTTAACGTTTATAACGTAACTAACGGAGATTGTCTAACGAAATTTAACCTTGGAATTTTCGGATGTCACAATCATTGATATCGTGTTTCGACTATAATACGAAAATGATAAGGCTTGTGTATTAAATTGGGTTGGGCTTCGGTTATCAATGTTTAATGATTGGGTGGTAGTTAATTATGTGTTTGTTCTTGTAAAATACGGGTTGAACTAGAGGGAAAAAGGGCTTTGGCCCATGTATTAAATCTGTGAGTTTGTATTTAAAAAAACTCACATCCTACTAGCTAAGGTTTGCGGAAATAGACACAAAAAAGAGAGAGAGGGAGTGAGTGAATTCGTGACTTGAGAGAGACCAGAGTATGATTTCGGTGGCATAACCGAAACCTGTGTACTAGACAGAAATCGAGTTATAATAGTAATCAACGATTTAATCATCTAATCATAAGTGTTTATAAGTTTGTTGATTCATCTTTTATTATTGATTCTCATTTATTAACTATGTTGATTCATCATTTATTATAGCTTCTCATACTTGATTCAATCTTGCACTTGGATTCCGCACTAATGATTGATCATTGATATCGTGTTTCGACTATAATAGAAAAATGATGAGACTTGTGTATTAAATTGGGTTGGGCTTCGGTTATCCATGTTTAATGATTGGGTGGTAGTTAATTATGTGTTTGTTCGTGTAAAATACGGTGTAGTCTAGAGGGAGAAAGGGCTTTGGCCCATGTAATAAATGTGTGAGTTTGTATTTAAACAAACTCACATCCTACTAGCAAAGGTTCGCCGAAGTAGACACAAAAGAGAGGGAGGGAATTCGTGACTTGAGAGAGACCAGAGAATGATTTCGGTGGCCTAACCGAAACATGTGTGCTAGACAGAAATCGAGTTGTAATAGTAATCAACGATTTAGCCATCTAATCGTAAGTGTTTATTAACTTTGTTGATTTATCGTCTATTATTTTTTCTCATTTACTAACTTTGTTGATTCTTCGTTTATTAATTTTTTTTAGGCAAAGCCTGGCAAAATAAATAAGAGGAAACAAAAAAGTACACGAGAAGCACCCACTTAAACCATTAGGTTGGACAATTCCCAACCTTAACAGCTAAGTGAGCATAAAAACACCACACAACAAACCTACCAACTAAAATACAAGGAACATAAGAAATATCCATACTATCACTAAACCTACATATACAAGGAAAATAAGCGGCAACTCCTCTGACCTCACCAGCCAAAATGCAACCAACCTTCCAAGGCAACCAAATAATCTTCATAGAAGGGCACCTGTATTGATGTAATATCAGCAATCTCCAAACCAAATAACCCAAGCCTTTATTAGCATCCTTCCAAGTGCAGCAACATATGAACCAGTTTCCTTGCAATGCCATGAAATTAACCAATTCCAATAACCAAGTATCCCACATCAGCACCCTTAAATCCAACTTAGATCCAATGCTCAACCACTTTCTATCTGTCCTCACTTTAGATCTATTGTAAACAATGTTATCAAACATGACCAGCCACCTCATAGTAGCATCAGTCATATCCCTATCAAACCTCCACGACCAAACTTTCTTTCGGATAGAGTAACAACTATCAACCCCATACTGACATAGCCAGCAGCATAACCTCCCAAATATTTCTCTAACAACCTTTAAAAACCTGTTAGCACTTAAGTAAACAAGCATGTAGTTCCAATACCACATGCACCAGCCAACACTATTATATTCTAAGTAAATGGCTTTCATCTCAAGATCCCCAACCTTAATTTCTTTACTGCAGCTGTT
>JBCNJP010000008.1:38428423-38447341 GCA_039602395.1 Deinandra increscens subsp. villosa | reverse complement strand
TGAGCCAAAGCCCTTTGTCCCTCTACCCCAAACCGTATTTTACAAGAACAAACACATAATTAACTAAACACCTAATCACTAAACATGGATAACCCAAGCCCAAACCCTTTTAATACACAAGCCTCATCAATTTCGATTATAGTCGAAACACGATATCAAAGATCAACCATGAATGTGGAATTTAAGTGATTGATTGATTCAAGTATGAGATGCAATAATAAACGATGAATCGACAAAGCTAATAAACACTTACGATTAGATGATCAAATAGTTGATTACTATTACAACTTGATTTCTGTCTAGAACATAGGTTTCGGTTAAGCCACCGAAATCTTTCTCTGGTCTCTCTCAAGTAACGAATTCCCTCTCTGTCTCTTGTGTCTATTTCAGCGAACCTTAGCTAGTAGGATGTGAGTTTGTTTAAATACAAGCTCACACATTTATTATATGGGCCAAAGCCCTTTGCCCCTCTAGTCCAAACCGTATTTTACAAGCTCAAACACATAATTAACTAACACCCAATCACTAAACATGGATAACCCAAGCCCAAACCCATTTAATACACAAGCCTCATCATTTATCGATTATTTTCCAAAGATGATATCTATAATCAATCACGAATGCGGAATCCAAGTGATTAATTGAATCAAGTATGAGAAGCAATAATAAACGATGAATCAACAAAGTTAATAAAAACTTACGATTATATGATCTAATTGTTAATTACTATTACATGGGCCAAATCCCTTTTCCCCTTTAGTCCAAACCGTATTTAAACAGAACAAACACATAATTTACTAACAACCAATCGCTAAACATGGGTAACCAAAGCCCAACCGAATTTAATACACAAGCCTCATCCTTTTTCTAATATAGTCATATCAATGATCAGGAAATGGTAGTGAGGGAACCTTTTCTCTAGGCGATTTGGTGACATCAGGGTTTCTCATCGGAATTCCTGTCTTCCACGATTAATCTTGTTCTTTTTTGAAGCCTAATTGTTTGTCTAATCGGTTAGCGAGCCTGTGATTTCCATTGATTTTTCAATATTGTTTCAGACGTGTGCCGCATGTGGATCTTGCTAGGGTTTGGATTCGTCCAATCCTATCTTCATTCCCATCTCCATCTGTGTTATACTCTCTGATCGGTATGGATTGAAATTGGTGGGGTACGAGTTTTACTAGCAGATTCAGACCTCCGATCTAGGTTTTCTCTTTTTTCGTTGATCTGTTTTTTCCAATTAGGGTTTTTCTTTGGTTCCGGATTCTTCGATCTTGATCCCTTAGCGTATAACAATCCGTTTCTCTCTTCTATATCAACTTCAGTTGTATCTGACTAGATCCTGATTTTGGTGTGGAGGTCGAACGAACTTGTTAGCGCTGTAGGCATCCGAATAGGGTTTCTACGGGTTTTCTTTTGCATTGTTGTGCATGGCAAGTACCACACCGGGTCAGCCGCCCGGTAGTAAGAAGGATTCGAGTTTGATTAGCCGGTTGAAAAACATTGATGGGAAGCCTATTCCTACTCGTGGTATATTGAAGAATACGTCAGCGCCGACCAAAGAAACAGTTGGAAATGGTAGGGTTACGTATGAATAACCAGGGTGACAAGATGACACTGGCACAAATGGATGGCAAACAGCATGCCGCTACTGCCCCGACACCAGCTGATGTGCCTCCGATAAGTGTTCCGGCTTCTTCTGAGAATCCGCATGTGACGACGGTGCCGGAGGTTGCCGCTAATTCCCTACAACCGTTGTTGTGCTTCCGACAGCTGTTCCGGCTTTTTCTGAGAATCCGCCGGTGACGGTGCCGGAGGTTGGACTGATCCAGGGATCTATAACGGATAAGAGACAGTATATTATCGAGAATTACACTCCGGTGGCTGTTAAAAATGTGACGGGGGGTCCGGTCTCGTATGCTTCCTATGTAGGGGGTACTCAAAGCTCTAATATGGTGAATTTTCGTCCTCTCAATTCTGAATCATACCATGACAGGGCTGATGTTGTGTTGCCAAAAGATTCAGTACGTAAGGTTCAAAAGAATTTATCTTATACATTGTTTAGGTATTTTTTGGGCGACAGAATAGCTTTTCCGGTTGTGGAATACTATGTTAAACAAATCTGGAAAAAGTTTGGTCTTCTTAAAACAATGATGAATGCAAATGGGTAGTTTTTCTTTAAATTTGCTGATGAAAAAGGTATGGTTAATGCTTTAGAAGGGGATCCCTGGGTAATTAGAAATCGCCCCTTATTTCTTAATATGTGGAGCCCTACTACACAACTGAATAAGGACGATATAAAACAGGTTACGACTTGGTTTAAACTCCATGATGTGCCCCTAGCTGCCTTCACGGCTGATGGTTTAAGTCTGATTGCCACTAAGATTGGGTCACCAAAACGTTTAGACTCTCTTACAGCTTCCATATGCTCTGATTCTTGGGGTAGGAGTAGCTATGCTAGAGCTTTGATTGAGATCTCTGCGGATCATGATTATAAGGAAGTGATTAAGGTGGCGATTCTGGATCCGGAGGGGGATGATTTTCTTATGGAAACAATACAGGTTGAATATGAATGGAAGCCTCCACGGTGTAAGCATTGTTGTGTTTTTAGTCACGATACGGAAGGCTGTCCTAAACGGGTTAAAAAACCTACTAAGCATTCGGGTTACCAGGTGGATGATGAGGGTTTTGTTGAGCCAAAGAAGAAAAAACTTGCTAAAAATCATGCGCCCCAGCCCATTAAAGTGAAACCTAAATTCGAGTACCGCCCTGTGCAAACTAAACCGAAGCCAATCAATGGTAGGGAGGAACGTGGGAAGGGGGTCAGCCTATCTAGCAAATTTGATCTTTTAGACCAGGAAGGGGAGGACACTAGTAAGGCTGGGGGTTTCATGGCGGAGTCGTCTACCTCTCGTAGACACACTTATCCCGATGTGGAGGATGACGATGATGTTGAGGAAATATATAACGAATCTGATAGATTTATGGTGGATGGGAATAGAACGTTCCGACAAGGGGCAAGCACTCCTTCCAATGTTTCCAATGATTAGTCTTGCCTCTTGGAATATACGGGGTTTGAACCGCACCCTAAAGCAAAAGGAGGTTCGACAGATTGTTAAGGAAAATAATCTTAGTATGTGTGCTGTTTTGGAGTCACATGTGAGTGTTGGTAGACTTTTTGACGTGTGCAAGGGTGTTTTCAAGGGTTGGGAGTGGATCTCTAACGGGACTATGTGTCAGATAGGGACCAGAATTATCATGGGTTGGGACTTTTCTATTTTTTATGTTTTGATGTTGTCTCAGTCAGATCAGGTTATGCATGTTCAAGTCACTTACAAGGATTCTAAAAGGTGTTCTTCTGCTCATGGGTTTATGCTAGTAACTATTATGTCAGGAGACGTTGTTTGTGGAATAGCCTCAAGATGCATAAGGCTTTTGTTAAAGATGGTGCTTGGGTTGTTTTAGGAGATTTTAACTCTACTCTTTTGATTGATGATAGTGTTAAGAGCTCGTCTTCCCCGGATATTGGGATGAGAGAATTCAAAGAGTGTGTTATTATTGATTTGGAGGTTTCTGACATTAATAGCACGGGGTTACACTATACTTGGAGTAAAAAAACCTAAGAGTGGGGGTGGTCTTTTCAAGAAGCTTGACAGAGTGATGGGTAATGCATCTTTTATTGATCTTTTTCCGACCGCATGTGCCATTTTTCAACCCTATCGGGTTTCGGATCATAGCCCATGTGTGCTTCGGATTTCGCCTAGACTAATATCTAAACCGAAGCCTTTTAAGTTCGCTAATTTCCTGGCGACTAAACCGGGTTTTCTTGATATGGTGAGATCAATTTGGGAGTCTCGCGTGGAGGGTGTTCCGCAATTCCGGGTGACAAAAAAGCTTTAAATACCTCAAATCTTCCTTGCGAACTCTTTTATTTGAGCAGGGTAATCTTCATAAGAAAGTGGGAGTTCCGGTCAAAACTTGATGATGTTCAGGTTGCCCTTGATAAAAATCCTTTTGATCAGCAGCTTCGAGATGAGGAGGTAAAGTGTCTCAGAGATTTTACAGGTGGCTTCCTTGGATGAAGAGTCATTTTTGAAGCAGAAATCTAAGGCTCATTGGTTAGCCACGGGGGACTCGAATACTTCCTATTTTCATGCGTCTTTAAAGAGTCGTGTTCACCGTAGCCGCATTGATGTGATCTCTGATAAAACCGGGGCTACGTTTATGGGGGCTGATGTGCCCACTGCGTTTGTGGATTATTATACGGAGTTCTTGGGTTGTGTTGGTGGAACGGATCTAACTTAGATCCTGGTTTATTTCAGAGTCAGGTGGCCCCTAATGTGGCTTCTCATATAATTCGGCCTGTCTTGGATGAGGAGGTTAAGAAGACTATCTTTTCCATGGGTGATAACAAAGCTCCTGACCCAGATGGTTTTACCGTTGCTTTCTTTAAAAAGGTTTGGCCTATTGTTGGGAAGGATATTTGCCTTGTTATTCGGGTTTCTTTAGTACAGGGAAGCTCCTTAAGGAAATGAATCATACTATTATTGCCCTTGTTCCGAAGGTCTCCACTCCTGCGTATATTACTGACTATAGACCTATTTCGTGCTGCAATGTTGTATATAAGTGCATAAGCAAAATTGTGGCTGACCGGTTAAAGCTAGCTCTTGATAGTATTGTTGACGTTAATCAGTCAGCATTTATCTCGGGTCGGAGGATATCTGACAATATTTTACTCACCCAGGAGCTCATGCACAATTATCATAGCAATAGAGGTCCCCCGCGTGCTGCGTTCAAGATTGATATCCAGAAAGCGTATGATACAGTTGATTGGAGGTTCCTTGAATCGATTTTGGTTGGGTTTGGTTTTCATCCGAGGATGGTGCAGTGGATAATGACATGTGTTACGACGCCGTCTTATTCTATTTGTGTTAATGGTGATATCCATGGTTATTTTGCAGGTAAGAGGGGTCTTCGTCAGGGGGGCCCTCTTTCTCCTTACTTATATTCACGCTGGCTATGGAGATGCTTACCCTTAATTTTCAGCGTGCTGTTACTCTCGACAGTTCCTTCAAGTTTCAGTATAGATGTGAGAGGCTGAAAATTATCAATATTTGCTTTGCTGACGATCTTTTTATTTTTTCCCGTGGGGATGTGTACACAGCGATGTGCATTTACCGGGTTTTGAGAAGTTTCTCGAGAATGTCAGGTCTGGTTCCTAGCCCACAAAAAAGTACGGCCGTTTTTGTAACGTGGATCCCCAGGTTAAGGATGACGTCCTCTCAATTATGCAAATGGTTGAGGGCTCTTTGCCGGTTAGATACCTTGGTGTTCCCCTGTTATCTTCTCGTTTGCTCTCTAAGGATTGTATGGGTCTGGTGGAGCGGTTAGAGAATCAGATTTTTAGTTAGAAAAACCGATTCCTCTCTTTTGCTGGGAGAGTCCAACTAATCATATATGTGCTTTCATCGCTTCATATTTATTGGGCTTCTGTTTTCATTTTACCTGCTAGAATCATTACTACTCTGGAGAAGAAGATGAGGGACTTCCTTTGGAACCAAGCGGTGTATAAGAAGGGTGTGGCTAAGGTTGCTTGGGACCAAGTGTGTGTTCCAAAATCAGAAGGGGGTCTTGGCATTAGGTGAATTAGTGATATGAACAAAGCGCTTATGGCTTCCCATATTTGGAGTCTTGTCAGGAAAAGGGACTCTCTTTGGGTGGCTTGGGTTTACTCCTATCGAATTAAAAATCATAACTTCTGGGAATGCAGGTGCCCTTCGGTTTGCTGTTAGAGCTGGCAGAAGATTATGGCTCTTAGGCCTGCTATTCGCCCGTTTATCTGGAGTGTGGTGGGCAATGGGAATAGTACGTCAGCTTGGTATGATAAGTGGACTGAATCTGGTCCATTATGTATGTTTATCTCTCATCGTACTATAATTTCTGCTGGCTTTACTACAAATAAGAAAGTCGCTGAACTGATTGGCCTTTCGGGTTGGAATTTTCCTTCAGCATGGTATGACTTGTTTCCTGTGTTAAATGAGGCTGGTTCTACTTGTGTGCTGACCACTGTTGCTGATTCTTTCAAATGGAGATTTATTGGCGGTTTGCATGATTTTTTGTTAAGCGTTGTTTGGTGTCACACCCCCAAATTCCACTAACGGAGTATAACCGTGTGGGGTGTGAGCCAGACCAGGATCCAAGACTTTAGTTACAACCAAGCCATAACGGTAAATAAACAAAAGATAAGGGACTTTAAAATTAAAGTAAAGGAAAGTTTGTTTAGCAGATACATAAGTTAGTTTAGAAGTACAGCGGAAGCCTTAAAGCGATTACAAGTTTGATACACAAAACACATGTTCATAAAGTTTAAAATCTTGAATTTCCCAAAAGATTTGTGATAAAGAGTACTGCCGCCACTCGTGCCATCCAAGAATCCTTCTAACGACCTGAAAAGTAAACAACGATCAAGTGTCAGCTAAAAGGCTGGTGAGTTCACTAATTAGTCTACACTACACCATGTAGACCACAATGCATACGAATCGTAAAGCAATAAATTCGTAATTTAGAATGTAAGTATTATCCGTATCATTAGGTAGCTAGCCTATGCTTATGCTCCCCTGAACGTTCGCAACCAAAGCTGACATGGTATTTGATAGGTATTCACCTATGTAATTTGCCTTCCCCGTGTCTTTCCCGATCACGGTGTTCCTAGGCTAATATTGGTCTCAGTCCGACCGCCAGTCGGGAGGGTGCATCCTGTGCACCGCTGAGCGGGGGTGTCAATCCCCAGTAGATCTACTCAACATTACCTCGCTATTCAATACTAATGGCCCGATAAGTAAGGACTTTTGTTTATAAAGCAATTCAGTGAACATGTGATATAGTGGGATAAATACTCAAGTAAAGAAATACCTTTACCGTGTGTTGCCATCCCTTACCGGATGCAACTAAAACAGTAAGTGAAACTCACCTTAGGTTTGCTCGGCTTAAGCTTCAATTAATCCGGTTATGGTTGTTAATGAGGACCTAATAATCACATTAAGGTCTTAGGCGCAAGGTTGTGTTTAAAAACTATTAGCACGTGGAAAACACGACACGACATAACGACACACGATACCGATGGTTGATCATAAACAGGGGTTCACTTAATACAGAAATCAGACATGTTCATCATAGCATAATTGTGTAAGTCATGGCAAGGCATTTAAACAAATTGCACAAGTTTGGATTCTGGTCACAGTTTCGCTAGCAGTTTCGCTAGGCAGTTTCGCTGTGTACACGGGCAGCACTTTCGCTAGGCAACACCCGATGACACAGTTTCGCTAGGCTAGTTTCGCTCGAAACTGTTGGCACAGTTTCGCTAGCCTAGTTTCGCCCGAAACTGGTTTGAACTTTCGTTCAGGGTATTTCGCTCGGTAGTTTCGTTCGAGCAGGTCTGGTTGGTTTATCCGGCGACACTATAGTTTCGCTACATAGTTTCGCTAGAAGGAGATATACATAATTTCGCTACATAATTTCGCCTGATGAAGGCACAGTTTCGCTAGTCGCTAGAAAAACCCGTAAATTTGACTAAAAACCTTTCTAACAGCTTCTGTATCACATGCAATTCGATATCTAGCATACCTAAACGTTTACCAACATCATGAGAGCAATTTTAACACCTAAAGCATGGTTTCTAGTCATCAATTTACCAAGAATGCATTTTCACATAAGTAGCCTAATCTAGCATGGATCTTCATACTGACATGTCAAGATACAGAATTTATGTTATGTCTAGCATCCCTAAGCATCATAGCAGTAGCAGAAGTCATTGCATGTGGATTTTAAGCATACATTTTAGTTAAGCATACAAGAAATGCATAAAGGAGGTTTATGTGACTCACGGTTGATCTCAAATGCTTAAATGGATGGAGTTTTGGGGCTGGAATCTCTGTGGTTCGAGCTACTTCCTTCCTGGCCGGAGATCTCGAGAGAGGGAGAGTGCAGAAGTGTGTGTGATTGTGAGGAGTGAGTAAAAATGAGAAGGTTGGCTTGGGTTTTCTATATATCAGGTGCTAGTTTCGCTGGCAGTGTCGCTGGTAGTTTCGCTGGCAGTTTCGCTAGCCACGCGAAACTGGTCCCGTAGCCCAAATGTCTTAGCTACCGGGCGAAACTGTAGTTTCGCCTGGTAGTTTCGCTGGCTACCACAAAAGGTCAATTTTTGTTCTAAGTAAGACAAGCACAATTTCTCGATAATCACACAATTACACCCTAAATCAAACAAACACGTTGCATATAACTTCACGTAATGGTAGCAAGTAGGTAAACACATAGCACATATGGACGGGTTCGGTGATCAACCAAAGGTCATGGACGTATTCGGTCTAGACACGCATTAGTTACGGTTTATAACATGGTTAACGGAGATGATGGATTTAACGGAAAAACTTAACGGAGCTAACTTGGGAGGTTACAATTGTCACAGCCTCCCCATGTTAAGGAATTTTCGTCCCGAAAATTAGCTAGTACCTTGGGTTGAAGTAGAGGCTTGATCGAACAGGTGAGGATACTTCTTTCTCATCTGATCTTCCCGTTCCCACGTGAACTCCGGTCCACGCCTTGAATGCCATCTGACCTTGACGATTGGAATCTTACTTCTTTTCAAAGCTTTCTGCTCGCGTCCCATTATCTCAACGGGTTGTTCTATAAACCGAAGTTGCTCATCAACGTGAAGTTCCTCTAGCGGTACTATCAAAGTTTCATCGGCTAGACACTTCTTTAGGTTCGAAACGTGGAATACATTATGCACTCCGTCTAGCTCAGGTGGTAAGTCCAGACGATACGCCACCGTTCCAATCTTTTCTGTTATCGGGAAGGGTCCTATATAACGGGGATTCAACTTCCCGCGCTTTCCAAAACGCACGACACCTTTCCAAGGTGAGACTTTCAACAGTACACGGTCACCCACCTCGAATTCTAATGGCCTTCTACGCTTGTCTGCATAACTCTTTTGGCGATCTCTGGCGGCTTTCATACGGTTCCTGATCTGTACAACTTCTTTCTGTCGTTTCATATACTAATTCCGGTCCAGTTAGTTGACTGTCACCAACCTCGGCCCAACAGACCGGTGACCTACACTTTCGTCCATACAGAGCTTCAAAGGGAGCGGTTCCAATACTGGAATGGTAGCTGTTGTTGTAGGAGAATTCGACCAGTGGCAGGTGAGCTTCCCAATTCTTGCCGAAATCCATAACGCACGCTCGGAGCATGTCTTCAAGGGTTTGGATTGTGCGTTCGGTTTGGCCGTCTGTCTGAGGATGGTATGCGGTACTCATATCTAAACGAGTGCCTAAGGCTGATTGCAAAGATCTCCAAAAGTGTGAAGCGAATCTGGGGTCTCGATCGGAGATAATTGATAAAGGTACTCCATGAAGCTTGACGATCTCGTCAATGTAGATTTGTGCCAACTTATCAGTTTTGTCTTTTTCCTTGAGGGCTATAAAGTGGGCGGATTTGGTTAATCGATCCACGATCACCCAAATCATGTCGTTTCCACGAGGAGTACGGGGCAATCCCGTGATGAAGTCCATCGAGATTTCTTCCCATTTCCATTCGGGAATTGTCGGTTGTTGCAACAATCCTGGAGGCTTACGGTGTTCTGCTTTGACCTTTGAACATGTCAAACACTTACTGACATATGCAGCAATTTCCGCCTTCATCTTAGGCCACCAGTAGAGTTCTTTTAAGTCTTGGTACATTTTGTCCGAACCAGGATGGACCGAGTATCGAGACTTGTGAGCCTCGTCCATCACTAGCTCTCGAAGGTTTCCGTGTAGGGGTACCCAAATTCGATCTTTATAGTAACGGATTCCATCCGACTTAACCTCCGAAGTTCCATCTATGCCATGTAGGGATTCTGACTCGAAATTTTTCTCTTTCAGGGCCTCTTTCTGAGCATCTCGGATTCTATCCGGTAATCCTGCATGAATCGTAAGTTGTAAAGCTCGTACCCTTCTAGGTTTTACGTGTTCCTTTCTGCTCAGAACATCGGCCACCACATTGGCCTTCCCTGGATGATACTTTATCGCCAAGTCGTAGTCATTGAGCACCTCGATCCACCTACGCTGTCTCATGTTGAGATCTTTCTGTCCCATTATGTGCTGGAGGCTTTTATGGTCAGTGAATATAGTGCACTTGGTACCGTATAGGTAGTGTCTCCAAAATTTCAAGGCGAATACAACAGCTCCTAACTCCAGATCATGAGTCGTATAATTCTTTTCGGTCGACTTTAGTTGCCTTGACCCATAAGCGATGACTTTGCCTCTTTGCATTAAAACACATCCAAGTCCTTGGATTGAAGCATCACAGTAGACTTCGAAGTCGTCGACACCTTCAGGTAGAGATAGTACGGGCGCGGTACAAAGTTTTTCTTTCAAAGTTTGAAACGCTGCTTCTTCCTTGTCGCCCCATCGGTACTGAACGCCTTTATGCGTGAGAGCGGTTAACGGTTGAGCGATCTGAGAAAACCCTTTAATAAAACGACGGTAGTAACCCGCCAACCCTAGAAATTGTCGAATTTCTGTCGGTGCTCGTGGCGTAGACCAACTCTTGATTGCTTCAACTTTGGCTGGATCAACATGAATACCCTGCTCATTGACGATGTGACCCAGAAACTGAACTTCCCGAATCCAGAAGTCGCATTTTGAGAATTTGGCGTAGAGTTGCTCCTTCCTTAATAACTCTAAAATCAACCGTAGATGCTCCTCATGTTCCTCTTTCGTCCTTGAGTAAATGAGGATGTCGTCGATGAAAACAATAACAAACTGGTCCAGGTAGGGCTTGCATACGCGGTTCATGAGGTCCATGAACACCGCTGGCGGCAATCTGTCACACCCCCAAATTCCACTAACGGAGTATAACCGTGTGGGGTGTGAGCCAGACCAGGATCTAAGACTTTAGTTACAACCAAGCCATAACGGTAAATAAACAAAAGATAAGGGACTTTAAAATTAAAGTAAAGGAAAGTTTGTTTAGCAGATACATAAGTTAGTTTAGAAGTACAGCGGAAGCCTTAAAGCGATTACAAGTTTGATACACAAAAACACATGTTCATAAAGTTTAAAATCTTGAATTTCCCAAAAGATTTGTGATAAAGAGTACTGCCGCCACTCGAGCCATCCAAGAATCCTTCT
This sequence comes from Deinandra increscens subsp. villosa, assembly GCA_039602395.1. Lineage (NCBI taxonomy): Eukaryota > Viridiplantae > Streptophyta > Magnoliopsida > Asterales > Asteraceae > Deinandra > Deinandra increscens. The sequence goes on along the minus strand of JBCNJP010000008.1, from coordinate 38,436,170 downwards.
AACGACCTGAAAAGTAAACAACGATCAAGTGTCAGCTAAAAAGGCTGGTGAGTTCACTAATTAGTCTACACTACACCATGTAGACCACAATGCATACGAATCGTAAAGCAATAAATTCGTAATTTAGAATGTAAGTATTATCCGTATCATTAGGTAGCTAGCCTATGCTTATGCTCCCCTGAACGTTCGCAACCAAAGCTGACATGGTATTTGATAGGTATTCACCTATGTAATTTGCCTTCCCCGTGTCTTTCCCGATCACGGTGTTCCTAGGCTAATATTGGTCTCAGTCCGACCGCCAGTCGGGAGGGTGCATCCTGTGCACCGCTGAGCGGGGGTGTCAATCCCCAGTAGATCTACTCAACATTACCTCGCTATTCAATACTAATGGCCTGATAAGTAAGGACTTTTGTTTATAAAGTAATTCAGTGAACATGTGATATAGTGGGATAAATACTCAAGTAAAGAAATACCTTTACCGTGTGTTGCCATCCCTTACCGGATGCAACTAAAACAGTAAGTGAAACTCACCTTAGGTTTGCTCGGCTTAAGCTTCAATTAATCCGGTTATGGTTGTTAATGAGGACCTAATAATCACATTAAGGTCTTAGGCGCAAGGTTGTGTTTAAAATCTATTAGCACGCTGGAAAAAACGACACGACATAACGAAACACGATACCGATGGTTGATCATAAACAGGGATTCACTTAATACAGAAATCAGACATGTTCATCATAGCTGGGCATGGCAAGGCATTTAAACAAATTGCACAAGTTTAGATTCTGGTCACAGTTTCAGCAGTTTCGCTAGGCAGTTTCGCTGTGTACACGGGCAGCACTTTCGCTAGGCAACACCCGATGACACAGTTTCGCTAGGCTAGTTTCGCTCGAAACTGTTGGCACAGTTTCGCTAGCCTAGTTTCGCCCGAAACTGGTTTGAACTTTCGTTCAGGGTATTTCGCTCGGTAGTTTCGTTCGAGCAGGTCTGGTTGGTTTATCCGGCGACACTATAGTTTCGCTACATAGTTTCGCTAGAAGGAGATATACATAATTTCGCTACATAATTTCGCCTGATGAAGGCACAGTTTCGCTAGTCGCTAGAAAAACCCGTAAATTTGACTAAAAACCTTTCTAACAGCTTCTGTATCACATGCAATTCGATATCTAGCATACCTAAACGTTTACCAACATCATGAGAGCAATTTTAACACCTAAAGCATGGTTTCTAGTCATCAATTTACCAAGAATGCATTTTCACATAAGTAGCCTAATCTAGCATGGATCTTCATACTGACATGTCAAGATACAGAATTTATGTTATGTCTAGCATCCCTAAGCATCATAGCAGTAGCAGAAGTCATTGCATGTGGATTTTAAGCATACATTTTAGTTAAGCATACAAGAAATGCATAAAGGAGGTTTATGTGACTCACGGTTGATCTCAAATGCTTAAATGGATGGAGTTTTGGGGCTGGAATCTCTGTGGTTCGAGCTACTTCCTTCCTGGCCGGAGATCTCGAGAGAGGGAGAGTGCAGAAGTGTGTGTGATTGTGAGGAGTGAGTAAAAATGAGAAGGTTGGCTTGGGTTTTCTATATATCAGGTGCTAGTTTCGCTGGCAGTGTCGCTGGTAGTTTCGCTGGCAGTTTCGCTAGCCACGCGAAACTGGTCCCGTAGCCCAAATGTCTTAGCTACCGGGCGAAACTGTAATTTCGCCTGGTAGTTTCGCTGGCTACCAAAAAAGGTCAATTTTTGTTCTAAGTAAGACAAGCACAATTTCTCGATAATCACACAATTACACCCTAAATCAAACAAACACGTTGCATATAACTTCACGTAATGGTAGCAAGTAAGTAAACACATAGCACATATGGACGGGTTCGGTGATCAACCAAAGGTCATGGACGTATTCGGTCTAGACACGCATTAGTTACGGTTTATAACATGGTTAACGGAGATGATGGATTTAACGGAAAAACTTAATGGAGCTAACTTGGGAAGTTACAATTGTCACATTTGGCACTCGGTTCGCTTGGCTAGAGTTCAGGTTTCTTGGACTCATGTGGTGTGGTTTGCTCAGTGCATCCCTCGTCATGCGTTTTTGGCTTGGTTAATTATGCGGGAGAGGCTTTTAACTGAAGACAAGATTCTCTAGTGGGATATTGAAGAGTATGGCTCCGTCCTGGATGGTGATATCCTCTTACTTAATGGATAAACCTCTGAGGTCTGCTACTGTTATCGTTGACAAGCTGGTGGTCCAGGCTACTGCTTATTATATCTGGCAGGAGAGGAACAATAGGATATTCAACAACCATGCTCGTCCTCCTGATGTGCTGTCTTCCCTGATTATTGATGTTGTCCAGAACATGTTGCTTTCTCTAAGGCTCAAGATGTCCTCTAGAGTTATTCAGATCCTAGATGATTGGGGTATTGGAAGTGCTTTACGTGATTCCTTGGATGCAACGTAGCTTTTGTGTGTTTCTTGTCTCCCTAGTTATGTTGTTCTAGGTGGTTTTTTTTCTGGTTGTTTGCTTTGGCTTTGTTTGTTTCTTGTTTTCCACCCTTGGGGCATGTCCTAAGTGTGAACTAGTGAGGGTCTTTTCCTTGCTACTTGTGCTTCCTTTTTCGTATATATATACATAAATCACCGGGGTAACCCTTTACCCAATAAAAAAACAATATCAATGATCAATCATGAGTGCGAAATCCAAATGATTGATAGAATCAAGTATTAGAAGCAATAATAAACGATGAATCAACAAAGTTAATAAACACTTACGATTAGATGATCAAATCATTAATTACTATTACAACTTGATTTCTGTCTAGTACACAGGTTTTGGTAAAGACACCGAAATCTTTCTCTGGTCTCTCTCAAGTCATGAATTCCCTCTCTCTCTTGTGTCTATTTCGGCGTACCTTAGCAAATAGGATGTGAGTTTATTTAAATACAAACTCACACATTGATTACATGGGCCAAAGCCCTTTATTCCTCTACCCCAAACCTTATTTTACAAGAAGAAACACATAATTAACTAACATCCAATCGTTAAACATGGATAACCGATTGGGAGGGGGGTGGCTAATGAGTTCGTGTTTGATAAAGGTGGCTAAGGTGGTGTCGTTTTGGTGGTTTGTCTAGTGTGTGCGCTAGTTGTTTTGTTGTTGGTTCTTTTTGGCTGTGCGTTTTTTTTGTTCTCCAGTCAGGGGCATGTCCCTGGCTGTTCTTAAAAGTTTCTTTGCTTTCGTTTTCTACTTTGTTCGTCTTTATTAATGAATCACCGGGGTTTCCCCTTTCCAAAAAAACATGGATAACCGAAGCTCAACCCGATTTAATATATAAGCCTAATCGTTTATCGATTATAATCGAAACACAATATCAATGATCAATCATGAGTGTGGAATCCAAGTGATTGATTGAATCAAATATGAGAAGCAATATTAAACGATGAATCAACAAAGTTAATAAACACTTACGATTAGATGATCAAATCGTTGATTACTATTACATGTGCCAAAGCCCTTTGCCCCTCTAGTCCAAACCGTATTTTACTAGAACAAACACATAATTAACTAACAACCAATAACTAAACATGGATAACAGAAGCCCAACCGAATTTAACACACAAGCCTCATCATTTTTCTAATATAGTGGTAACACGATATCAATGATCAATCATGACTGCGGAATCCAAATGATTGATTAAATCAAGTATGAGAAGCAATAATAAATGATGAATCAAAAGTTCACAAACACTTACGATTAGATGATCAAATCGTTGATTACTATTACAACTTGATTTCTATCTAGCACACAGGTTTCGGTTAAGCCACCAAAATCTTTCTCTGGTCTCTCTCAAGTCACGAATTCCCTCTATCTCTCTCTTGTATCTATTTTGGCGAACCTTAGATAGTAGGATGTGAGTTCGTTTAAATACAAACTCACACATTGATTACATGGGCCAAAGCTCTATCTCCCTTTAGTCCAAACCGTGTTTTACAAGAATAAACACATAATTAACTAACATGCAATCATTAAACATGGATAACCGAAGCCCAACTTAATTTAATACATAAGCCTCATCAGTTATCGATTATAGTCGAGACACGATATCAATGATCAATCATGAGTGAAGAATACAAGTGATTGATTAAATCAAGTATGAGAAGCAATAATAAACGATGAATCAACAAAGTTAATAAACACTTACGATTTGATGATCAAATCGTTGATTACTATTACAACTCAATTTCTATCTAGCACAGAGGTTTCGGCTAAACCATCGAAATCTTTCACAGGTCTCTCTAAAGTCACAAATTCCCTCTCTCTCTCTTGTGTCTATTTCGGCGAACCTTAGCTAGTAGGATGTGAGTTTGTTTAAGTACAGACTCACACATTTATTACATGGGCTAAAGCCCTTTGTTCCTCTACCCAAACTATATTTTACAAGAACAAACACATAATTAACTAACACCTAATCACTAAAAATGGATAACCCAAGCCCAAACCCATTTAATACACAAGCCTCATCATTTATTGATTATAGTCCAAACACGATATCAATGATCAATCACGAATGCGGAATCCAAGTGATTGATTGAATCAAGTATGAGAATCAATACTACACGATGAATCAACAAAGTTAATAAACACTTACGATTAGATGATCAAATCGTTAATTAATATTACATGGGCCAAAGCCCTTTGCCCCTCTAGTACCGTAATATAGTTGAATCGAGATATCAATGATCAATAATGAGTGAGAAATCCAAATGATTGATTGAATCAAGTATGAGAAGCAATAATAAACGATGAATCAACAAAGTTAATAAACACTTACGATTAGATGATCAAATTGTTAATTACTATTACAACTCGATTTCTGTCTAGCACACATGTTTTAGTTAAGCCACCAAATTCTTTCTCTGGTCTCTCTCAAGTCATTAATTCCCTCTTTTTCTTTTGTTTCTCTTTCTCTCTCTTGTGTTTCTCTCTCTTGTGTTTCTCTCTCTTGTGTTTCTCTCTCTTGTGTCTACCCCAAACCGTATTTTACAAGAAAAAACACATAATTAACTAAACATGACCCATTTAATATACAAGCCTCATCATTTATCGATTATAGTCTAAACACGATACCAATGACCCATTTAATATACAAAGCCCTTTATTCCTCTACCCCAAACCTTATTTTACAAGAAGAAACACATAATTAACTAACACCCAATCACTAAACATGGATAACCGATTGGGGGGGGGGGGGCGGGGGTGCCTGATGAGTTCGTGTTTGATAACGGTGGCTAAGGTGGTGTTGTTTTGGTGGTTTTCTGTGACAACTGCAACTTCCCAAGTTAACTCCGTTAACTTTTCCGTTAGTTCCGTTAGCGAACCCGAGAACCGTTATTTGAATAATTGTATGTTGTTCATGTTTATGTGTAAATTGATGTAAGTAACTTGGTTTGTAGATTCGTTTCGTGATTTTACTTGTTATTTGAAATTTCGCGTTTTCGGGAAAACCCGGACTTTGCACGAAATTTATTTTTTTATGTGTAAATGTTAAATTTATGTAACCCGACTAAATCTTGCATGTTAAATAAGTTAAAAAACAAATAAAAACATTTTTAGAATTTTTACCTACAACTTTTAGTTAATAAAAACCCATTTAAAATGATTCTTATGCCATTATGTTTTAAAAGAAAAAGATGAGGGACCAAACATGTAATTTCTTTTAATAAAAATCTGCCCTTCTTCCTCCTCCCCCTCATTTCTCACGACCTCACTCCCCCATCTCTCTCTCATTCACGGTTCGCACACCACACCCACATACACTTCCCAATTTCTCCAAGTCAAGCATCAAGAAGGTGAAAGTCAAGGATTCAAGCCTCTACAAGTCACAAGGAAGCTCCATCTTCTCCTCTTCTCATTCTGACCGCGATTTCTACCTCCAACTAGTAAGCCCTAAGTTTTGAATTTCGAAATTTGTTGGTTGCATGTGTGTTTACTAGTGTTTGGGTGCTAAATGAAGTGTTGTTATGCTCATGATTTATGTTTTAGGTTGGGGTATGTTAAATGTGGTTTTGGGTCAGAATTTTTGGGGGGTTTAGATCTGGGAATTAGCCTTAAAATTCTGCCATGGATGTTCATTTTGATAGTTGGGTGTTTGGTTATGAGATTTGAGTGCAATGTACTTTAATGCTAGTGTGATGTTGAGATTTTGATATGGTTTTGGTATGATCATGATAGGGACAGAAATTCCATGATATTATGATTATAAAATTGTTAGTAAGTGTTAGATGATCAAATGGTAACATAGAAATTGAAATCCTAGACTTTTGCAAACTTGGGATTTTTGACAGCTTTGGCCAGATTTTTGGGTCAACTTGCAGCAGCCATAACTTGCACAATATTGCTTGAAACTGATTGATTCTTTTTCCCTAGTAAATTATTATGTCTTAGCTTCTATTGGGCTACTCACACGCCTTCTAAAGCATCCGTTTGGTCATTCAAAACACAGCTGCAAGTTAGGTATGCAAAGCTGTCATTTTCTGTGAAAAGTGGACTTTCCAAATTGGTTGAGCATGCTAATCTTGTTTTATTGACAAGTTTATTAATTGAAAATGAGGTTTATATAATAAAAGTAGGATCTGGAAAGTTTCGTACTTAATTTTCAGCGTGCTGTTACTCTCGACAGTTCCTTCAAGTTTCAGTATAGATGTGAGAGGCTGAAAATTATCAATATTTGCTTTGCTGACGATCTTTTTATTTTTTCCCGTGGGGATGTGTACACAGCGATGTGCATTTACCGGGTTTTGAGAAGTTTCTCGAGAATGTCGGGTCTGGTTCCTAGCCCACAAAAAAGTACGGCCGTTTTTGTAACGTGGATCCCCAGGTTAAGGATGACGTCCTCTCAATTATGCAAATGGTTGAGGGCTCTTTGCCGGTTAGATACCTTGGTGTTCCCCTGATAACTTCTCGTTTGCTCTCTAAGGATTGTATGGGTCTGGTGGAGCGGTTAGAGAATCAGATTTTTAGTTAGAAAAACCGATTCCTCTCTTTTGCTGGGAGAGTCCAACTAATCATGTATGTGCTTTCATCGCTTCATATTTATTGGGCTTCTGTTTTCATTTTACCTGCTAGAATCTTTACTACTGTGGAGAAGAAGATGAGGGACTTCCTTTGGAACCAAGCGGTGTATAAGAAGGGTGTGGCTAAGGTTGCTTGGGACCAAGTGTGTGTTCCAAAATCAGAAGGGGGTCTTGGCATTAGGTGAATTAGTGATATGAACAAAGCGCTTATGGCTTCCCATATTTGGAGTCTTGTCAGGAAAAAGGACTCTCTTTGGGTGGCTTGGGTTTACTCCTATCGAATTAAAAATCATAACTTCTGGGAATGCAGGTGCCCTTCGGTTTGCTGTTAGAGCTGGCAGAAGATTATGGCTCTTAGGCCTGCTATTCGCCCGTTTATCTGGAGTGTGGTGGGCAATGGGAATAGTACGTCAGCTTGGTATGATAAGTGGACCGAATCTGGTCCATTATGTATGTTTATCTCTCAACGTACTATAATTTCTGTTGGCTTTACTACAAATAAGAAAGTCGCTGAACTGATTGGCCTTTCGGGTTGGAATTTTCCTTCAGCATGGTATGACTTGTTTCCTGTGTTAAATGAGGTTGGTTCTACTTGTGTGCTGACCACTGTTACTAATTCTTTCAAATGGAGATTTATTGGCGGTTTGCATGATTTTTTGTTAAGCGT
>JBCNJP010000008.1:38232849-38427923 GCA_039602395.1 Deinandra increscens subsp. villosa | reverse complement strand
ACTGCAAATACTCTCCACATTCCACATTTCCAGTGGGAGGCCATGAAATGTAACCCAGTTAGGAACCACCTTAGGCTCAACTTTTTCTAATACCATACCTGCCTCCCAATGATGAACACACAAAGGAATACTTCTGATAGCCCAAGGTCCAGATTTCAAGACATTCATAGGACCATTCTCATCTTTAAACTTAAGTAAAAAATCCCATTACCATTAGTAGTAACTTCCTCAATCCCAAAAGACTTCCACATTTTAGAGATATGAAATCTAACCCACCCAATCATACACATAGTACCAATAAAATACACATACAAATGATTTTTATATACTTTCCTAGTTTGTTCTATAAACTTGGGGTTTATAATCATGACTTTCTCACCACTAGGAAGAATAGCAGGAGGAATAAACTTCACCTCCTTCAACTCCTGATCAACCTCATCACTCTGTACCACATCCCCATTAGGAGCATGTTTAGCAGCAAACACAGCAGCAGCATCAGAGGGAAGATTTTTGAACGCCTCACATTTAGTTTCATCAACATGGCCAGCTTTAATTTTCACTATCATCTCCCTTTGAAGCTTTTTTGCTTTGGCCAATTGATTATGTTGCTCAACTAAAATTTCCCTCATACTTTTCTTGACTCTCCTGACATGATCATATTTGATTAAAGGAATTGAGCCAGCACCCTCAGCACTACTCTCCTCCATTGCATTCTATACCACAATAACATCAGAATCCAGGTGAGCAAGAGGGCTGTAATCAGGAGATACATCAGCTTTCCCCAAATTGAAAGTAACACAAGTGAGAGAAGAGGAAATCAGATCATAGGTAATAGCCAACCTATCCAACTTAGATTTAGTATGGCTAAGGCTAACCATCCTTCTTCCTAAACCAGCATCAATGTAAACTGAATTCTTACCCTCACCATTCAAAACATACTCTTTAAGTTTCTTATCATTACCATCCTTAAACTCAACAGGAATCACATCAAGAAATCTGTTCTGAAGATCAAACAAATGCTTTTCTGTATAGTCCATTTTCCTTTTTAATCTTAACTTCCATTTTCCTTAGAATAGAAGCAGAGTAAAATTTGAACAATGCAGTTAGAACAGGAGCATCTTCATTAAAAAGACTATCACAAGAGAATTATGTCCCAGAAGAAAAAATGCTACTATATTTCATATGAACATACCTATTGACCCAGCAAGACTCAATAGGTACAATAGTTTCAAAATTGTTACCAGTAATGTAAATACATTTAGCAGCCACATGCAAGATAAAAACTCCAAAGTTACCTTCCATGTAAGTAGCAATATCCTTTAACAGGTTCATATTACTCAAATAACCAAGATATCTAGCAACAAATTCTAACTCATCCTGATGCAAAACAATAAACTCCACCATTGACTTCATAAACACAGGGTCAGTATTTTTTAAACTGAAAAAATCCTCCATAGCCTCATCAACCTCTTCTTTTGAAGCAGAAATTGAGCCCAATCCCTTATTCATAATAGCCATAGTATTCTCAGACCCCTTATCCATTAACTCAGCTTTACGCGCAACCAAATTGCAGTTCATAACATCAGTGACAAACAACTGAGCCCTAATCTCAATTTTGAAATTACCATTCTCATATTGAGGGATTTCAACCATGCTATTTCATTTCCAATCATCTCTTAAATCAAATTTACACATTCGCACAAATTCAGTATTAGAGGGTGAAGATAAGCTGTCGATTACCTCATTAATTTCAGAACCATTGTAATCAGAGATATCGGCTTTCAAATCTGTACTAATCGGGTCCTTAATAATTGCAGAATCATTTACGTCACACAACCTATTCATTACCTTATCCGACACATTAGTTGCATTAATTGAAGCCTCCATTAATGCCGGATCTAGATTTCGATCCTGATCAGCAGCGCTAGACACCTCCTTCAATGTCGAATTGAACAATTTTTGGAAATTCAGTGGAACATAGACCTTTGAACACAACCCCTCATCACCGGTATCAAGCATATCAGCAGATTGGACCACAAGGAGTGGATCCAATCGAGATGAATCCATGGAAACACAATCAATAAACGGATTTGGCCGCTAACATTACTCGTACCCTACCAATATCTCAGCCGATTAAAAACCAGCGATTAAAGGTAGAAATCACAGGATTGCTAGGTGCTAATCACAATCTATAGATCGATTCAGGATGAAGAACAAGGAAATCGCCAAAATCGCCAAAATCGCCTATAATCTAAGTGCGGATAATTCATCGTTTATTATTGCTTCTCATACTTGATTCAATCATGCACTTAGATTCCGCACTCATGATTGATCATTGATATCGTGTTTCGACTATAATAGAAAACTTATAAGGCTTGTGTATTAAATTGGGCGGGGCTTCGGTTATCCATGTTTAATGATTGGGTGGTAGTTAATTATGTGTTTGTTCTTGTAAAATAGGGTTTGGACTAGAGGGAGATAGGGCTTTGGCCCATGTATTAAATCTGTGAGTTTGTATTTAAAAAAACTCACATCCTACTCGCTAAGGTTTGCTGAAATAGACACTAAAGAGAGAGGGAGAGAGAGAGGGAATTCGTGACTTCAGAGAGACCAGAGTTTGATTTCGGTGGCCTAACCGAAACCTATATGCTAGATAGAAATTGAGTTGTAATAGTAATCAATGATTTAATCATCTCATCGTAAGTGTTTATAAGTTTGTTGATTCCTCGTTTATTATTGCTTCTCATATATTAACTTTGTTGATTCATCGTTTATTATAGCTTCTCATACATGATTCAATCTTGCACTTGGATTCCGCACTATTAAATTGATATCGTGTTTCGACTATAATAGAAAAATGATGAGGCTTGTGTATTAAATTGGGTTGGGCTTCGGTTATCAATGTTTAATGATTGGGTGGTAGTTGATTATGTGTTCGATATTGTAAAATACGGTTTGAACTAGAGGGAGAAAGGGCTTTGGCCCATGTAATAAATGTGTGAGTTTGTATCTAAACAAACTCATATCCTACTAGCTAAGGTTCGCCGTAGTAGACACAAGAGAGAGGGAGGGAATTCGTGACTTTAGAGAGACCAGAGAATGATTTCAGTGGCCTAACCGAAACCTGTGTGCTAGACAGAAATCGAGTTGTAATAGTAATCAACGATTTAATCATATAATCGTAAGTGTTTATTTAGTTTGTTGATTCATCATTTATTATTGCTTCTCATTTATTAACTTTTTTGATTCATCATTTATTATTGCTTCTCATACTTGATTCAATCATGCACTTGGATTCCGCACTCATGATTGATCGTTGATATCCTGTTTCGACTATAATAGAAAAATGATGAGGCTTGTGTATTAAATTGGGTTGGGCTTCGGTTATCCATTTTAATGATTGGGTGTTAGTTAATTATCTGTTTGTTCTTGTAAAATACGGTTTGAACTAGAGGGAGAAAGGGCTTTGGCCTATGTAATAAATGTGTGAGTTTGTATTTAAACAAACTCACATCCTACTAGCTAAGGTTCGCCGAAGTAGACACAAGAGAGAAGGAGGGAATTCGTGACTTGAGAGAGACCAGGGAATGATTGCGGTGGCCTAACCGAAACCTGTGTGCTAGATAGAATTCGAGTTGTAATAGTAATCAAGGTTTTAATCATGTAATCGTAAGTGTTTATTAATTTTGTTGATTTATCGTTTATTATTGCTTCTCATACTTGATTCAATCATGCACTTGCTTCCGCACTCATGATTTATCATTGATATCGTGTTTCGACTATAATAGAAAGATGATAATGCTTGTGTATTAAATTGGGTTGGCCTCGGTTATCCATGTTTAATGATTGTGTGGTAGTTAATTATGTGTTTCTTCTTGTAAAATACGGTTTGAACTAGAGGGAGAAAAGGCTTTGGCTCATGTATTAAATCTGTGAGTTTGTATTAAAAAAAACTGACATCCTACTAGCCAAGGTTTGCCGATATAGACACAAAAGAGAGAGAGAGAGAGAGAGAGAGAGAGAGAGAGAGATTGAGAGGGGAATTCATGACGAAAATCGAGTTGTAATAGTAATCAACGATTTAATCATCTAATCTTATGTGTTTATTAAGTTTGTTGATAAATCGTTTACTTTTGCTTCTCATTTATTAACTTTGTTGATTCATCGTTTATTATAGCTTCTCATACTTGATTCAATCATGCACTTAGATTCCACACTAATGATTTATCATTGATATCGTGTTTCGACTATAATAAAAAAATGATGAGGCTTGTGTATTAAATTGGGTTGGGCTTCGGTTATCCATGTTTAATGATTGGGTGTTAGTGATGTATGTGTTTGTTCTTGTAAAATACGGTTTGGACTAGAGGGAGAAAGGGCTTTGGCCCATGTAATAAATGTGTGAGTTTGTATTTAAACAAACTCACATCCTACTAGCTAAGGTTCGCCGAAGTAGACACAAGAGTGAGGGAGGGAATTCGTGACTTGAGAGAGACCAGAGAATGATTTCAATGGCCTAACCGAAACCTATGTGCTAGACGGAAATCGAGTTGTAATAGTAATCAACGATTTAATCATCTAATCATAAGTGTTTATTAAGTTTGTTGATTCATCGTTTATTATTTTTTCTCATACTTGATTCAATCATGCACTTGGATTCCGCACTCATGATTGATCATTGATATCGTGTTTCGTCTATAATAGAAAAATGATGAGGCTTGTAATTAAATTGGGTTGGGCTTCGGTTATCCATGTTTAATGATTGGGTGTTAGTTAATTATGTGTTTGTTCTTGTAAAATACGGTTTAGACTAGAGGGAGAAAGGGCTTTGGCCCATGTAATAAATGTGTGAGTTTGTATTTAAACAAGCTCACATCCTACTAGCTAAAGTTTGCCGAAATAGACACAAAAGAGAGAGAGAGAGAGAGAGAGAGAGAGAGAGAGAGAGGGACTTCATGACCGAAGAGAGACCATAGTATGATTTCGGTGGCTTAACCGAACCTGTGTGCTAGACAGAAATCGAGTTGTAATAGTAATCAATGATTTAATCATTTAATCGTAAGTGTTTATAAGTTTGTTGATTCATCGTTTATTATAGCTTCTCATACTTGATTCAATCATGCACTTTGATTCCGTACTAATGATTGATCATTGATTTCGTGTTTCGACTATAATAGAAAAATGATGAGGCTTGTGTATTAACTTGGGTTGGGCTTCGGTTATCCATGTTTAATGATTGGGTGTTAGTTAATTATGTGTTTGTTCTTGTAAAATACGGTTTGGACTAGAGGGAGAAAGGGCTTTGGCCCATGTAATAAATGTGTGAGTTTGTATTTAAACAAACTCACATCTTAAGTTCGCCGAAGTAGACACAAAATAGAAGGAGGGAATTCGTGACTCGAGAGAGACCCTCGAATGATTTCGGTGGCCTAACCGAAACCTGTGTGCTAGACAGAACTCGAGTTGTAATAGCAATCAATGATTTAGTCATCTAATCGTAAGGGTTTATTAAGTTTGTGGATTCATCGTTTATTATTGCTTCTCTTTTATTAACTTTGTTGATTCATCGTTTATTATTGATTCTCATACTTGATTCAATCATGCACTTGGATTCCGCACTCATGATTAATCATTGATAACGTGTTTCGACTATAATAGAAAAATGATGAGGCATGTGTATTAAATTGGGTTGGGATTCGATTATCCATGTTTAATGATTGGGTGGTAGTAAATAATGTGTTAGTTCTTGTAAAATACGGTTTGGACTAGAGTAAGAAAGGGCTTTGGCCCATAAAAGAAATGTGTGAGTTTTTATTTAAACAAACTCACATCCTACTAGCTAAGGTTCGCCGAAGAAGACACAAGAGAGAGGGAGGGAATTCGTGACTTGAGAGAGACCAGAGTATGATTTTGGTGGCCTAACCGAAACTTATGTGCTAGACAGAAATCGAGTTGTAATAAAATCAATGATTTAATCATCTAATCGTAAGTGTTGATTAAGTTTGTTGATTCATCGTTTATTATTGCTTCTCATTTATTAACTTTGTTGATTCATCATTTATTATTGCTTCTCATACTTGATACAATCATGCACTTGGATTCCGCACTCATGATTGATCATTGATATCGTGTTTCAACTATAATAGAAAAAATGATGAGGCTCGTGTATTAAATTGAGTTGGGCTTCGGTTATCCATGTTTAATGATTGGGTGTTAGTTAATTATGTGTTTGTTCTTGTAAAATACGGTTTGGACTAGAGGAAGAAGGGGCTTTGGCCCATGTAATAAATCTTTGAGTTTGTATTTAAAAAAAACTCACATCCTATTAAGGTTTGCCGAAATAGACACAAAAGTGAGAGAGAGAGAGAGAGAGAGAGAGAGAGAGAGATTGGGAATTCATGACTTGAGAGAGACCAGAGTATGATTTCGGTGGCCTAACCGAAATCTGTGTGCTAGACAGGAATCGAGTTGTAATAGTAATCAATGATTTAATCATCTTATCGTAAGTGTTTATAAGTTTGTTGATTCATCGTTTATTATTGCTTTTCATTTACTAACTTTGTTGATTCATCGTTTATTATTGCTTCTCATACTTGATTCAATCATGCTCTTGGATTCCGCACTCATGATTGATCATTGATGTCGTGTTTCGACTACAATAGAAAAATGATGAGGCTTGTGTATTAAATTTGGTTGGGCTTCGGTTATCCATGTTTAATGATTGGGTGTTAGTTAATTATGTGTTAATTTTGTAAAATACGGTTTGGACTAGAGGCAGAAAGGGCTTTGGCCCATGTAATAAATCTTTGAGTTTGTATTTAAAAAAAAAACTCACATCCTACTGAGGTTTGCCGAAATAGACACAAAAGAGAGAGAGAGAGAGAGAGAGAGAGAGAGAGGAGGAATTCGTGACTTAAGAGAGACCAGAGTATGATTTCGGTGGCCAAACCATAACCTGTGTGCTAGACAAAAATCGAGTTGTAATAGTAATCAGTGATATAATCATCTAATCGTGTTTCGACTGTAATAGAAAAATGATGAGGCTTGTGTATTAAATTGGATTGGGCTTCGGTTATCCATGTTTAATGATTGGGTGTAAGTTAATTATGTGTTTGTTCTTGTATAATACGGTTTGGACTAGAGGGAGAAAGGGCTTTGACCCATGTAATAAATGTGTGAGTTTGTATTTAAACAAACTCACATCCTACTAGCTAAGGTTCGCCGAAGTAGACACAAAAGAGAGGGAGGGAATTCGTGACTTGAGAAAGACCAGAGAATGATTTCGGTGGCTTAACCGAAACCTGTTGGCTAGACAGAAATTGAGTTGTAATATTAATCAATGATTTAGTCATCTAATCGTAAGTGTTTATTAACTTTGTTGATTCATCATTTATTATTGCTTCTCATTTATTAACTTTGTTGATTCATCGTTTATTATTGCTTCTCATACTTGATTCAATCAATCACTTGGATTCCACACTCATGATTGATCATGTTGGACTCGGTCTGCCCAAGACACATATTAGATTTATGTGGCTAGTACGTTATGATCCAATTCGGGTCATACCCAATAACGAGCTAGACAAACATTTGTGATATTTATTTATGAAGTAATGGTACTTCATATATAAAATAAAATACGTTTTATTATGTCTTTTAAAACATAATAAAGGTGGGAAAGTTTTGGGAAAAGAGAGTAATCATTATTTTGCATGTGAGAGACTTGCAAGACACAAAAAGGTGATTCTCTCTCCTCCTCCTAAGGCAAAATTCGGCCCATGCATCTTTAAAACACCCACTTGATTAATCTTGAGACACTACAACCTACATACACTCTCTCTAAGTGTTCTACTTGCTAGAACCGAATTTTACAAGTGCTTTCTAGTGTTCTTCATTGCTTGGAACGGTCCAAGAGGAAAAGAAGAATCTTCAAGACAAATCCTAGCAACAAAAGTGTTTGTTGGAAGCTCGTGGGTATACAAGCTTGAGGCTTTGTGTCTTCGGAGCTTGTCATTCAAGATCCTCATCTCCCTTTTTGTTTTTCTTGCTTCAAGAAAGGTATATCTAAAACCCACTATGGTTGTGTTTTATTTTATAGCATACACTCTATATTTGGATCCTCAAATGTTCGGGTTTCTCTTTGCATGTTAAAATCGGTTTTAACATAACATAACTTCATGAAAGTAAATTTATTCCGCTGCGTTTTACATATTAAATGGTTAATATGACTTTGACAAACCCGTCAAAACCCCTTCAATGGCATCTAGAGCCGCTTATATGGATGTATGCTTCAAAGAGTTAGTTGGTTAACTCTCCAAACTTTTGGTTTTTGGTTCCTCATACCACAAATCCGAAAATTTGTATATGGTTATCCCTTTGTCTTTCATGATGCTTCACTTACAAGCATGTGGTTATCTTGAAAGATTAATATATTTTAAGTCATTTGGATGATTTGTTGTTTGGACAACAAACCCACATTTTCGGTTTTGTGTTGGACCGAAAATGGTAGTGGGTTAAGAGGGAGCCATCTCAATTTCTTGAAGATATACATACTTGGTTGTATATTTTGGTGCATAAGACTAGCCTTGACCTTGTGATTATTTGTGGCGAATGGTTGTGTTTGTGTTATGTATTTAATTATTTCAAAGGGTTGTAATAGTTAAATAGGGTTTTCATGGTTATGTAATTTATTTATTTTTCATTCGGTATGTAAATTAAATAGATTAGGAGCATTTTATTTTACTAGAAAAATGTAATAGGTTTTACTCTTGTAAAATGTAAAATGCATAAAGGTGGGTTTTCGGTTGGGCCAAGGTTACAGCCCAAAGGCTCTCGCTGGCCAATTTGGGATTCAAGCCCACTATCCAAAACCCACATATTAGAGGCCCAATAACCATGGAAGACCGAAGCCAACGGGGATCACAAACGAGGATGCAACACGCTTGAAGCATTCGGATGCGGGATAAAGTGGGAGTTCATCGACACATCATATGTGTCATTTTGTCCCTTAGGAGAGACCTTGACACACTTGTTTCGGTCAACAAGTGTTGTCAATAGTTGGCTATGGCTATGCACCTACTTTATCATGCTTGTGTGGTTGTTTATTTTGCTGTTTGGATGATATGTGAATATGCATGCTCAAACAAACTAATACACATTAAACAAGCTAAAAACGATTCTAAAATTGTCATTAACAAGGAGCAAATAAAATGGGTTTTATTAAAGGTTAATGATTCAATAATAAAAAAATGGATTTTATTAAAAGAACCATGAAATATGGATTTCACAACACTAGGGTACCACGCATTTGAATGCATGCGAATTGCATGGTACATAGAGGTCACCTAACCACATTGAGGGAACTTGTGTAGTTGAGGTGAGTTTACCATATTTGTGGGATAAAGGTCACCTAACCACTTTTATGAATAAACTCACACGTGCGTGTAAGTAGGACGAACTTGATTTGGAAACCATGTGATTAGGGTCACCAAAGCATGGCGGACCAAAGACGTTTATGGGATTAATACGCCAACTAAACATATGATGTTTAACCGATCCCATACTTCTAGAAGTTGCAAAGGGGTTTCAATTGTCAAACGTTGACTACCTTGTTGATTTAATAGTCGGGATAAAGGTCACCTAACCGATTATGTAAATGCAACGTTGGATTCTGGATTTTAAATTATTAATTG
The DNA here is from genome assembly GCA_039602395.1 of Deinandra increscens subsp. villosa. Lineage (NCBI taxonomy): Eukaryota > Viridiplantae > Streptophyta > Magnoliopsida > Asterales > Asteraceae > Deinandra > Deinandra increscens. The sequence goes on along the minus strand of JBCNJP010000008.1, from coordinate 38,418,231 downwards.
TCTATGCGACATAAAAGGGCATTAATAAATTTAAAATTAATATTCATATCTAAAATACTAAGACTTAAACTTTGTTAAATTTTGTAGATGGCCAATAATAATGACGCAAACCCCCCACCCGTCCACCACCTAACATTAAGATCCATACTAGACAAAAATCGTCTCAACCAAGACAACTTTGTGGATTGGTACCGCAACTTGAGAATTGTTCTCAAGCAAGAAAAGAAGTCTTATGTGTTGGACGATCCCATTCCCGATGAACCCGATGAAGAAGATGTTGAGGCCTACGCCGATTGGGTGAAATTCACCGAGGACTCCGTGCAAGTTTCTTGCCTCATGCTAGCAAGCATGATCCCCGAACTCCAAAAGGACTTTGTGAGAATCACGGGGCATATGACATGATAACCCAGTTGAAGGAAATGTTCCAACAAAAGGCAAGGGTTGAGCGCTTCAAAACTGTTCGAGCACTCCATGCATGTCGTATGGATGAGTCCCAATCGGTTTCATCCTATGTGCTTAAAATGAAGAGCCACATTGATCGTCTCGAGAGGCTTAATTGTCCCGTTTCACAAGAGTTGGCTACGGATTTGATCCTCAACTCTTTGTCAAAGAAGTTTGAGACTTTTGTATTAAACTACAACATGAATGGTTGGGACAAGACCATCCCTGAGCTTCATGGAATGCTCAAAACGGCCGAGCAAGGGATGGGCAAAACGGTTTTGCCCGTTCCAACGATCAATGAAGGTGGCAACAAGAAGACGCCTCGCTCTAAGCCCAAGGCAAATGTTGCCAAACGGAAGGGGCACGTCAAAGGGAAGGGAAAGGAAAAGAAAGAAACCCCAAAACCAAAGGAAAAGAAGCAAAATGTTGCTACAAATGATCCATGCTTTGAGTGTGGTGAGGTAGGACTTTGGAAGAGGAATTGTCCTACCTATCTCAAGGAGTTGAAGGCAAAGAGGGATGCCGGTCAAACCTCTGGTACGATCTTCATGATTAATATTGAGCTTAATGCTATTTCTTCAAACACATGGGTTAATATTAGATACCGGATGTGGAACTCATATATGTAATTTGTTGCAGGGGTTCAAAAGAAATAGGCAAGTGAAAGCGGGAGACATTAGTCTCTTCATGGGCAATGGAGCTAAAGTCCAAGTTGAAGCCCAAGGAGACTATCTTTTGGAACTTCCAAGTGGTTTGGAAGTAATGTTGAATAATGTATTGTATGCCCCTAGTTTGACTAGGAACATAATTTCTGTTTCCCGTTTAAGACATATTGGATATGATTTTAAAGTTCTTAACAATGATATCCATGTTTCTTTGAATGGTGTGTTTTATTTTAAAGCTATGCCTATAAATGGTATTTATGAATTAGTACTTGAAAACACATCATATGATAGCTCAATATACCAAACTAACACCAAGAAACTCAAAAGAGTTTTGAGTGACACCTACATTTGGCATTGCCGCCTTGGCCATATAAATAAGAATCGCATACTAGCATTACAAAAGAATGGTCTTTTGTAGAGAAACGAACATGATTCATTTGATGTATGCGAATCTTGTTTGCAAGGTAAAATGACTAACGCACCTTTTAGTGGGACAACCGAAAGGGCAAAAGATTTTCTAGGGATCATACATTCGGATGTATGTGGACCTTTTAAGCCAACGGCTAGGAATGGTGAGAGATACTTCATCACCATTACCGACGACTATAGTCGCTATGGGTATGTGTACTTGTTGGCACATAAGTATGAAGCTTTTGAAATGTTCAAAATCTTTAAGAATGAAGTAGAGAATCACTTCAACAAAACAATAAAAATCATTCGTTCGGATAGAGGAGGTGAATATCTAAGTGATGAATTTCAAAGTTATCTTAGGAGTTGTGGGATTGTCTCACAACTCACTCCACCTCGAACACCACAACATAATGGTGTGTCGGAAAGGAGGAATCGAACCCTATTAGATATGGTTCGATCTATGATGAGTAGAAGTTCACTACCTTTATCATTTTGGGGTTATGCCTTGCTCTCAGTGGCCCGTATTTTGAATATGGCCCCAACCAAGAAAGTGGAAAAGACACCCTTTGAATTATGGCATGGAAGAGTTCCATCTTTATCATATCTAAGGGTATGGGGTTGTGAAGCATATGTAAAACACGATGCTTCAAACAAACTAGAACCCCGATCCACTAAGTGTATATTTGTAGGATATCCTAGAGATTCTATAGGATATTACTTCTACAATCCAACAGAGCAAAAAGTATTTATTGCTAGAAAGGCTGAATTCTTGGAAACTAAGTTCCTTATGGAAGAAACTAGTGTTAGAATGGTGGAACTTGATGAGGATCAAGAACCACAAGCCGATACACGTTTGGTTGATACTAGCCCACAACAAAAGGTTGTTGAAAATGATCAAATGGTTGATCAAAACACACGCTACGTTCGTAGATCTGGTAGAACTAGTAATCCACCTGAAAGATATGGATTTTTCGTGGAAGGATGCTATGTGGTAAATTCTGATGAACCAACCACATACCATGATGCAATGTCCGAATCTGATTCGGACAAATGGTTGGAAGCCATGAACGTTGAGATGCAATCCATGTATGACAACCAAGTTTGGGACTTGGTTGTGCCACCTCCTAATTCCAAAGTAGTTGGAAGTAAATGGGTTTTCAAAAGAAAGACCGACATGCATGGTAACTTGGACACTTATAAAGCTCGACTTGTAGCAAAAGGTTTCACTCAAACTCAAGGGGTTGATTATGATGAAACTTTCTCTCCAGTGGCAATGCTAAATTCGGTTAGGATAATGTTTGCCATAGCCGCATACTATGATTATGAGATATGACAAATGGATGTCAAAACGGCTTTCCTAAATGGATATCTTGAGGAAGATGTCTATATGGCTCAGCCTGAAGGTTTTGTGGATCCAAAACATCCTAATAAAGTGTGCAAGTTAAAGAAATCAATCTATGCATTGAAACAAGCATCAAGGAGTTGGAATCACCGTTTTGATGAAGAAATTGAGAAATTTGGATTCATCAAGAACGCTGATGAAGCTTGTGTGTACAAGAAGGCTAGTGAGAGCATTATCACTTTTCTAGTGTTATATGTCGATGACATTCTATTATTTGGAAATGACATTCCAACCATGGTAGGTGTAAAAGCCTGGCTTGGAAGTTGCTTTTCCATTAAGGATCTAGGTGAAGCCGCCTATATTTTGGGAATAAAGATCTATAGGGATAGATCAAGGCACTTGATAGGTCTGAGTCAAAGTGCATACATAGATAAGATCTTGAAAAGGTTCAAGATGGAAAACTCTAAGAGAGGTTTGGTACCTATTCAGAGAGGGACTATATTGAGCACGTCCCAATGTCCAAGCTCAAGGGATGAGCAACGTAGAATGAGTGGAGTCCCATATGCATCCGCTATAGGATCCATCATGTATGCTATGATGTGCACTAGACCGGACGTGTCATGTGCTTTAAGCATGACAAGCAGATACCAACAAAATCCAGGTGATAGTCATTGGATGGCTGTCAAGAGCATATTAAAGTATCTTAGGAGGACTAAAGATATGTTTCTAATATATGGATCTGGTGAGGAGGAACTCGTTGTAAAGGGTTACACGGATGCGAGTTTCCAAACGGATCGAGATGATTCTCGATCGCAATCGGGGTACATCTTTATTATGAATGGAGGAGCCGTCTCTTGGAAGAGTTCAAAGCAAGAGGTGGTTGCATTGCCACTACGGAATCAGAATACATCGCCGCTTCTTTGGCCGCGCAAGAAGCCACTTGGTTGAAGAAATTTATTGCCGAGCTAGGGGTTGTTCCTACCATTCAAGAACCCCTACAGATTCTTTGTGATAACACGGGAGCGATTGCTCAAATCAAGGAGCCCCGTGATCATCAAAAGACAAGGCACATTGAGCGGAAATTTAACTACATAAGGGATGAAGTTAAAAAGGGAAAGATATGTATTCGCAAAGTTCACACCGATCAAAACATTGCGGATCCACTCACGAAGCTCCTAGAACAGCCAAAGCATGAGCGTCACACTTGTGCCATGGGACTTCGATATTCTAGTGATTGGAATTAGTCTAGTTTTGTATTTGGATATCGGAACGATTGTTATTATGACACATTTATATGATTATGGTATTTTCATTTAAATTGTGTAATGTTCCATTTTTTAGCATGTTTAAATCCATGAATAAGTTGATTATTCTAAACGTCCGTAGTCGATCATATTTGTGGGAACAAATATGAAGGCAAGACTATTATGAACTTGGATTGGTGGATATTCATACGATATGAATATAGAGCGATTGGATGCTGCCAAAGTTCATAGATATTTGTGGGATACAAATATTGGACTGACCCGTTCTCAAGACTTACTACATGGAATCTTTGTGATCGAGATCATAAGTAATCTTGAGTAAATGCGAATATCAAAGTATCCTCTGACCTGAGATACATATTGGGTCTTGATATTCACCGAATATTGTGCTTTGACTTAGTTCTTTGCTGTCCTGAAACATGGCAATACATAAGGCTAAGCTCAAGTGTAGTACTAGGTGATTGTGAGAGACGTATGTAGTCGAGATGGGATTTGTCCCTCTTATTCGTTGAGAGTTAGATGTCTAAGGCCTGTAATAAAGTTAAATCAGCGGAGAATGATCACTCTGTGTCTCCAGGATTTAACATGACATCCGAGACAAAAGGATAAATGATTGATTCACCTAAAACATTTTCAAGTAAGGGACTTGAGGGATATGATGTTATTGAATGGCACTTCGTTATACGTATTAGGGGTAGTAAACCGTTGTTAGGCGGTATTTACTACTTGCGTCAGTCTTCTATGAATCTTGTGCAAGTGTGAGATTGTTGGACTCGGTCTGCCCAAGACACATATTAGATTGATGTGGCTAGTACGTTATGATCCAAGTCGGGTCATACCCAATGACGAGCTAGAAAAACATTTGTGATATTTATTTATGATATGATAATATAAATAAATATTACCTCTTGAATATATATTTAGAAAATTGTTTCTAAATTATGGCACTTAAAAGTAATAAGTCACATGGATGATTTATTTTTAGAGAGTACAAGTTATGGAGTTATTTAAATGGATTAAATAACTAAGTGGGTATTTTATATTTGAAGTAATGGTACTTCATATATAAAATAAAAGACATTTTATTATGTCTTTTAAAACATAATAAAGGTGGGAAAGTTTTGGGAAAAGAGAGTAATCATTATTTTGCTTGTAAGAGACTTGCAAGACACAAAAGGTGTTTCTCTCTCCTCCTCCCAAGGCAAAATTCGGCCCATGCATCTTTAAAACACCCACTTGATTAATCTTGAGACACTACAACCTACATACACTCTCTCTAAGTGTTCTACATGCTAGAACCGAATTTTACAAGTGCTTTCTAGTGTTCTTCATTGCTTGGAATGGTCCAAGAGAAAAAGAAGAATCTTCAAGACAAATCCTAGCAACAAAAGTGTTTGTTGGAAGCTCGTGGATATACAAGCTTGAGGCTTCGTGTCTTCGGAGCTTGTCATTCAAGATCCTCATCTCCCTTTTGGTTTTTCTTGCTTCAAGAAAGGTATATCTAAAACCCACTATGGTTGTGTTTTATTTTAATAGCATACACTCTATATTTGGATCCTCAAATGTTCGGGTTTCTCTTTGCATGTTAAAATCGGTTTTAACATAACATAACTTCATGAAAGTAAATTTATTCCGCTACGTTTTACATATTAAATGGTTAATATGACTTTGACAAACCAGTCAAAACCCCTTCAGATCATTGATATCGTGTTTCGACTATGATAGAAAAACGATAATGCTTGTGTATTAAATTGGGTTGGTTTCGGTTATCTATGCTTAATGATTAGGTGGTAGTTAATTATGTGTTTGTTCTTGTAAAATATGGTTTGGTCTAGAGGGAAAAAGGGCTTTGGCCCATGTAATAAATGTGTGAGTTTGTATTTAAAAAAACTCACATCCTACTAGCTAAGGTTTTCCGAAATAGACACAAAAGAGAGAGACAGAGAGAGAGAGGGAATTCGTGACTTGAGAGAGACCAGAGTATAATTTCGGTGGCCAAACCGAAACCTATGTGCTAGACTGAAATCGAGTTGTAATAGTAATCAACAATTTAATCATCTAATCATAAGTGTTTATTAAGTTGTTGATTCATCATTTAATATTGCTTCTCATTTATTAACTTTGTTGATTCATCGTTTATTATTGCTTCTCATACTTGATACAATCATGCACTTGGATTTCGCACTCATGATTGATCATCGATATCGTGTTTCGACTATAATAGAAAAATGATGAGGCTTGTATATTAAATTGGATTGGGCTTCGGTTATCCATGTTTAATGATTGGATATTAGTTAATTATGTGTTTGTTCTTGTAAAATACAGTTTTGACTAGAGGGAGAAAGGGCTTTGGCCCATGTAATAAATGTGTGAGTTTGTATTTAAACAAACTCACGTCCTACTAGCTAAGGTTCGCAGAAGTAGACAAAAGAGAGAGGGAAGGAATTTGTGACTTGAGAGAGACCAAAGAATGATTTCGGAGGCCTAACCAAAACCTGTGTGCTAGACAGAAATCGAGTTGTAATAGTAATCAACGATTTAGCCATCTAATCGTAAGTGTTTATTAACTTTGTTGATTCATCGTTTAGTATTGTTTCTCATTTATTAACTTTGTTGATTCATCGTTTATTATTGCTTCTCATACTTGATTCAATCAATCACTTGGATTTCGCACTCATGATTAATCATTGATATCGTGTTTCCACTATGATAGAAAAATGATAATGCTTGTGTATTAAATTGGGTTGGTTTCGGTTATCCATGTTTAATGATTGGGTGGTAGTTAATTATGTGTTAGTTCTTGTAAAATACAGTTTGGACTAGAGGGAGAAAGGACTTTGGCCCATGTAATAAATGTGTGAGTTTGTATTTAAAAAAACTCACATCCTACTAGCTAAGGTTTGCCGAAATAGACACAAAAGAGAGAGACAGAGAGAGAGGGAATTCGTGACTTGAGAGAGACCAGAGTATGATTTCGGTGGCCTAACCGAAACCTATGTGCTAGACAGAAATCGAGGAGTAATAGTTATCAATGATTTAATCATCTAATCGTAAGTGTTTATTAAGTTGTTGATTCATCGTTTATTATTGCTTCTCATTTATTAACTTGGTTGATTCATCGTTTATTATTGCTTCTGATTTATTAACTTTGTTAACTTTGTTGATTCATCATTTATTTTTGTTTCTCATACTTGATACAATCATGCACTTGTAATAAATGTGTGAGTTTGTATTTAAGCAAACTCACATCCTACTAGCTAAGGTTCGCCGAAGTAGACACAAGAGAGAGGGAGGGAATTTGTGACTTGAGAGAGACCAGAGAATGATTTCGGTGGCCTAACCAAAACCTGTGTGTTAGACAGAAATCGAGTTCTAATAGTAATCAACGATTTAGCCATCTAACTGTAAGTGTTTATTAACTTGTTGATTCATCGTTTATTATTGTTTCTCATTTATTAACTTTGTTGATTCATCGTTTATTATTGCTTCTCATACTTGATTCAATCAATCACTTGGATTCCACACTCATGATTGATCATTGATATCGTGTTTCGACTATGATAGAAAAATGATAATGCTTGTGTATTAAATTGGGTTGGTTTCTGTTATCTATGCTTAATGATTGGGTGGTAGTTAATTATGTGTTTGTTCTTGTAAAATACGGTTTGGTCTAGAGGGAGAAAGGGCTTTGGCCCATGTAATAAATGTGTAAGTTTGTATTTAAAAAAACTCACATCCTACTAGCTAAGGTTTGCCGAAATTAACACAAAAGAGAGAGACAGAGAGAGAGGGAATTCGTGACTTGAGAGAGACCAGAGTATAATTTCGGTGGCCAAACCGAAACCTATGTGCTAGACCGAAATCGAGTTGTAATAGAAATAAACGATTTAATCATCTAATCGTAAGTGTTTATTAAGTTGTTGATTCATCGTTTATTATTGCTTCTCATTTATTAACTTTGTTGATTCTTCGTTTATTATTGCTTCTCATTTATTAACTTTGTTGATTCATCGTTTATTATTGCTTCTCATACTAGATACAATCATGCACTTGGATTCCGCACTCATGATTGATCATTGATATCGTGTTTCGACTATAATAGAAAAATGATGAGGCTTGTGTATTAAATTGGATTGGGCTTCGGTTATCCATGTTTAATGATTGGATGTTAGTTAATTATGTGTTTGTATTTGTAAAATACAGTTTTGACTAGAGGGAGAAAGGGCTTTGGCCCATGTAATAAATGTGTGAGTTTGTATTTAAACAAACTCACATCCTACTAGCTAAGGTTCACCGAAGTAGACACAAGAGAGAGGGAGGGAATTTGTGACTTGAGGGAGACCAGAGAATGATTTCGGAGGCCTTACCAAAACCTGTGTGCTAGACAGAAATCGAGTTGTAATAGTAATCAACCATTTAGCCATCTAATCGTAAGTGTTTATTAACTTTGTTGATTCATCGTTTATTATTGTTTCTCATTTATTATCTTTGTTGATTCATCGTTTATTATTGCTTCTCATACTTCATTCAATCAATCACTTGGATTCCGCACTCATGATTAATCATTGATATCGTGTTTCCACTATGATAGAAAAATGATAATGCTTGTGTATTAAATTGGGTTGGTTTCGGTTATCCTATGTTTAATGATTGGGTGGTAGTTAATTATGTGTTAGTTCTTGTAAAATACGGTTTGGACTAGAGGGAGAAAGGGCTTTGGCCCATGTAATAAATGTGTGAGTTTGTATTTAAAAAAACTCACATCCTACTAGCTAAGGTTTGCCGAAATAGACACAAAAGAGAGAGACAGAGAGAGAGGGAATTCGTGACTTGAGAGAGACCAGAGTTTGATTTCGGTGGCCTAACCGAAACCTATGTGCTAGACAGAAATCGAGTAGTAATAGTTATCAATGATTTAATCATCTAATCGTAAGTGTTTATTAAGTTGTTGATTCATCGTTTATTATTGCTTCTCATTTATTAACTTGGTTGATTCATCGTTTATTATTGCTTCTGATTTATTAACTTTGTTGATTCATCATTTATTTTTGCTTCTCATACTTGATACAATCATGCACTTGGATTCCGCACTCATGATTAATCATTGATATCGTGTTTCGACTATAATAGAAAAATGATGAGGCTTGTGTATTAAATTGGATTGGGCTTCGGTTATCCATGTTTAATGATTGGATGTTAGTTAATTATGTGTTTGTATTTGTAAAATACAGTTTTGACTAGAGGGAGAAAGGGCTTTGGCCCATGTAATAAATGTGTGAGTTTGTATTTAAACAAACTCACATCCTACTAGCTAAGGTTCACCGAAGTAGACACAAGAGAGAGGGAGGGAATTTGTGACTTGAGGGAGACCAGAGAATGATTTCGGAGGCCTTACCAAAACCTGTGTGCTAGACAGAAATCGAGTTGTAATAGTAATCAACCATTTAGCCATCTAATCGTAAGTGTTTATTAACTTTGTTGATTCATCGTTTATTATTGTTTCTCATTTATTATCTTTGTTGATTCATCGTTTATTATTGCTTCTCATACTTCATTCAATCAATCACTTGGATTCCGCACTCATGATTAATCATTGATATCGTGTTTCCACTATGATAGAAAAATGATAATGCTTGTGTATTAAATTGGGTTGGTTTCGGTTATCCTTGTTTAATGATTGGGTGGTAGTTAATTATGTGTTAGTTCTTGTAAAATACGGTTTGGACTAGAGGGAGAAAGGGCTTTGGCCCATGTAATAAATGTGTGAGTTTGTATTTAAAAAAACTCACATCCTACTAGCTAAGGTTTGCCGAAATAGACACAAAAGAGAGAGACAGAGAGAGAGGGAATTCGTGACTTGAGAGAGACCAGAGTTTGATTTCGGTGGCCTAACCGAAACCTATGTGCTAGACAGAAATCGAGTAGTAATAGTTATCAATGATTTAATCATCTAATCGTAAGTGTTTATTAAGTTGTTGATTCATCGTTTATTATTGCTTCTCATTATATTAACTTGGTTGATTCATCGTTTATTATTGCTTCTGATTTATTAACTTTGTTGATTTATCATTTATTTTTGCTTCTCATACTTGATACAATCATGCACTTGGATTCCGCACTCATGATTAATCATTGATATCGTGTTTCGACTATAATAGAAAAATGATGAGGCTTGTGTATTAAATTGAATTGGGTTTCGGTTATGTTTAATGATTGGATGTTAGTTAATTATGTGTTTGTTCATGCTCATCAGCGTGTCCAATCTCCTTGGTGTTCCTGCGCTTCACGCGTCATGCTTCCTTTCTTGTCAAAGAGCGGTTCAAATGGTCTTCAAAAGTAAGATTAAGCACGAATGTGTAATAAAAGGGTGTCTACAAAACACAAAACATCAGGGTGTTCAAAGGTGGATTTGGCTTGGGTTGCCTGTACATATGCGTCTTTGCTAGGGTTTAGTGCAGGTTTACCGCGGGTCAAAAGATCAAATCCGGTGTTCCATAGAAAAGGATCAGGCATATCACCTCAGTGAATGCCAGAGAGTGTATAGAAACAAAGCAGTCGACCAAAAGTAGTGTCCCTTAAACGAAAGTCGATCTACTTCTTAACCCATGCTTCTAAAAGTTGGAGTTGTTCATTCGATTATGCGGTTTTTCATTCATAAGAGGAAAATCTCTGGTTTTCAAAACGTTGATGTTTATCTGAGTTGGAACTCGCGTCTAAATCATGGCAGGAAATTCGCTTTAGAAAAGTTTTCTTCTAGACTCGGACAATTGAAGGCATGAAGTTTGATTGTATATCTCTTTTGGTAGGAATACATAAGGGATATCTGTAATCTTGGAAAAAGTAGCATTAAACAGTTTTGTCGAGGACGTAGTCCCGTTAGATGAAGTTTCTCAAGATGAGGCTCTTGCGCATGACTCTAAAGTTAATCCTTGGTCCAGTACCGGTCCCACATTCGACATGCCACTAATGTTTATATATAGGGTGTACCACAGCAAACCCACCACACTACCAGCACCTTGAAAGTGTACCAGCAACCTACCATTACTATCTATTAGACATACCACACTGGATATTTTCATCGGAAATAGAGGACTTCAAGTTTCTCCCATACTTGAATGTAAAAGGGGCGAGAGATTAAAACCTCAATACGTTATGCAAACAAAAGGTGTACGAGTTTTCATTTACCATACCAGAAAAAAATGCGTAAGGTTTGTTATTCTAGTGAAGGTCGTCGAGAGGTTGGCACACGCAGTGCGAATATCATAAAACTTCACATTTCAAGATGATCAAAATTTAAACAGGCCACAAGGTTTAAGTTCAAGCTGGGGGTTCATCAATGAAAGTTTTCTGAAAAGGACGATGAGGATTTGTGCATCAGGAATTTGTCGATAGCCACTATGACATGAGCGTTAATAAATATGCAAATGTATGGATATCTTGGTGTACTCGTTGGGTAGGAAGGGATAATACAGGTTGATAGCACAATTAGCTATCGATAACAAGAAGTTCACACTCGATGGGTGTAAATAGGATTTCCATAAAAAGATTTTTATCGTTACTACGATTGATATACAAGGTAGTCTCATCATCAATGGTGTTTAACTAGTAGAAAAGCTAACAAAAAAATTGTAACACCTTTGGGTTCAAAGCTTGAAAGCTCATCCAAGACATAAAGGATTACAAAAGCGCAAGAATCAGAAATCGTTGGTTGTTAAATCGTAAAAGGTTCGAATCATGCACATAAATCAATCGCACAGGTTCAAAAGGACGGTCGGAATAGTCATTACGTTAAAATTGGAAGTCATCAGCTTGAAACAAAGAAGACTCTTCACTATCATTACCTCCATTTGAGAGAAATATGCTTGCAGTGATAGGCAGTTTGTACAATCGCGAGGATGTTGCTGGCAACAAGTTTTGGTTCCCAGAAGAAAATCAGGAAATATGAATATTCAGAGGGACAATTCACAAGAGTTTTTAGCCAACAAATATGCTCCAATGCTCACGGTATATGCTTGAACTAGTTCGTTTATCAAATGTTGCGTAGGAATTTGTCCGGTGAATGTATATACAAGTTGTCTCACAATCATAAAGTTTCGAGGATTGATATGGTAGGTAAAGTCGCAAAGGTAGAATTATGGTTCAAAATGAGTTCAAACCAGTCAAATATTTTGTCGAGAGTGTTCGTAGTTACGAAAGACTTGTCATTTAAATACACGAGTTAAACGGTGCCCCTTCCGGACTAACATTCGTAATAGGTGTCAAAGGGTTCACGAATGGATTAGAATCCATATATATAAGAGATGATATCATGCGCGATAGTGTTTACAAGATAGATGACTTCGATCATCTAGTCGAATTTCAACATGCTCAACATTCAGCCCCACGAAAATTTTTTTTTACAAAAATTTGCTCTCAATTACGACCATTAGCTTGCCTAGTAGGATTCTCCAGGATTTCCATACACTGCAAATTACATTTACGTGTGCACCCGTAACGGTAATTTACCTTGTATGGTCGGTCACCCTGTCTCCTCTTACTTAGCTACCAGGTACGGTGGAGTACAGATGACATAACCTCGGAGTGTGTATGAAGAATGTGGTCACTGAACTAAGGTTATCTTGACCAGAATTTGTTAAAAGACAAGTTTCGAGGATAAAATGTTCGTTTTAAATGGGAATGAACCACCCGAAGCGAGTCAGCCATAAATTTTGCTTAACATAATTCAAATAGAGTTTATCACAATGAACCTAGTTTAGCTCGAAGTTAGAGAATAATTAATACTGGCGTGATCGCAATCCGATACACAAAGAGGGAATTTCAGTCGACCCGCATCAGGTTTCATTGGGGTTATAAAAATGGTACTCAAGTTGTATTATGTCAACGCACAACGCGATAAAATCGAGAAAGGGAAAGATCTTGAGAGATCACAGCAAATGTGAAGACGATCAGGATAACGAAAGTTGATATAAGTGCCCTATAGCCAGGTACTTGAATTCATACCCTGCTAACTCTAGTGAAGCTAAATAATCGCGCCACTAGCACATCGAGATGACATTTCTCGAACGGCTGAGTTTAGAGATATACGTAAGGCATGTATAAAAAGAACCTCCTAAGCTAAGATAGAGGTTTAAGGACAAGAAGAGGTATTACACCACCTTCTCTATGCAGCCTACATTCCATAGTATGGGCACTACGCCTACTTGTTGAATCCAGAATATTCCCGAGGAGCAATCAACTCGTCAAAAGTATAAACGTGATCCTTCGATCTGATTCGACGTCTCGTTGTACATGAATGTTAACCAAGAGGTACACAACTTGAGAGGTTAAGAAAAATCACTCAAGACTAACCGGCTCCTCGTCGTGAGTATAAGGGGATTGGATGATGAAAACAACAAATCGTAGACCAGGTGTGCGTAGGAGTGGGTATTACGATGCATGAGAAAAATGTTTATGTGCAACTAATGCAAAACAGTTACAGTCTAAGACGAATCTTAGTTCACTGTAACCAATGGCTCTGATACCAATCTGTCACACCCCCAGAAATCCCACGCGCGATAACGCGCCGCAGGGAGCGTGACAAACCAGGATCGCCGTCCATTAGCTACACCAAAGGACCAATAATTAATAAAACGTTTCATCTTTCATTAAAATATGTAATTAGAGTTTTACAAATGCGGAAGCGTAAATACAACAAAAGTACTTATGTAAAATCTTTGTCACCCAAGGTGACGTGGCTTGTTCAAAGACATTAAAAGTGTTTCAAGACTCATGCATGCGTACTCGTGATACTCGAACATCCGCAACCTAAGAAATAACATGCTAAAAAGTGTCAACACAAGGGTTGGTGAGTTCACAGGTTTATGAGTTCAAAAAACAGTTCCAGTTCAGTGTAAAACAACTGCTCATCGACAGTTCAAGTTTAGTTTAAGATTGATTGTTCAACAACAATCAAGTTGAGTTTAAGATTGACTATTCAACAACAGTCAATTGAGTTTAAGATTGACTGTTCAACAACAGTCAAGTTGTAAGAGCATAATCACTAATATATATCAAATAGCTAGCTAGGCTATATACATGAAACTTCGCACGTAGATGGTCACCGAAGCTAACAGTTGTTTATAGTTTTCCTTGTTGTGTTTAGGACGAATATAACACCCGTTCGATATCCAATCGTGTCAGCGCGACTGACCCGGGTGGGGTTTGTCAGACCCAGTAGTACTACAATATATCTCCCGCTATTGTCATTAATACTAACGGTACCATAAGAAGGACTTTGTTGTATCAGTGTGCTTCAAGTACTTAAAGTGATATATAAAAGTCTAATTATCTCAGTTGTGTAAATCATGCATGTTAATCTCCCCCAACAGGATTAAAAACAGTAAAATGGGGCCGTGAAACTCACCTTAGGTTGCACAGCAAAGTTCCAGATAACCAATTCAACAATTAGCAAGAATGGGTCTTGCGACAACAATCAATCACCTAACGAGCATACGAGTATAAGTGTGTGTTCAAACAAAACAACTAAGTCAACTAATTCTAAGGCAAACGATGAAAACGAGTTGTTTTGAAGTCCAAAACAAGTCGAGGATGACACGTTTCACCGAACCCGAGCGATTACCGAAAGACGCGAAAAAAATAGTATATATATCAATAATATATATTTTCTAAGTTCGAAAATCCAAAATAAATATATACATAATATATATATATATTTATATATGAACCAAATGCGCAAATGACGCTAATAACGGAGTTACAAAAAATACTTAAATGTTCGCGTAGAATATCTAATCATTTTAATAAATCAACGATATGTGTTTATATATTAATCTATATGATATATATGTATCTGAATTATATTTTAATTCGAAATGATAGGTTTAATATGTTTGCAATTCAAAATAGGGTTTACGTGATTTAATAGCCCTAGCTATATTTTTGTTTTCGGGTTTAAACATTCCTACGAAATCATTTTAAACAAGTTTTAAATGACCAAACACATGGAATTGCAAAAATAAAGGAAACAGGAAGGAAGTGAGGTCGCCAAGGTTCAAACCTGCGACCTCAGGGTTCTGATGTTGCAACCTAGCCATTGGGACAAGCCTCCTAATTGGTAATATGTTAATCAGGAATTCTTTTATGCAGCAGCGAGGCCAGTCCAGTTTATTGGAACAAAAATAGGAAGAAAATGCAGAGGCCGGGACTCGAACCCGCGACCTCGAGGATAGAAACACGCGACCCAGCCACTAGGACGCCTGACCCTGTGTGTTTTAACCCGACATTCTTAGTATATAACATAACACAGTCGCGTGTCATCTTCTTCCTCTATAACTCCGGTGGCCGGAGTTTCATTCCGGTCACCAGAAAATCGCGAAAACTAAACCGAGTGCATGAAATGAAGCGCAATACATGAAAGAATAGTTACCTCAAGTTGGAGATGAATGATTGCACGATTTCGCGACTGAAAACGAACCCGAACCACGAACGCAAACATCCAACACGGTCACGAAACTCGACTCTAGTTACTCCTAGTTGCTCGGCTATGGATGGAGGTTGCAAGCAGTAGTCTTACGGTGGTAGATGGTGGTGAAACAGTGGTGTTTGGTCAGAAATCTTGAGTTTTGCGGTGGTGATGGTTTCGGTTTTGAGAGAAACGAGAGAGCGAGTGGAGAGGAACGGAGATGATTGGGGTGCACCAAACGATTGTGGATCATGTATTCTAGTTGGTTTATCAAATTCGTAACCGTTGAAGAACTTAATCGAGATTGAATGCGGCGGTGAAATAGACAGTCCTCGGTTATGCATAATCTTAAAAGCGATTTTGCCCAAATGACGATATTAGTCCCTCTCAATAAATCATAATTAGATATCAAGTTTACAAAAATGCCAAGGTTTACCCTTCATAGTTTAGGTTGGTTGGAATGGGTTTAGAAAGTTAACAAAGTTAGTCCCTTGAAATTTATAAAAGATTAATCAAAGCTAACGGAGTTAACAAGACTAACGGAGGTGATGGGATTACGTGTGTGTGATAACACATATTCAGCGTATAACGTTCATAGAATATTTAAATCTTGGTTGTCACAGGAAATAATAATAATAACTCCCAAAATATATATTTTCAAGTTCTCATAAATTGATAAACATGAAACCCTAACGATACGTACTAATTCTCATAAAATCATGATAGTTTACGTATAACTATGTGGCATGTTGTCACACAAAATCATAGTATAAATTATGTGAATATATACACACACACATATATATATATATATATATCACATAAAATCATAAATAGTGAAATCGTAGAATATCAAACGTTTAACTTACGTGCATGCTCGTATCGTGATGACTTACACAAAACCCTAATTGCTAGATTTAGCACAATCAACACATAAATGATCACATAGCATTTAATACAGTTTAAGTCTAGTTAAAGTTAGGAATGGACCTGAAAAGACGGATTGTCACATAAAACATGAAATGAAGGAGAGTTTTCTCACATAAACGAGCGGCGGGAACGAGGGGGGGGGGGGGACCAACGAGACTTTAGTGGCACATGAAAAAAATTCAAGATAGACTTGAATATGGCTTGCTAATTCCCGAAACAAATGCTAGAACTGCTGTCCAAAACAGTGAATAAAACAACATGAAAAGCAGGCTGTTCGGTGTCGAAACGGGTCGAAAAGGGCTGTTTTGAAACCGTAACCAAGAGGGAACAAAATGGTGAGGATTTATACCTGACATGTTAGTTTCAAGGCTGAGATCTGGACCGAAACACTACCCTGATTACTATTGCGGTTGGAGCCGAACCAAAGTCGAAAATGATGGGTTTGGAGCCGAGAATTAGAGGATGTAAGTGAATTAATGTGTTTACAATTTAGGAGTTTGGATTTGCGTGTGAAAGGGTCGGAGGTTTAGAAGTAGAGAAGTGTGAAATTGGGTGTTTGTTTATAATAGAAGGAGATTTGAATTACATGGAGCAAATGGGTGAATTTGTTTGTGGAAAATTTTGGTGGTTGGAAAATGAATCGATCAACAGGAAAAAGAGAAATAAGAAATGGGTTTCTATGTATATATTTTTTTGGTTATGAGTTCTCAGGGGTTTTCAAGTTGGTGGAAGGAACCGTGATCTTGCCCATGTTTGTAGACCATTGAAGGCAAAAAAAAAAGTTGGGGAGATCACATACTTTAATCAATGTATGTCCAATTTGTGTAAATTAAGAGAGGTGGCAGTAAGCTAGGTTCCTTCATTTGGTGAGGTAAGAATTGTGGTGTAGAAAGTGGAGTCAAACATTCCTAAAGTGTTTCAAAAAAAGACGTTGGAGCCATATAAAGGAAAACAAGATTTAATGGGGTAATTGGTGTATATTGAGTATGATTTTCAATAAATGGGGTCCTTATGTGATTGTTTCCATGAACATCGGGTATCTTTCGAGTATGATGGGTATACATCCGAAATAAATAGAAATGAATCCTTTTATTAAAACACCTTAATAAAAATAGCGCTTGATGTTAAATGGTTCCTTGGTGATAGTTGTATATGTTTAGATGCGATCAAATCATTATTACGCGTGAAACGTTTGCGTTAATACAAAAACGAAATGTAAATATATTTTAATTATTAAAATATATTAATAGGCGTTGAGATATATCATGAGCGGACATGACTTTACCATAGATAATTGTATTAAAAGAGCAAAAATGATTATAAAAAATCCGCACCGATCGTTGCTCGCATAAAATCGAGATTACAGAAAAATTTCAAAACGGGTCGGGTTTCGAATATGTAAAATAGACAGATGTTACAGTCTCCCATACTTTAGAGAATTTCGTCCCGAAATTAGAAGAGACTCACTAATTTATAGAAAAGATAGTTAAAAAGAATTTTATTAATAACCATCATGTTTTGACATTTGAGACCAAACATAGAGACGACATAAAATATTTCACTGAGGATATGAATATATTCTCGATTACTGAATCAATACGACGACACCAAATCTTTACCCGACAGCAAGGGTTAGGTTTGGGATGGTGACTCAGGAGAATGGATTGTGATATAACTAACCATGAGAGAGAGACATATCCATACACACACACTGTTCTCGTCCGACTCCCAATGCACCCTAAAGGAATTCCTGATGCTTATATATACGGTGTACCGTAGCTAACCCAGCACATCTTTAATACCTTTAGTGAGTATTGTTTGCCCCCGGAGAACATCCTTTTTTTTGGAAAGGGTTTCCCTGGTGATAAAATAAATAAAAAAAGGTCAATACAAGAGGCGTGCAAAGCGCACACAGAAACAAACAGGGACATGCCCCAGAAAGAAAACAAGGCAACAACCAAACATACAAACAGACCAGCACCAGGACAAACACCTAGGCCAACCCAACAAACCAAACAAATTTAGCCACCATTGTTGAACACAAACTCAGCAGACACCCCTCACTCCGCAAGCCTATCCAAGACGTTAGGGGTCTTCCTAAACTTCAGACTAATAATACGCAACCGAATAACACCATCAATCACAGCACCAAGGACATCCGGAGGACGAGTCTGGTTACGATATATACGATTATTTCACTCTTGCCAAATAAAATACGCAACCGCAGCCACGCTAATCCACCCAACAACCGACTCAAAGCTCTTCGAATCGGCTCTAGAAATCAGAAAATCAACAATATGCTGCCAAACCAAATTTCGACCTGAGAAACCCAAACGCTGGCGAAACATCTCCCAAATCTAACTAGAATACGAACACTGAAAGAACAGATGAGAAATAGAATCAAAGTTAGCATAACAGAGAGGACATCACATCATATTCTGGTTTCGCCTCCTAGAAGCATCCCAGCACAAGATACGATCCTGGGTAAGGAGCCTATTCCTCATAATAAGCCACATGTGAAAAGCATGTTTCGGGATACAGTGAGGAAACCAAACAACCTTCACCCAAGGAACTTCCGGCAACGTACATCTGATGGAGTTCCAAGAAACAGAAGCAGAAAACTCACTACTCACCGAACCCGAAACCCAAACCAACTGATCACGCACACCAGGAGCCAGATGAGGCAGCTCAATATTCCACGCATCCGGGATCCCTTTCTCAACCAACAACGCAACCGAATCAGAGGCCGAGAACCGAGCACTATACACCATACGAGGGGTAATAACACGAAAAAGCGGTCCCTCGTCACTCCATTTGTCAAACCAGGCAGAGGCAGTTTGCCCATCCCCAAGACAAACCTAAATAAATTGACGAACCATCGGCCAAAGCAACATGATTTTGCGCCAGCCCCAACAGCAGTTAGAGGGGACCTTACAATCCCAGAAATAACACAAATGCAGATGATAAGAATAAACCCAGTCCACCCAAAGAGAATCACGTTTGGACAACAGACTCTAGATATGAGTAGCCATAAGAGACCTGTTGAAACGTCTTGGATAGGCTTGCGGAGTGGGGGGTGTCTAAAACCCTAATTCTCTCTCTAGAATGGCAATTTCCCTTGCCTTCTTGATCTCCGGCCGTTTTCATTCTATTTTCTAGATTTAGAACGTGTTGGGATTAAGTTTTCGAGTGGAAATCTGTTCTTAGTCCGTCACAGCATCATTCTGATTCGTTAGATTGATTGTTTGGTCGGGCTAAGGTTCTAAATTAGGGTTTTCTCGGCTGGAGTTCTTGTTTTAGGGTTTGCGGCCATTAGTTAATCTGATTGCTCAAGAGATTGTTGATTGAGAGAGTTCGTTTGTTGCTGATTTGAATTGTTCTATGATTTTTGTTCTGATTTGCGGCTAATTGATCACCTTAGGGTCGACGGCTATCCTAATCTTCTAGGGTTCCGGCGGTTGCTAGGGATTTTGGGCAGTGGTAGGTTGTGAACAAGGTGGTGGCGGCACTATTCAGCTAGGGTTCTTGTTGGCTGTTTTTGCTAGTGTTCTTGACGGTATACTTGATCCGAATTATGGAGAATTCATCACCACTTACCCCACGCTCTAGCCCTCGTAGAGTCCACTTTGATGGTAAGGCTGAGGTGATTGGATTAGCCAAAAAGGTTAAGAACATTGAAGGAAAAACTCGTGCTCCTCGGGTTGTCAAGGAGACGAATCTGGATCCCAAAGTTGAGCCGGAAGTGAACCCGAAATCGGCCGCAAATGTTTCATATGCGGATGCAGCTAAATCGGGTTCTCCTACTAAACAGGTAAACTTCCATTTTTTGGAGGCAAAGGAGAAACAGGAAGGGGTTGATGTGGTGCTTCCTAAGGAATCTGTTAGATTAATTCAACACAAATTGGCTTTTACTCTATATGCTTACTTCCTTGGGGATAGGTTGGCGTACCCGGTTGTTGATCACTTTGTTGCTACGATTTGGAAGAATTTGGTGTTCAGAAATCTATGATGAATGCTAATGGTTTCTTCTTCTTCAAGTTTACTGATGAGAAGGGTATGCGGGAGGTTCTGGAAGGGGGTCCTTGGTTGATTCGCAACAAACCTATTATCCTTAACATATGGACTCCTTCTAGTAGCCTTAAAAAAGAGGATATCACGAAAGCTTCGGTTTGGGTAAAGTTGCATGATGTTCCAATTGCATCTTACTCGGAGGATGGTTTAAGCATGCTTGCCACGAAGATTGGAGCTCCTCGTATGCTGGATTCCCATACTTCAACTATGTGTACTGAATCTTGGGGAAGGAGTAGTTATGCAAGGGCGTTAATTGAGGTTTCTTCGGAACATGAGCTGAAAGAGTCTCTTTCAATGGCTATTCCTGAATCGGGGGAAGGTTACACTAAAATGAGTGTTGGTGTAGAGTACGAGTGGAAACCACCTAGATGTTCTCATTGCCGTGTGTTTGGTCATGAGGATAGCAACTGCCCCAAACAGACTCCTGTGGAACCTCAATCTGTTATTGAGAACAAACCAAAAGATGATGGCTACACGGAAGTTGGGGGTATAAATAAGGCTAAGAAGAAGGGTACCCAAGTAAACAACCAAAAACCACCGGTTGTTTATAAACCGTTGGATTATCAGAAAATGGTGGGGAATGGCCCCAAAAAAGGGAAGAAACCCAAAGTGATATTGTGACACCCGAGAATTTCAAGTTTAACTTCCGTTAGACAAACCCGTTAGTTACGTTATAAGTGTTAACTTAAGTAACTAATGCATAACTAGGCCGAATACGTCCACGACCTTTGGTTGATCACCGAACCCGCCCATATGTGTTATGTGTTCATCATTGATTGTCTTCATTGATTGTCTCTATGTGCAATATGATTTAAATGCATGACCTACTATTGTGAATAGCATGATTAATTGTAAATACTTGATTATGTGAAAATTGCCTAAATTTGGTAGTCAGCGAAACTACCGAGCGAAACTATAGATTCGCCCGGTAGCTGGCTAGACTGATCAATGTACCCGAGATTAGAGCCAGTTTCGCCAGCCAGCGAAACTGCCAGCGAAACTAGCCTCTGATATAAATAAACTTAATAAACCCTAAGTAGCCTCATTTGCCTCATTTCACAATCAACACACACACACACTTCTCTGGAACCTGGTCAGCCGAGAATACCATCAAGAGACCAAGATCTTAGCCTCTAGACCATCATCTCATCTCCTTCATCGATTCTAGAATCATCCGTGAGTCCCAAAAACTATGTTTTAAGCTTTTCTATATGTTTTCTTCTTAAAGCATGCCTAAACCTACATGAAATCACTTGATCTCTTAATATGTTGCTTTAGGATGCTAGATCTACATTAAAGTCAGAAACTTTACGTGTAAAAACAAACCATGATGATGATTTATGCTAGAATAGGTCTTTTTAGGTTAAAATGTGCTTTTTGGTGATTTGATGACAAAATGCATGTTAAACGTGTTAAAGTTGCTTGATTTATGTTGGTAAATGCCTATGGATGCTAGATAATGAATTGCATGTATGATCAGAAGCTGTTAGGTTGATTTTTAGGCAAATCCGTATGTTTTTCGCGACCAGCGAAACTGTGTGTTCTCTGGGCGAAACTAAGTAGCGAAATTATATCTCCTTCCAGCGACACTGACCAGCGAAACTATAGTGTCGCCGGGAACCTGACCAGACCAGCTCGAGCGAAACTATCGAGCGAAATACCTGAACGAAAGTTCAAACCAGTTTCCCTGCGAAACTAGGCTAGCGAAACTGCGTCAGCAGTTTCGGGCGAAACTAGCCTAGCGAAACTGTGTTACCGGGCATTGCCTAGCGAAAGTGCTGCCCGTGCACCTAGCGAAACTGCCTAGCGAAACTATGCTAGCGAAACTAAGGCCTGACCTAAAAACCAAACTTGTGAAATTTGCTTAAGTGTTATGCCATGACTTACATGATTATGCCATGATGAAACATGTTTGATTTCTGATTTATATGAACCCTTATCTATGATCAACCATTGGTGTCGTGTGTCGGTATGTCGAGTCATAGTTGCAACGTGCTATGTTATGGGCCATAGTGACGTTAAGTAAAGATTAGACACGAAACTAATACTTAAGACCTAAACGTGTTCTAGGTCTTCGTTAAACAACAATATTCGGATTACTTGAAGTGTAGCAGTGCAACCAAAGGTGAGTGTCACTAACCCGCTTACCGTGAGTCCGATGGGCCACACAGAATAACTTAACGAAAACAATGCTGATAAACTCGAGAGTGCTAGGCACCTCACTGATAAACATGAGAACCCGGGATGCTCGGCACCCACTTGATGAACTGAAGTGTTTTATGGGAACACTTGTGAACTCTGATCAAACTGCTTTTTGAAACAAAACTGAAAACATTTTAATATGGCTAGTGTAGGTTAAAGTCTAAACCATATGATATCACATGTTTTCTAAGGATGCCTTATAACTTAAAAGTCCTCAACTTAATTGTGCCATTAATTTGTGAAAGCGAGGGGATGTTGGGTAGATCTACTGGAGTTTGACAAACTCCGCCCCGTGGCACGGGAAGTGCACGGAGGAACAATATCAGCCTATTTGACCGTGGTCCCGAGAGGACACGGGGGAGGCAGAAACCGCGATGACTTGGTCCGCACCGTACGGGATGGCTCGGCCCCCACAAAATAAGTCAGCTTTGGTACAAACTTCCTTAGAGCATGGAACAACGGATTAGCTACCCGCGATATCGGTTGAGT
Source organism: Deinandra increscens subsp. villosa (assembly GCA_039602395.1). NCBI lineage: Eukaryota > Viridiplantae > Streptophyta > Magnoliopsida > Asterales > Asteraceae > Deinandra > Deinandra increscens. The sequence goes on along the minus strand of JBCNJP010000008.1, from coordinate 38,394,954 downwards.
CCTTTAACTTTACGGAACTAGTACATACCCGATGACGTGGTCACGGACAAACCATTTATAAACTGAGAATTAAATACGAGCATTGCTTTTCACAAATGAATATTTTGTAAGTACATTTTGATACGAACTATGATTATGAGACCGGGCCAATGCATGACAAGCCCACTGTGAACTCACCAACCGTTAGGTTGACACTTGCGTGGTTTAAACTTTTGCAGATCGCTAAGGAGTATCCGGAGCGGGTTGGCATGGCACGTGAAGACCTTTATTTTAATTGAACTATTTCGGGAATTTAAAACAACGTTTATGTAAGGCACGTGGTTAGTGCTAAAGACAATTAATTTTCCGCTGCGTATGTAATTTAAGACTTTGATTTATATCTTGTGTTTGAACTAACCCTGATTCGTTTAGTATTTGTAACTATGGTTGTGGATCCTGGTCTAGTCGCGCCCCTTAACGGTATAAACTCCGTTAGTGGTATTTTGGGGGTGCGACAGATTGGTATCAGAGCCATAGGTTGCAGAGAACTGGAATCATTTTTGAAAACGATTTGGAAACTGCAACTTGAAAACCTTGGTTACAAAACGAACAAACAAATTCCCAAAGACAAAATTTTTACGTGCCAACCTGGGATACTCGCTCTGCTGTGTAAGTAAAAGCTTAGTACGTACAGATATATGTATATATATATATATAAGTATATATATAGACCGTGTCTAAGTAGTCTAACGGAAAGACCTTAGGAAATTTTCACACGAAATACGAAATGCGACCGCGAATACGCACACTACTCTGGGGAAAGCGACAACGAAACGATGCTACACGCTACGTCCTGATTTCTACTACGACGACTACGCCGACGGTGACTTTATGGGAAGCCGACCTTCGACGATAGCATTTACGACGTTCTTCGACGACGCCTCAATTTGCACGAAAATTTTTCTAGACTAATAGTGGGATAACGGGAACTGGCTAATATACATATTATGGGATATGTATAAAAATATAACTGTGACTGAACACTGGCTACTTTAACTGTTCAGCAAGATGTCTGGAAGAGGAAACGGAAGAGGCGGTATAAACATGACGCCTGCACAGCTGCAAGCAATGATTACTGAACATGTGCAAGCCGCGGTGGCAGCCGTCCAAGCTGCATATGCCGCACAGGGTAACTATTATGCCGGTTAAGGCACAAAGCAATTATATCATGACCTGTTTAATTTTAAACTCCGAACTATTTATGCATCAGGAAACCAACACCACTGCACGTACAAGTCTTTCATGGACTGCAAGCCGATGACGTTTTCCGGCGAAGAAGGAGCTGTAGGACTCCTCCGATGGATTGAGAAGTCCGAGAAGGTCTTCTCCATGTGTAATTGCCCAGCTGAAAGCAAGGTGAAGTTTGCTACTGGTACCTTCGAAGGAGCCGCACTCTCCTGGTGGAACGCTGAAATTCAAATGGTTGGGCTGGACGCGGCTGATAACATGCAGTGGGCAGCATTTAAGGAGCTGATCATGGAAGAATACTGTCCCCGCGACCAAGTCAAGAAGCTTGAAGGTGAATTCCTGAATTTGAAGATGTCTGGGTCTGAAGTTGAACAGTACACTGCACGATATCACGAGTATGAGGTCTTGTGCCCCTCAATGGTTGACGCTGAATTCAAACGCATCGAGCGTTATCTGGAAGGCCTCGCGCCTCAAATCAAGGGATTGGTGACTGCCAGCAACCCCGCAAACGTGCAGCAAGCCATTCGTTTGGCTCACAAACTCACTGATCAAGAGGTCGAGAAAGGTACACTACCTGCGAAAGCCACCGAGAAGACTGCCTTGAGTGGCAAGAGAAAGGCTGATGATGAAGCTCCTGAAAACTCGATGAATGTTCAGAGTGTTGGAAACAGCACTGGGAGGTCCTATAACTCCCAAGGTCAAAGCAAGAGGTCCGGGAATAACAGTGGTAACTACCGCCAGGGCGGAAATGGTCAGAGCAACTACAGGGGTAACCTGCCCTTGTGCAACAGGTGCGGAAAGCATCATGCTGGTAATTGTAGGAAGAATGTGAGCTGCGAAAGGTGTGGCAAGGGAGGCCACGAAGCTAAGGACTGTTGGGCAACTTTACCCGAGCAGCAAAACCGCCCCAGAAGGAACAACAAGGGCAACTATGGGAACAATCGGGGTAATGGGAACAACGGTCAGAACCAGAACAACAACAATGGGGGAGCCCGTGGCTGCTTTGAGTGTGGTGCTCAAGGTCACATCAAGAGAGACTGCCCTCAGCTAAGAAGACAAGGTAATGGCAATCAGGGAAATAACGGTGGGAATGGTAACGGCGGAGGTAATGGTAATGGGAATGGCAATGGTAATGGTGGAAACGGAAATGGTGGAAATGGTAGAGGTCGAGCTTTCGTCATGGGCCAGGGTGAAGCTCGCAATGACGCCAACGTGATCAATGGTAAATTTATTTTGAACGGTTTCTTTGCTACTGTTTTATTTGATTCTGGTGCTGAGAAAAGTTTTATTTCCACTAAATTTGCTAGAATAATTAATGCTAAACCGATTGCCCTAGACGCTAAATATGTGGTAGAACTAGCAAATGGTAAACTTCATGATACGACCCAGATAGTTAAGGATTGTAAGCTAGAACTAGCGGGCCATACCCTAGGAATCGACCTTATGCCTTTCCCAATTGGTAGTTTCGACGTTATAGTAGGAATGGATTGGTTATCCGAGAATCGGGCTGAAATCTTATGTAAAGAAAAAGTGGTTCGTATTCCACTCGAAGACGGCAAAGTATTAACGGTTCAAGGTGAGAAAGGTGGAACAGTCACCGGCATTATTTCATTCCTTAAAGCTCAGAAATGCCTCCGTAAGGGTCACTTCGCGATTCTTGCAAACGTCACTGATACGACACATCCCGAGCGCAAAATTGATGATTACCCGATAGTTCGCGACTTCCAAGACGTATTTCCTGAAGATCTGCCTGGCTTGCCTCCATTTCGACAAGTTGAGTTTGGGATTGATTTAGCTCCAGGTGCCGCTCCGATCGCACGCGCACCTTACCGATTGGCTGTAAGTGAACTCAACGAACTCTCCTCACAACTGCAAGAGCTACTCGACAAGGGGTTTATTCGTCCAAGTTCGTCTCCATGGGGAGCTCCGGTACTGTTTGTTAAGAAGAAGGATGGAACGTTTCGCATGTGCATTGACTACCGAGAGCTTAACAAAGTTACGATCAAGAATCGGTATCCACTTCCTCGAATCGACGATCTCTTCGATCAACTGCAAGGTTCAAGCTACTTTTCAAAGATTGATCTACGGTCTGGATATCACCAACTTCGTGTTCGTGAAGAGGATGTTCCTAAGACTGCTTTTAGAACTCGGTATGGACACTACGAGTTCCTGGTTATGCCGTTTGGGCTAACCAATGCACCGGCCGTGTTTATGGATCTGATGAATCGAGTGTGCAAGCCGTACCTCGATAAGTTTGTGATAGTCTTCATCGACGATATTTTGATCTACTCCAAGTCAAAGGAAGAACACGAGGAGCATCTGCGTCTTATTTTGGAATTGCTTCGCAAGGAACAGCTCTACGCCAAGTTTTCAAAATGCGACTTTTGGATCCGCGAAGTCCAGTTTCTTGGACACATTGTTAATGAGGAAGGAATTCATGTCGATCCAGCCAAAGTGGAAGCAATAAAGAACTGGTCTACCCCAAGAGCGCCAACAGAAATCCGACAATTTTTAGGACTTGCCGGGTATTATCGAAGGTTTATTAAAGGTTTCTCTCAATTGGCTCAACCCTTAACAGCCTTAACGCACAAAGGAGTGCAATACAGATGGGGAGAAAAAGAAGAGCGCGCGTTCCAAACGCTTAAAGATATGTTATGTTCGGCTCCAATTCTTGCGTTACCCGATGGAATAGACGACTTTGTGGTTTACTGCGATGCATCGATTCAAGGACTCGGTTGCGTGTTGATGCAACGAGACAAGGTAATTGCCTACGGGTCCAGGCAACTAAAGGATACAGAAAAGAATTATACAACGCATGATTTGGAAATGGGAGCCGTTGTTCATGCACTTAAGATTTGGAGACATTACCTATATGGAACAAAGTGCACGATATTCACCGATCACAAAAGTCTACAGCACATCTTCGATCAGAAAGACCTCAACATGCGACAACGACGGTGGGTCGAGTTACTAAATGATTATGATTTGGCCATTAAGTATCATCCTGGAAAAGCCAACGTTGTGGCTGATGCCCTAAGCAGAAAAGAGTACGAAAAGCCTCGTCGGGTACGAGCGCTTCAACTTACAATACATTCAGGATTACCGGATCGAATCCGTGACTGCCAACGAGAAGCTTTGAAAGCAGAAAACTTCGCAGCTGAAGCACTGCGTGGTATAGATGGCCATTCTGAAGTTAAGTCCGATGGACTCACGTATTATAATGACAGAATCTGGGTTCCAATGTTTGGAAATCTCCGTGAGCTCGTGATGGACGAGGCTCACAAATCAAGATACTCGGTGCACCCTGGATCGGATAAAATGTATCAGGACTTGAAAAATCTTTATTGGTGGCCGAATATGAAAGCCGACATTGCTCGATATGTGGCTAAGTGTTTAACATGTTCAAGGGTCAAGATTGAATACCAAAAGCCTTCTGGTTTACTACAACAACCAAAGATCCCAGAATGGAAATGGGAGGACATCTCCATGGATTTTGTAACGGGATTACCTCATCGATCAAATCAACCGGATGCGATTTGGGTTGTCATCGATCGGTTAACCAAATCTGCACATTTCATTCCGATGAAGGAAAGTGATAATATGGATAAATTGACAAAACTGTACATCGACAAAATTGTGAAGCTTCACGGTGTGCCTAAGACTATCATTTCTGATCGAGATCCTCGATTCACTTCCCGGTTATGGCAATCAATGCAGGAAGCATTGGGAACCCGACTAGACATGAGTACAGCTTATCACCCGCAGACTGACGGTCAGACGGAACGAACGATTCAAACCTTAGAAGATATGCTCCGAGCTTGCGTCCTTGACTTTGGAAAAGATTGGGAGACTCACCTTCCACTGGTGGAGTTCTCTTACAACAATAGTTATCATTCAAGTATAGGTGCTGCACCTTTTGAAGCACTTTACGGCAGAAAATGTAGATCGCCCGTGTGTTGGGCTGAAACAGGTGAGAAAGGGCTCACTGGACCGGAAGTTATCCATGATATGACCGAACGGATTATTCAAATTAGGCAACGGCTAGCTGCAGCACGTGATCGACAAAAGAGTTATGCCGACAAACGCCGAAAACCTCTAAAGTTCGAGGTGGGTGACAAAGTATTGTTGAAGGTATCTCCTTGGAAGGGAGTGATACGCTTCGGGAAGCGTGGAAAGTTAAATCCTCGCTACATCGGTCCGTTTGAAATTATTGGGGAAGTAGGCCCGGTGGCCTATCGATTGCAACTCCCTGCTGAACTCGATGGAGTTCACAACGTGTTTCACGTTTCCAATCTAAAGAAATGTCTGGCTGAAGACATCGAAATAATTCCCTCTGGAGGAATTGGAAATTGACGAACATTTGAGATTTATTGAGCAACCAGTAGAAATCATGGGACGCGAGGAGAAAGCCCTCAAACGTAGCAAGATTCCGATCGTCAAGGTGCGATGGAACTCAAGACGTGGACCTGAATATACTTGGGAACGTGAGGATCAGATGAAGAAAAAGTATCCTCACTTGTTCGAGCAAACATCCACGGAAACTCATGGTATGATTTAATTTTGGGGACCAAAATTCCTTAACGGGAGGAGGATGTGACAACCCTAAAACTTTTTGCTTTCTTTCCCCAGCGACGATAGCAACGACGACAGCTGATGCTGCGAACGCTACGACACAAGAATAATTTTCGGGACGAAAATTCCAATTTCAGGGGAATGATGTGACACCCGAGAATTTCAAGGTTAACTTCCGTTAGACAAACCCGTTAGTTACGTTATAAGTGTTAACTTAAGTAACTAATGCATAACTAGGCCGAATACGTCCACGACCTTTGGTTGATCACCGAACCCGCCCATATGTGTTATGTGTTCATCATTGATTGTCTTCATTGATTGTCTCTATGTGCAATATGATTTAAATGCATGACCTACTATTGTGAATAGCATGATTAATTGTAAATACTTGATTATGTGAAAATTGCCTAAATTTGGTAGTCAGCGAAACTACCGAGCGAAACTATAGATTCGCCCGGTAGCTGGCTAGACTGATCAATGTACCCGAGATTAGAGCCAGTTTCGCCAGCCAGCGAAACTGCCAGCGAAACTAGCCTCTGATATAAATAAACTTAATAAACCCTAAGTAGCCTCATTTGCCTCATTTCACAATCAACACACACACACACTTCTCTGGAACCTGGTCAGCCGAGAATACCATCAAGAGACCAAGATCTTAGCCTCTAGACCATCATCTCATCTCCTTCATCGATTCTAGAATCATCCGTGAGTCCCAAAAACTATGTTTTAAGCTTTTCTATATGTTTTCTTCTTAAAGCATGCCTAAACCTACATGAAATCACTTGATCTCTTAATATGTTGCTTTAGGATGCTAGATCTACATTAAAGTCAGAAACTTTACGTGTAAAAACAAACCATGATGATGATTTATGCTAGAATAGGTCTTTTTAGGTTAAAATGTGCTTTTTGGTGATTTGATGACAAAATGCATGTTAAACGTGTTAAAGTTGCTTGATTTATGTTGGTAAATGCCTATGGATGCTAGATAATGAATTGCATGTATGATCAGAAGCTGTTAGGTTGATTTTTAGGCAAATCCGTATGTTTTTCGCGACCAGCGAAACTGTGTGTTCTCTGGGCGAAACTAAGTAGCGAAATTATATCTCCTTCCAGCGACACTGACCAGCGAAACTATAGTGTCGCCGGGAACCTGACCAGACCAGCTCGAGCGAAACTATCGAGCGAAATACCTGAACGAAAGTTCAAACCAGTTTCCCTGCGAAACTAGGCTAGCGAAACTGCGTCAGCAGTTTCGGGCGAAACTAGCCTAGCGAAACTGTGTTACCGGGCATTGCCTAGCGAAAGTGCTGCCCGTGCACCTAGCGAAACTGCCTAGCGAAACTATGCTAGCGAAACTAAGGCTTGACCTAAAAACCAAACTTGTGAAATTTGCTTAAGTGTTATGCCATGACTTACATGATTATGCCATGATGAAACATGTTTGATTTCTGATTTATATGAACCCTTATCTATGATCAACCATTGGTGTCGTGTGTCGGTATGTCGAGTCATAGTTGCAACGTGCTATGTTATGGGCCATAGTGACGTTAAGTAAAGATTAGACACGAAACTAATACCTAAGACCTAAACGTGTTCTAGGTCTTCGTTAAACAACAATATTCGGATTACTTGAAGAGTAGCTGTGCAACCAAAGGTGAGTGTCACTAACCCGCTTACCGTGAGTCCGATGGGCCACACAGAATAACTTAACGAAAACAATGCTGATAAACTCGAGAGTGCTAGGCACCTCACTGATAAACATGAGAACCCGGGATGCTCGGCACCCACTTGATGAACTGAAGTGTTTTATGGGAACACTTGTGAACTCTGATCAAACTGCTTTTTGAAACAAAACTGAAAACATTTTAATATGGCTAGTGTAGGTTAAAGTCTAAACCATATGATATCACATGTTTTCTAAGGATGCCTTATAACTTAAAAGTCCTCAACTTAATTGTGCCATTAATTTGTGAAAGCGAGGGGATGTTGGGTAGATCTACTGGAGTTTGACAAACTCCGCCCCGTGGCACGGGAAGTGCACGGAGGAACAATATCAGCCTATTTGACCGTGGTCCCGAGAGGACACGGGGGAGGCAGAAACCGCGATGACTTGGTCCGCACCGTACGGGATGGCTCGGCCCCCACAAAATAAGTCAGCTTTGGTACAAACTTCCTTAGAGCATGGAACAACGGATTAGCTACCCGCGATATCGGTTGAGTCCTTTAACTTTACGGAACTAGTACATACCCGATGACGTGGTCACGGACAAACCCTTTATAAACTGAGAATTAAATACGAGCATTGCTTTTCACAAATGAATATTTTGTAAGTACATTTTGATACGAACTATGATTATGTGACCGGGCCAATGCATGACAAGCCCACTGTGAACTCACCAACCGTTAGGTTGACACTTGCGTGGTTTAAACTTTTGCAGATCGCTAAGGAGTATCCGGAGCGGGTTGGCATGGCACGTGAAGACCTTTATTTTAATTGAACTATTTCGGGAATTTAAAACAACGTTTATGTAAGGCACGTGGTTAGTGCTAAAGACAAATATAACTTTTCCGCTGCGTATGTAATTGAAGACTTTGATTTATAACTTGTGTTTGAACTAACCCTGATTCGTTTAGTATTTGTAACTATGGTTGTGGATCCTGGTCTAGTCGCGCCCCTTAACGGTATAAACTCCGTTAGTGGTATTTTGGGGGTGCGACAGATATTCACTCAAAACAGGTACGATACTATTGATACGGATAATTTGGAAGTGTTACAAGAGGCAAGCACCTCTTCAACCAAGAATTCTCATGGATAGCCGGTTTTGTTGGAGGCGCTGGGTTGGAGTGGCTGGTAGTGGCTTTGTCTTTGATGATGGAGGATGATTTCTCTTTGTTTATGTGTTTTGTCTACTATTTCAATCATTGTAATGATTAGTGGTAGGCTAGTTTACTTTGGCTAGTTTGGTGCAATTTGTTTTTCTTGGTTTTTTGTTACGTATATGGGGTATGCCCTGTATATGAATTAGTGTGGAACTCATCCACACTACTTGTACTTCAGTTATCGGTTGTCATTAATGAATCACCGGGGTAACCCTTTACCTAAAAAAAAAAAATAAGAGACCTGTTGAAATCACTGATCCTGTGAATGCCTAACCCACCTTCCGATTTAGGCACACAAACCTCTTTCCACGCCACCTTAGCCTGCCCATGATACTTGGACCCAATACCCCAAAGAAAGTCACACATCTTAGCCTCAAGCTCCTTAATGACACGGCTAGGAAGAATAAACATCAAAGACCAATAAACCTGCATAGAAGACAGACCAGAGACAACCAACTGTAACCTCCCAGCAGTAGACAGGTATTTGTTCAGCCAGCTCGAGATACGAGTATTAAGTCTTTCCACCAGAATGTTGCAATCAGAATATCGGAGACGAGTCGATAACAGAGGCACACCCAGGTATCTAACCGGGAGCTTTCCTGAAACATTGCACCTTTAATATTATCTGAAACATTGCAGAAGAAAACAGTGCTATTTTGAACACTAGGCACCAGCCTAGACATATCAGCAAAATCCTGAAGGGCACGTAAAATACACTTAGTCGAAAAAACATCCCCATGTGCAAAATAAGAACAAGTCATCCGCAAAGCAAACATCCCCGGAGAACATCCTATCCTACACAACAAATAACAGACAACCGAGCTTCACACAACAACATAGGGCGACCAATAGAAACTAAGTAATAGATTAGAGGATTACACTACGACCCAACCAGAATCAATCAGTAAGACTAACCAGGGACAATGGACCACGATTTCCCCTACTTTAGGAATGAGACTGGGGGTTTAGGAGACTCAGGTGAGTAATGGATGCAACATGGATTTCTTTAAAGAATCCCAACTCAATCACATAGATTCACATAGATTCACATCGATTCACATCGGTCACATCGGTCATATTGATTCACATTGATTCACATCGGTCACATCGGTCACAATGACTCACATAGATTCACATTGATTCACATCGATAACATCGGTCAGATAGAATAAACCAATACTAATAATAATAATAAACAAAAATTTGGAGCTTCAGACTTCTTATCTAACTAAAGCGTCAAGTTCTGGCGAACTAGATGGGTAGCGACCCACATCTGGTTTACCTTACGAGACACGACATCTGGACAGAATCCGAATCAGCCCTCGCTAAAACCTAAGACCTAGACCCCACAACCAATATCGATCGTATGCTAAGCTAGTATCACACACAATCGTTGGTGGCAGCGCGTATGAGTCTCTGATTTAGCAAGAGTAGAGTAATGATCAACACTCGAATTAACGTTACGCAACCGTAAAATCAAGTGATGAGCACAAAAGGCTTAAAACAAATGACACCCAAAAGAAATCGAATACCATGAACTAAACGGAAAACCACGCATTGGATGCCATGAGCCGATTAGCACTCGCTCGGGTGTCACGACTAACGTAATCCGAACGGTACATTTCAGAACATCATGACTCCTTTGAATTGGAATGAACTGCATGATTCGTGGTGTATGAATTCGATGGCATGAATTGAATTACATGATCCAAGGCGCATGAATTCGATAACATGAATCGAACAACACGTCCCGAAATACATGTATTGATAACGTGAACCGAACCATGTACCGATAACATGAACCGAACAACATGCTTCGAAATACATGCATTGATAACATGAACCGAACCACATGACTCAAAATTCATGTACCCATTGTTATAAACCAGGTAGCATGACTCGAGATACATGAACCCAATAAGATGAATCGAATAGCATGACTTTAAATACATGAGCCCGATAACATGAATCGAATAGCATGACTCGAAGTACATGAGCCCGATAACACGAACCGAACATCATGACTCGAAGTACATGGGTTCGATAACATAAATCGACTATCACGACTAGAAATACATGAACTCAATAACATGGACCGAATAACATAACTTAAATTAACATAAATCGAATACCATGACTTGAAGCACGAGAGATCCGATATTATAACCATATCTTGAAATTTTGAATAACTTGATTAATAGTGATTACTGATCACATCCATCCATAGTACCCTTCAGATGAGGCCATAGATTTAGAATTAAATGATGCACTCGATGAAATAGATTAACAAACCAACAATCGGTGACATAATGATAGAGTGAAGAAAGACTGATTCACAACCGAAACAATCATTAAAGACATGCATAATCAGAGTCCAATGTAAGGGCTAAAACCATGAAATTATGGACATTCAGTCTAAAATTAGAATCATGAGTCAACGGTAAAGCAATGCCAGGCAAATCTAGGGATGAGACGTGCACAGATCGATTCCACAAACCGACTATTGAGTAAATCAAGACCCAAATTTACGGACCTAACTAGCCGAACACCCTGGAATTTCTGGTCTGAATACAAACGAGTTTCCCCACGATAGAGATCAAGGATGAGAAATGAGCAAATTCATATGCCTATGAGGGCGATCACGAATTTGGAAAAAGTGCCGCGAAGTGCCGGCTGAAACATGTGATTCAGAACCAGACACTACTGCAAATCAGATACAAACGAAAGCCGAGACGCATAATGGGCATAGATTAAGAATACTTAACAAAATGGGCGAGACAAAACCCATAAGGAAGACACGGTCGGGCAGAGGCGGACGGTTCCCCGAGTGTTAGAGACGATAAGGTGACTGGCAACTGGAGTCGCACAGGCATAAGCAATGTGAAAGTCGATCTAGTGAAAGGGAGGAAGACCCGATGTATCTTTGGATGTCTCCGATTCCCATTTCATTATGATGAACTTCCACAATTTTGTGTCCTAGATGCATGCATTCCATCCGCAAGTAATTGTGGACTGAAGCCCACAATCTGGTTTATCGTCGAGGGTTGTCGGACCTGAGTGTCCGGGCGAGATATGAATGATTTCCTTAAAGCATACAGGTTCTTAATGATAGCTGAAATAAAACTTCGAAGGTACGCTGATATAAGAGGGAAATGATCTGAAGGTGCTAACGGTGAGCAGTGTTCAAAAACGAATATCAACGAGTTGGGTCACGAAGCAGACATAACTCAATGATTATGAAGATCAAACTTTGAACGGATAGATTTGATACTGGTACGTGTATAAGGTTATCTACTCGAAATGCCATATACTCATAAACTCATACACATGTAATCCCGTAAACATGTGGACTTGTAAACTCATTAATTTCCAAACGGGCATACTCCCCAACACACATACCTAGAGGATACACGAGATATATTAAAGGCGGCATTTAAAATGGCTAACTTGAAAATTTTAATAACAAAGGAGAGTCATGTGCGCGTAGACTCATAACCCGCTTATGTGCCCACTTGTTTACATGTATGCATGTAATCCCGTAACCACACAACTTGTAAACTTGCAGACCCATCGACGAGAATTCACCCAACATACACACAACAAATAAGAATGGTATAATGAACAAACGATTCAGAATCCTAACGATACAACTCATATCTGGGTACATAAGTGCATAAAAGACTTAGAACAATAAGGTTTAAAATGACATCAATATAAAGGAAATCACTACACAGAAAGTCGACAATCTCAAACGATTACAAAGCATCAACATAAGACTCATCAAACAACATCCGAGCAAGAAGATCCAGCATGGGGTCCACAGACAGCATCAGCCGTTGACGGCAACGTTAACTGTAGCTAACAGTGGATTCGCCAGAGGAGTGCGATCAAGGGTACCATAGTAATAGCAATCATAGGTGGAGACTAAGGTAGTCTGGCGAACAACAAGGGATTGAGCATGCATGGGCACCACATGTTCAAACATTTGAGGCTGAGCTCGAGCTCGCTGGTTACTGGTGCACCCGAGATGGCTGGATTGGCGACAGATACCCACATTATGACCCAAAAGTCCACAGTTTGTGCACTGCCAATATAGAAGGTGGGTAGGGTGATGATGGTTGCACCGATTGCATAAAGGGTGAAGTCCCAAGTAGGGGCTTCTTAGCTTGCGGCACAACGGGAACACCTTGAGTGACAGGAGGTGCCGGAAAATCAACATCAATTAGAGCCTCAGGGGTTGTGGCCCTAGCAGTAGCCTTAGTCTTTCTCTTCTTCTTGCTGGTTCTGTTAGAGGAGGACCCAACACCCGAGTTTCCTTATGTTAGATCGGTGGCATTGGCATTGAGAGCTTGCTGAATTAAATCCGGGAGGAGAGCCGTCACTTGACGTACAACTTCCTGAGCCACCGAACGGCCGCGGAGACGAATACAACGATCCATGCTAAGAAAAGGAGAAGAAATCATGGGTCAATGGGTTAAGTGTGTGATAGTGAGATGGTGTAACTCAGATTATCATAGATTATTGAAAATTTTACATACAACGCGTAAAACAAAAAATCGAATGATTTTCGAAAAACATACGGAATAGCCCTCATTTCCCGAGTGGAAAACTACAACCGTGACTGATCAGAGTAAGGTCTAGTGTTTGACATGCTTTGGCCTAATAGATTTCAGCACTCTTATCGGGGCGTCCTAGGTGAGCGTCCGAGTCCGTTAAGTCAAATTTGTAAGCAACGCTTTTCTAGTCAGAGACCCTAACTACCGATGCTTCCACCCTTCCAGTTACTACATGTCAATCACTAAGACCCCGATTATGACGAGATCATAAAATCGGAAATCAACATCCTAACTGGTACGTAAGGCATCATTACTAAGGAAAGAGGCTAGGAAGCCTCAAGTGAATTGTGTATAAGTGTGTGCTAATCGATAAGAGCAACAGCTAAACATGCAAGATTTAGAAACAATTATAGGACATATAAATCATATAGGAATGCTATGCATGAGGCACTCATGCAGGACACCTAAGGCATAAGTCTAGGTCAAGCCGGTTCTAATAACCTATATCTCTATAGCCGTGGCTCTGATACCAATCTGTCACAACCCAACCGACGGCAAAGTACGTCGGGGCGCGATGATTGCCTAGATGCACACAACACTATTTAATGTTGCGATATTCTTAATCAACCCATTTCATATAATTATTCATTACACTACAAAATATGATTCGACAAAGCAAGACAAATTAATTTAATTAATTAGGTCACGCTAAGTCCGCATGCGATCCTATGGTGTCATCATCAAGGCTAAACATCATCAAACTGCACAACCTGCAACATGTATAAAATAAAGGTCAACTACGAATAGTTGGTGAGTAAACATAGGTTTAGTGTACTACATAGATTAAAACATGCGAGCCAATGTGTTAAGCACGATCAAGTATGATAACCACAATGATATAGAGCAAATAGGGGGTGCATGAGCCAACCCTAACCTCAAGGTTTCCAATCACAAGGCGCCACACGCGAGGCAGGCCAAGTGGGCTTGTCAGGCCAATAGACCTATCACTGTAACCCCAGCTTTTTACATCTAATGTCACGTGAGTACGAACTTGATAACGAGCTTGATCATAACCATTCATGAATAAACACACAAGTTTACATATAAGAGTACACATAATCACATAGAATTCGCATGTTTTTAGAGTAAAGAATATTGAGTAAGGGTTTTAAATACGATACATGTTGCACCCTAAATCGTTTAAATAAAGAGGGGCTATGAATACTCACCTTGGATTGATCGTAATGAGCCTCGTAAATAGAACGATTCAAAGGTCACAGATTTGGTCCTATTGTATAAAAGATAAGATGTTATGATTTGGATTTTGGCCAGGAGTTAGAGTTTTGCCAAATGGATGTGCGAAAATTGGTTTTTAGATTAGTGCACTACTTTTAGAATTTTAACAGCTTGCGGAATATAACTTTAGGTGGGATTGTAAAATTTCAAACATCTTCCAAAAATCAACAAAATTTACAAATTACTAGTTTAATGTATCCCGAACAACTTATGTATAGAATGAGTCTTATGAAAATGCTAGGAAGCTGCTCAAAATAGCCTCACAAGACAAGAGGTGCTAAAACATGCATTTGTCTTGTAGGGACTGTTGTGAAGTCCTTGGGTTGAGTTAGGACACGAGTAAACTATCGTTGGAAAGCTAACTCAATGAACTTAAACATGGAGTTTGAGTTTGTTCAGTTTCTGTTTGTTATGACCAAGATATGGCCTCCTAAAGTAATCCTAACATTCTGTCTAAATTCTATAATCGCATGTAGTGCATGGTTTAAGGTTAATAAAATTCAAACGAACTCTTTTTATTAGTTTAACCACTTTTATATGTTATATAACATACATAACATTTATTTTCTTTAACAACTAAACCATATAACAAGAACATATCACAAAGTTGAACCATTATAAATACTTAAGTTAGGTAAGTGATAAAACATGAAATGAAGGAGATTTTTCTCACATAAATGAGCAGCGGGAACGTAGGGGGGGACCAACGAGACTTTAGTGGCACATGAAACAATTCAAGATAGACTTGAGTATGGCTTGCTAATGTCCGAAACTAATGCTAGAGCTGTTGTCCAAAACAGTGAATAAAACAACATGAAAAGCGGGCTTTTCGGTAGGCCTGGCAATCCCAACCCAGACACCTTAATTTGGGTTGTTTTGGGTATTTTCGTTATGTCTTTGGGTCTTTTGGGTCAAGCATTATTTAGGGAGGGTCTAAATGGGCCAAATGAAAAAGAATAACAAAGAAAAATGGGCTAGAATGGGCAATTAAGCAAAAGAGGATGGGTCAGACGGGGCATAAAAATTTTCCCTACCCAAACCAGTAAACCACGGTCGCTGTCTTCTCTTAGAAAGTTAGAATTCAGAAACCAAAATCGCTGTCTTCGTCCACCTTCTTCCACCGTCCACCACCGTCCACCACCGTCATCCACCATCGACCACCGTCGTCCACCTTCGTCCACCGTCCACCACCGTCGACCATCGTCGACTATTGAAGCGCTACTTGAAGAAATCCCCAAATCTGAACCCTAATCGCCTCCGATTGGAACCTTGTTGATTCTCCGAGACAAATATACGGGTAAATCCATCGTTCACCATCAGACTCTTCACTCTCGTCTCTCGCTAATCCATCGCTAATCTGCTCAAGACAGCTTAACCATCGCTGTTGTTTTTTGCTCAGTGCTCACCGGCGCTAATATTCTCCACCGGCGCTGCTCCACGGCTCCACCCATTTGTTCAAGGTACGAATTCTATTTCCTTCTATTTTTGTTCTGATTTCACTCCTCAATTGTGACTTTTCTGTTTATTGTTGTGTGCACACAACCTGTTCGACTAAATGCCTGTGATAAATCACTCATAAAAAACTCAAATCTTGACTAAGTTCTCTATCTCAAGCTATTGTTAATTTGTTTACAGAAGTGATAAAGTGATAACGTATGATCTTGAAGTTTTTTTAAGCTAAATCTATTCAATTTGTTTTTTTTCTTTTCTTTTCTGGATTTGAAGTTAAGTTTTTAATTAAACGGTGTATCAGTTTACTATAAGATTCTTCACATATTATCTGAAAGGTGAGTTTTTTGTAATGTTTTTCTAATTACATTGTGGATAAAATTATATAAATGTAAAAGTAGGATTGGAGATCATAAGATTGTGTGTTTGTCATTGTGATTTCATTCCATATTTTCATTTGTTAGATTACCATGTTTGTATTTTAATCCTAATTTAGATTAGCAAGCAACCTTCATACTTCGCTTATATAAGTTCCCTTCAGTTGATTTCTGGAGTTGTTACTTGTTATTTGTTAAGTTTGTTTGATTTTTCTATTTGTTACTTGTTTGACCTTTAGGCATTTTTATTATTGTAGTAGAAATGTCAAACCACACTGATTCTACACAATCAGTTGTAGGCGAGGATGAAGTTAGTTCAACTAGAGATTTTTCAGTTTGGGATTATTTTGAAATACTACCTACTGAACCTGATGGTGATGGACATAGGAAAGCAAGTTGTACTGCTTGTGGAAAGGTGTTAAGTGCTAGGAAAGAATCAGGAACATCTAACATGAAACGCCATGTTCCTAAGTGTTTTAATATTGATGAACCCGATCAACCAAAAAAACGCGCCCCTTTAGATCAAGCGATGTATAGGGAGAAATTAGCATATTCCATCATCAAACATAATTACCCTTTTAGTTAACTATGAAGGAAAAATCTTTTTCCAGAAGTGAACATTTAGATTCGGTATGTCATGCATTTAAAATGCATTTTCAATTGGTTCACATAGGTTTTTTTATCTCAACCCATTCTGACCCGTGCCCGTTTTGGCCCGTGCCCGTTTTGGCCCGTGCCCGTTTTGGCCCGTGTCCGTTTTGGCCCGTGCCCGTTTTGGCCCGTACCCGTTCTGCCCGTGCCCGTATTAACCCAAACTGAATTAGCCCGTTTGGGTCCGAGCCCATTCTGACCCGAACCCAGATTAACCCGCCAGCCTGCCCAGCCCATTTTGCCAGGCCTACTTTTCGGTGTCTAAACGGGTCGAAAAGGGCTGTTTTGAGACCGTAACCAAAAGGGAACAAAATGGTGAGGATTTATACCTGAAATGTGAGTTTCAAGGCTGAGATCTGGACCGAAACACTCCCCTGATTACTATTGAAGTTGGAGCCGAACCAAAGTCGAAAATGATGGGTTTGGAGCCGAGAATTAGAGGATGTAAGTGATTTAATGTGTTTACAATTTAGGAGTTTGGATTTGTGTGTGAAAGGGTCGGAGGTCTAGAAGTAGAGAAGTGTGAAATTGGGTGTTTGTTTATAATAGAAGGAGATTTGAATTACATGGCGAAAATGGGTGAATTTGTTTGTGGAAAATTCTGGTGGTTGGAAAATGAATCGATCAATAGGAAGAAGAGAAAGAAGAAATGGGTTTCTATGTATATATATTTTTGGTTATGAGCTCTCAAGGGTTTTTAAGTTGGTGGAAGGAACCGTGATCTTGCCCATGTTTGTAGACCATTGAAGGCAAAAAAAAAGTTGGGGAGATCACATACTTTAATCAATGTATGTCCAATTTGTGTAAATTAAGAGAGGTGGCAGTAAGCTAGGTTCATTCATTTGGTGAGGTAAGAATTGTGGTGTAGAAAGTGGAGTCAAACATTCCTAAAGTGTTTAAAAAGAGACGTTAGAGCCATGTAAAGGAAAACAAGATTTAATGCGGTAATTGGTGTATGTTGAGTATGATTTTCAATAAATGGGTCTTTATGTGATTGTTTCCATACATCGAGTATCTTTCGAGTATAATGGGTATAGATCCGAAATAAATAGAAATGAATAGTTTTATCAAAACAGCTTAATAAAAATAGCGCTTGATGTTAAATGGTTCCTTGGTGATAGTTGTATATGTTTAGATGCGATCAAATCATTTTTACGCGTGAAACGTTTGCGTTAATATAAAAACGAAACATAAATATATTTTAATCATTAAAATATATTAATTGATTAAAATATATTAATAGGCGTTGAGATATATCACTAGCGGACATGACTAAAGCATAGATAATTGTATTAAAAGAACAAAAATTAATATAAAAAAAATCCACACCGATCGTTGCTCGCATAAAAGTTGAGATTACACAGAAAATTCAAAACGGGCCAGGTTTCGAATATGTAAAATGGACAGATGTTACATCAAGTATAAGAAGCAACAATAAACGATAAATAAAAAAAGTTAATAAACATATACGATTAGATGATCAAATTGTTGATTACTATTACAACTCGATTTCAGTCTAGCACACAGGTTTCGGTTTAGCCACATAAATCTTTCTCTGGTCTCTCTCAAATCTCGAATTCCCTCTCACTCTCTCTCTTGTGTCTATTTCGGCAAACCTAGCTAGTCGGATGTGAGTTTGCTTAAATACAAACTCACACATTGATTACATGGGCCAAAGCCCTTAGTCCCTCTACCCCAAACCGTATTTTTACAAGAACAAACACATAATTAAATAACGCCCAATAATTAAACATATATAACCCAAGCCCTAACCCATTTAATACAACTCGATTTCTGTATAGCACACATGTTTTTGTTAAGCAACAAAAATCTTTCTCTTGTCTCTCTCAAGTCACGAATTCGCTCACTCTCACTTGTCTCTATTTCAGCAAACCGTAGCTAGTAGGATGTGAGTTTGTTTAAAGAAAAACTCACACATCTATTACATGGGCCAAAGCCCTTTGCCCCTCTAGTTCAAACAGTATTTTAGAAGAACAAACACATAATTAACAACACCCAATCACAAAACATGGATAACCCAATCCCAAAGCCATTTAATACACAAGCCTCATCATTTATCAATTATAGTCCAAACACGATATCAATGATCAATCACGAATGCCGAATCCAAGTGAAGTTAATAAACACTTACGATTAGATGATCAAATCGTTGATTACTATTACAACTCGATTTCTGTCTAGCACACAGGTTTCGGTTTTGCAACCGAAATCTTTCTCTGGTCTCTCTCAAGTAACAAACTTCCTGTCTCTCTTGTGTCTATTTTGGTAAACCTAGCTAGTGCAATGTGAGTTTCTTTGAATACAAACTCACACATTTATTACATGGGCCAAAGCCCTTTGCCCCTCCACCGCAACCATATTTTACAAGCCCAAACACATAATTAACTAACACCCAATCATTAAACACAGATAACCCAAGCCGTAACCCATTTAATACACAAGCCTCATCATTTTTTGATTATAGTCCAAACACGATATCAATAATTAATCATAAATGCGAAATCTAAGTGACTGATTGAATCAAGTAGGAGAAGGAATAATAAACAATGAATCAACAAACTTAATAAACCCTTACAATTAGATGATCAAATCGTTGATTACTATTACAACTCGATTTTTGTATAGCACATAGGTTTTTGTTAAGCCACAAAATCTTTCTCTAGTCTCTCTTAAGTCACGAATTCCCTCTCTCTCTCTCTCTCTCTTGTCTCTATTTCGGTGAACCTTAGCTAGTAGAATGTGAGTTTGTTTAAATAAAAACTAACACATTTATTACATGGGCCAAAGCCCTTAGCCCCTCTAGTTCAAACATTATTCCAAGAACAAACACATAATTAACTAACACTCAATCACAAAACATGGATAACCCAAGCGCAAAGTCATTTAATACACATTCCTCATCATTTATCGATTATAGCCCAAACACGATATCAATGATCAATCACGAATGCCGAATCCAAGTGAAGTTAATAAACACTTACGATTAGATGATCAAATCGTTGATTACTTTTACAACTCGATTTCTGTCTAGCACACAGGTTTCGGTTATGCAACCGAAATCTTTCTCTGGTCTCTCTCAAGTAACAAATTCCCTCTCTCTCTTGTGTATATTTTGGTAAACCTAGCTAGTGCAATGTGAGTTTCTTTGAATACAAACTCACACATTTATTACATGGGCCAAGGCCCTTTGCCCCTTCACCGCAACCATATTTTACAAGCCCAAACACATAATTAACTAACAATCATTAAACATAGAAAACCCAAGCCGTAACCCATTTAATACACAAGCCTCATCATTTTTCTATTATATTCCAAAGAAGATATCAATGATCAATCATGAATACGAAATCCAAGTGATTGATTGAATCTAGTAGGAGAAGGAATAATAAACGATGAATCAACAAACTAAATAAACCCTTACAATTATATGATCAAATCGTTGATTACTATTACCACTCGATTTCTGTATAGCACACAGGTTTTTGTTAAGCCACAAAAATCTTTCTCTTGTCTCTCTCAAGTCACGAATTTGCTCACTTTTTCTTGTCTCTATTTCGGCGAACCTTAGCTAGTAGGATGTGGGTTTGTTTCAATAAAAACTCACACATTTATTACATGGGCCAAAGCCCTTTGCCCCTCTAGTTCAAACAGTATTTTACAAGAACAAACACATAATTAACAACACCCAATCACAAAACATGGATAACCCATGCCCAAAGCCGTTTAATACACAAGCCTCATCATTTATCGATTATAGTCCAAACACGATATCAATGATCAATCACGAATGCCGAATCCAAATGAAGTTAATAAACACTTACGATTAGATGATCAAATCGTTGATTACTATTACAACTCGATTTCTGTTTAGCACACAGGTTTCGGTTATGCCACCGAAATCTTTCTCTGGCCTCTCTCAAGTAGCAAATTCCCTCTCTCTCTTGTGTCTATTTTGGTAAACCTTGCTAGTGCAATGTGAGTTTCCTTAAATAGAAACTCAAACTTTTATTACATGGGCCAAAGCCCTTTGCCCCTCCACCGCAAACCATATTTTACAAGCCCAAACACATAATTAACTAACACCCAATCATTAAACATAGATAACCCAAGCCGTAACACATTTAATATAGAAGCCTCATCATTTTTCGATTATAGTCCAAACACGATATCAATGATCAATCATGAATGCGAAATTCAAGTGATTGATTGAACCAAGTAGGAGAAGGAATAATAAACGATAAATCGACAAACTTAATAAACCCTTACTATTAGATGATCAAATCGTTGATTACTATTGCAACTCAATTTCTGTATAGCACATAGGTTTTTGTTAAACCGCACAAATCTTTCTCTTGTCTCTCTCAAGTCACGAATTCCCTCTCTCTCTCTCTCTCTCTTGTCTCTATTTCGGCGAACCTTAGCTAGTAGGATGTGAGTTTGTTTAAATAATAACTCAAAAATTTATTACATGGGCCAAAGCCCTTTGCCGCTCTAGTTCAAACCGTATTTTACAAGAACAAACACATAATTAACTAACACCCAATCACAAAACATGGATAAACCAAGCCCAAAGCCATTTAATACACAAGCCTCATCATTTATCTATTATAGTCCAAACACGATACTAAAGATCAATCACGAATGCCGAATCCAAGTGAAGTTAATAAACACTTACGATTAGATGATCAAATCGTTAATTACTAGCACACAGGTTTCGATTATGCCACCGAAATCTTTCTTTGGTCTCTCTCAAGTAACAAATTCCTTCTGTCTCTCTCTTGTGTCTATTTTGGTAAACCTAGCTAGTGCAATGTGAGTTTGTTTCAGCGAACCTTAGCTAGTACGATGTGAGTTTGTTTAAATATAAAAATCTCAAATTTATTACACGGGCCAAAACCCTTTGTCCCTCTAGTCCAAACGGTATTTTAGAAGACGTAACACATAATTATCTAACACCCAATCATTAAAAATGGATAACCCAAGCCCTAACCTGTTTAATACACAAGCCTCATCATTTTTCGACTATAGTCCAAACACGATATCAATGGTCAATCATGAATGCGGAATCCAAGTGATTGATTGAATCAAGTAGGAGAATGAATAATAAACGATAAATCAACAAACTTAATAAACACTTACGATTAGATGATCAAATCGTTGATTACTATTACAACTCGATTTTTGTCTAGCACACAGGTTTCGGTTAAGGCACCGAAATTATTCTTTGGTCTCTCTCAAGTCACGAATTCCCTCTCTCTCTCTTGTGTCTATTTCGGCGAACCTTAGCTAGTAGGATGTGAGTTTGTTTAAAAATACAAACTCACACATTTATTACAAGGGTCAAAGTCATTTCTCCCTCTAGTCCAAACCGTATTTTACAAGAAAAAACACATAATTAACTAACACACAATTATTAAACATTGATAACCCAAGCCCAACTCCATTTAATACACATGCCTCATCATTTATCCATTATAGTCCAAACACGATATCAATGATCAATCATGAGTGCGGAATCCAAATGATTGATTGAATCAAGTATGAGAAGCAATAATAAACGATGAATCAACAAAGTTAATAAACACTTACATTTAGATGATCAAATCGTTGATTAGTATTACAACTCGATTTCAGTCTAGCACACAGGTTTCGGTTATGCCACATAAATCTTTCTCTCATGTCTCTCAGTTCACAAATTCCCCATCTCTCTCTCTCTTGTATCTATTTCAGCAAACGTAGCTAATGCGATTGAAGTTTGTTTAAATACAAACTCACATGGGCCAAAGCCCTTTGTCCTCTATCCCAAACCGTATGTTACAAGAACAAACACTTAATTAACTAAGACCCAATCATCAAACATGGATAACCTAAGCGCTAACCCGTTTAATACACAAGCCTCATCATTTTTCGATTATAGTCCAAACAAGATATCAATGATCAGTCACAATGTATGTGGAATCTCGTGCCATGTTAGAAGAAAGATATCGGATCTTGATGATGAATCAGCACAGCCCATGCCCAAGCTAGCACGCCCCCGTGTCATGTTAGAAGAAAAGTACCAGATCTTGATGCTGAGTCAGGACGACCCGTGCCCAAACTTACACGCCCCATGCCATGTCAGACTTTAGCCTATAAATAGTGGACTCCTCTTCATTTGCAACTTGCTCAATTCTTTTCTTTCTCTCTTACGGTTTTGAGTTATTTGGTGTTTTTGAGTCTTGTCATCGAGTTTATAAGAACTTTAACTTAAGCAAGATATTGTAAGCATTTTGTCTATGAAATCTTCTTTTTCTCTTAAGTAAATCTTTAAAGCCATGTTTGGCTAAATTCTTATACTTACTTTGGAGGTGACAAACCTTTGGTGGATTGGGTAATGACCTCCTAAGTTTGCTTAAGGTGTGTCTAATGACTTTATGAAAACCCTTTTTATTGAAAGTTTATTATTGATTTTCTGAACCAAACGTGCTCTTCGTATCACAGATCATTTGGAGAGTCGAAATCCCAAAGGCCGGACTTGACACCCGGGTCGGGGGACGATGCATGATCCGAAAGGTGACTCGCGCCCATGCTACATGATACGATCGAGGTCCTTATGTCTATGTAAGCAAACTCGGCTGACCACGTAGGTGCGGGCTGAAAGTATTTGGTTAGGAATGGGGGTTGGTAATATTTTGTCACTTCACGGAAGCCGAGATGGTACGTGTTTGTGAACTTGGCTCTAGTTACGTCGGACGTACACATGCGGAGAGCTAGGTGCAAATCAAATGGACCAGAGTCCCTTAAAAAGATTACTTTCATAATAAAATAATTACGCACGCAAGGTTGTTCCCCTGCTGGTTTATGACGGCGTGTCGAGTACGGTAAGTCGCCGATTTGAGGGGCCCTGTAACTAAATGGCGTTATACCACTTTATTTGGTTACTAGCAGCACCTTCCCACGACGTTCGTACTCCTCGTAGACAGTTGATCGTGGAGATGGTGAATCAGCCTAAGATTCCGAAAGGTGGCTGGTCTTCTGCTAGTAAACGATCTTAAGCAAGACCATGAGTCCTCATTTCCCAATCTTAACCACTGGTAAGTTCTCCCAAGTAACACTAACTCTGATTTGCATAACTCTTAAATACCATCTTATTTATTTTATTTTAAAAGTATTATCTTCTAAACTAACCATAGATCTGGCTAGATGATAATAGCGGACTGATTATCTAGAGCTCTCATTTTCCATTGTGTCCTGAACGACCCCGATTCAACTTACCACTACTATACTGCATCACGATGGGTATACTAGCTCGTGTAATGTGGTGAAATAGTAGTTGTCAAGAATCTCAGGTTTTATAAATTTAAAAGCTTACAACTGCTACAAATAGGTTTGAAAAAAAATATTGTCATATTTTAAGTACACCTCAACACACGTCAAGCTTTTTGGCTTCATTGCCGGGGACACAAACGAGGATTTGGGAAAAAAATCCAAGTTAGCAGCCTAGCCAATAGATTAAATTAATTTTCTTTTTCTTAGTTTAGACTTTTACTTCTATTAGTTTTTTTTTCTTCTTATTTTTCTTTTCTCTTTTCTTCTACTCATCTATCTTTCTCTGAGAAATATTCCAAGGATGGATAATAATCCGGAGGAATATTTCAGTTACAATGATGGTTGGCCTCAGTCTGTTTGGTGTAAAATATGCGGTGGTCCCCATTACTCTCGGGACTGCTACATATTAGCACAAACGCCCGCGTTCCTACGATTGGATGTACCACCAGATGAGTCCACCAGCCATCATTATAGTTACTTTTCACAATCTGAGTCAAATAATGAGTTTTGTCAAAATTATAATCAAACTGAGCTTAACTGTAACACCCCAATCCGCTAAGGGCCGAGATATCACTATTACAAATATCAAATCAAAAACGTCCTTCATAATTAAAGCAGAGTCTAAGGAAGACATTCCAACAATTATTCCTAGAAAATCCTAATTAAAGTTTTATTACAAAATACTGAAATAACTTAAAGTCTTGATGCCCCTCGCTCTCATCCCTGAGCCCCAGGATTTCCCTGATTACCTGGAATAAGACATAGCAAACACACAAAAAGAAAATACGGCTGAGCCAAAAAGTTGCTCAGTAACGGATGAACAATAGTAAAACGAATGAGGAAAATAAGCGGAAGTAATTTCCAAAACGAGACATGTAACCGAACAGAACTTGAACAAAACGTATAACTGAATTTAACTAAACATGTAACCGAACCCAAAACATAACAAATCTACACGACGATTAATCAACAAAATAGTCGTGTAATATATAAGGAAGTACCCATAAAGCCAGAACATAGGTGTACATAGCTAGCTAGGCTAATGTACGAATAGAGACGGCGTGTGTGGCGTGCACACGTTAATCCGTCTCCCAGAACATATAACATATAACATATCACAGAACTAGGATCGATCCATACGCCCCTAGTGGCCTAAGTGCTACACAAGCACTTAATAGAGACGCCGTGAGTATTTTTAAGCACTCTCACGAAAAATGCCTCATCATTTACGCCCATATGATGGATCAGAAATGCTCAGGTACAGAGTAACAAACATATATGTTCAACAACTTAATGGAACTAGTCTAAAGGAACATGCAATAATGAGTACAAGTATAATAAGTGTACTGCATGCTACGACTATATAATTTTTTAAAAATCAGAACTTATAGCATAATAACTTTTAACAGAACGTGTTACTTATCCAAACAGACCAAAAACGGATTGAAGGCGTATAAAATGCCAAAGGTCAAATGGGTCGTATCCCGAAATAGAGAAAAAGATACTAAAAATGAAAAGGGTCGAAATCCGTACCTTTGTCAAATAGCAAGAGCAAAGCAAACAGGTCTTTTATCTTTCACAATTACTTGGCCTAAATATTAAGTCATAAGGTAACTCGAATTACTAAAATTAAGATTGATTGACGGACTTGGTAGATAACTAAGTTTCAGCGACTATGTCCTTAGAATTTTAATAACTATTTATCATGTATACTATAATAAATAAATGAAAATATTGTAAAAATAATATTATGGCTATGGATTGTAGCACGTTCCATGATTGGGTTTTTTTTAAAATCCAACTTCATTCAGATACAAAATTTTATCATAGAAGCCATATACAAGTTTCAAAAATAGGTAAACGACAAAGGAACCAACATTCACGAATTCATATACGCATGAATTCATACACACATTAGAATCACGCTTTGAGCTCCCTACTTTAGTCCCTGAAACACACTAAGTTCCATACGGTAGAATTTCACTACTAAACATCGATGATTACCGAACTCATTATGGTTACCTTAACAACAGAATCCAAAGTGATCGAGACGAGAGGCTGGGCTTGCCCGGTTGAAACAGAAGTCCACCGGTGGGAAGCGAAACGGTTTGTGAGGCACCAATGGTGGTCAAAAGCAGCGACGGGCTGCTCGGGATTAAATTATCGGAGCTTTAACCAACAACACCCCAAATACACAGTATATAATGGAAGAAGGGTGAACCAGTGGGTTACCTGTTTTGCAGAAAATAAACGATTCAGGAGCGAAGAACATGAACAGTTTGAAACAACGGTAAGTACTCGGATGAGCAACGATGGCGGCGTACACTCCCCGTAAAAGCTTAACCGTCTCAAATTGGAGGTTCGTGGGCTGAAACGAAGGACGGATACGGTGCTGATTAGACATAAATTTTAACACACACAGAGGACAAACAACAATCCTGAGTATACGTGTTTGTTACCTCAACTTGTGAAATTGAATGGTGATGAATCGGAAGCGGTTCCACGGTAGACTACGATAGGGGTCTGGTAGTGATTCACAGCCTCAACGGTGCCTTCTTCAGTTGCGGAAGTGATCAGTGCACAGGACCTCCGAGTGAACACCGGGGATTACCGATTTGGTGGTGGTTGTGGGGCGGCGATGAAGAGTTTGAGGTAGGAGGCGATGTTTGCGACTGAGAGTTTGAGGGTTTAGGATTGAGATTGAGAGAGGATTTCAGATTTACATGGTTGCTCGATCAGATGCGAGATGAGAGGGTTTAAACCTGATCGATCCCCATGGATTTCGATGGATTACTCACTTTCTTTCTTCGAGGCGGAGTGTAGGAAGTGAAGGATTGGGGTTTTAAATTTGGGTGCTACTATTCGTACCCCCTTATAATTGATTTTTACTTGTTGCACCCCCTCCCCCAACTTATAGATAATCACCACTCAAACCTTTTAATTTTAATTTTGTATATTTTAACCAATAATTTTTTTAAACAGTTTTTTTTATAAAAAAACTATAAAAAAATAAAAATCTTAAAAAAAAACTTTTTATTTTTTTAAAACTTAGAGTTCTTTAAAAAAATTAAAAGAAAACTGTTTAAAACGTTTAAAAAACTTTTTAAAAAGTTGTTTACAAAACTGTTCAGGAAACTTTTAAAAACGTTTTTAAAAATAACAGTATTAAAAAATGTTTTTAAACAGTTTTGAAAAATGATTATCGTTTTTAATTAAAAAATAAAACTGGTAATTTTTTTTTAATTGTTTAAAAAACGTTTTTTTAAAGTTGTTTAATAAATGTTTTTTTTTAAAGTTGTTTAAAAAACGTTTTTTTAATGTTAATAAAAACATTTTTATAAAAAATATGTTTAAAACGTTTTTTTTAAAATGAAAAAACTCTTTAAAAAACGTTGAAAAAAACTTAAAACGTTTTTTAAACAGTTTTAAAAAAATGATTATCTTTTTTGTTATTTTATTTAAAAAAACTGTTTAAAATAAACTATCTTTATAAAAATAATTTTATAGGGGTGGAATATGATAATTTTTAAAATAAAATCTCAGAAGGGGAGTGCAACAAATAATTAGGTGGGGTACAAATAGCCTATCCCTTAAATTTTGACTCTAAAGTCAAAAATTTAAATTCCTAAATAACTAAGATAGATAGATATAATGGTCGGTCATTTCATCAGGTTAAGATTTTTTTTAATTGATTTATATTTATTATGTTATTATTAATTATTATTGTTATTATTATTTCTTATAGGTATTACACTAACCGACATAACTGGCAAAATAACATTACAAGACAAGATTTTGAAAATGAACCATCTACTTCAAACTCTACTTCGTGTTCCCACGATTTATTCTTTGTCTGTACAAAGTGTAATGAGCAAAACTCGCAAGGCACAAGCTTTGCTTACACACCACATACAGAAAATCCACCTTATATACGCCCTAAGTCAGATCTTGAAGAAACTACAAAAAGAATGTTACAACGTATAAAAGTTCTTGAAGATTACTTCAGCCGTATACGGGAGGAGGAAAACGAAGAAGTCATAATCAAGGAAGTTCACCCAGAACCCAATGTCCCAGCTGCAACGCCAGTTTCAACAAGTCCTGAAGAAAAGGAGCTGGACGCAACCCCTTCCCTTCAGATCCTAAACACCCAAGTCAATGAAACAGGCAAGGAGGCCGAAGAAATGTCCAGACGAGATGAGACGCCTGCCTCATCATCTTCAGGTAATGGTAAGAGTAAGCCTCTTCCAACCCAGGTACACATCTCTCCACATTCTCTTGAAAGTCTTGCTAACATCCCAACCAATGCTAGATTTTCAAAGAATTATTCACTTCACCTAAACTAGATGAACTAAAACAAGTAATATTTACAAAAAAACCAATCGTCACACTTTAGACACTTTTCTGATAAAAAATATGTGCCATGCTTTATCAAAAAGAAAATACAAACTGCCATAGCTGATGATAGTACATGTAAATATGATGCCTACTATGTTGTTCAATAAACTAGAATTAGGAGAAATGACACCTTTTTGTCTGACGTTCATCCTCTCTGATCTATCTGTCCGTCTATCCAAAGGAGTTGTCAAAGATGTCCTAATCAATGTTAACGACGTTAACATCCCCTCTGATTTCGTTATCCTTGGCGATACCCCTTTAATTTTCGGAAGACCCCTCTTGGAGACTTGGAGGTCCGTGATCAACCCGGAAAATGAAGAAATGAGGCTACACCTTGGAGATCATAAACTATCTGTAAAGATCGAGAGATCTCTTGGATACCCCGCTTTGCCTATCTCTTAATCTCTGAATAAGAGCTCACCCAGTAAATCTTGGAAGAGGATACAAACCCATCTCCTATCTCTAATTACACGAAGCACGAGTCCATCCACTCTATCAACACCAACCTAGAAGACGAAGATTCCAATAGCACGCCAACAGCTGAGAATCAACCGACGCTAGAGCTAAAGGAACTTCCAGAACACCTGGAATACGCCTTTCTGGATGACGACCACACCTCGCCGGTAATTATCTCTGCACGCTTGAGCCCAAAAGAAAAGAAAGCATTGCTTGCCATCTTGCTAAAGCATAAGAAGGCTATAGCATAGGAGCTCTCAGACATCAAAGGAATAAATCCATCTTTGTGCACACACAAAATCCTAATGGAAGAGATATATAAGCATGTTGTCGAACCACAACGAAGGTTAAACCCCAAACGTACAAGAATTGGTAAAGAAGGAAATTGTCAAACTTCTGGATGCTGGTCTTATATACCCCATATCTGACAGCCCTTAGGTTAGTCCTGTTCAGGTAGTACCTAAGAAAGGGGGAATGACTGTTGTCACCAATGCCAAAGACGAACTCATTCCTACGCGCACAGTCACTGGCTAGAGAGTCTGCATAGACTATAGAAGGCTGAATGACGACACCCGAAAGGACCACTTTCCTCTTCCGTTCATAGACCAAATGCTAGAGCGTTTTCCTGGATATATGTACTATTGTTTCCTCGACGAATTCTCAGGATACTTCCAGATTCACATAGATCCTGAAGACCAAGAGGAAACAACATTTACATGTCCATAGGGCAGCTTTGCCTACAGACGCATGCCTTTTGGCTTATGCAATGCTCCTGCTACTTTTCAGCGTTGCATGGTTGCCATTTTCCATGATATGATTGAAAAATCCATGGAAGTATTCATGGATGATTTTTCGGTCTTTGGCAACTCGTTTGACCATTGTCTACAGAATCTTGAGAAAATGCTCACCCGATGCGAAGAAACCAAATTAGCTCTTAATTGGGAAAAGTGTCATTTTATGGTCCAAGAAGGCATAGTTCTTGGCCATAAAGTTTCCCAAGCTGGGATAGAAGTAGACAAGGCCAAAATTGACACTATCTCTCGTCTACCCCTACCATCTTCCGTTCACGACATCCGCAGTTTCCTCGAATATGCAGGTTTCTACCGTCGTTTCATCAAGGACTTCTCCAAGATCTCTAGGCCCTTGACGAAACTGCTGGAGAAAGAAGTAGTCCTTAACTTCGACAAAGACTGTACAGAAGCTTTCTCCCTCCTAAAGACAAACTTGTCCATGCATCTATCATGACTGCGCCTGATTGGTCTCTGCCCTTTGAGATCATGTGTGACGCTAGTGACTATGTTGTGGGGGCAGTATTAGGTCAACGGAAAGACAAACACTTCCACCCAATTTACTATGCTAGTAAAACGCTGAACGACCCCCAGGAAAACTATATAGTTACCAAAAGGGAGTTGTTAGCGGTAGTGTTTGCGTTTGACAAGTTCCGTTCATATTTGATGTTGTCAAAAACTATCGTTTTCACTGATCACGCAACCATCAGATACTTGTTCAAGAAGCAAGATGCAAACCCCGGACTCATTCGTTGGATTCTTCTACTTCAAGAGTTCGATATTGAGATAAGGGATACGAAAGGTGCTGAAAACACTGCCGCTGATCACCTGTCAAAACTTGAAAGCGATACATAGACTTCAGGACGAGAATTCAATGAAAGGTTTCCTACAGAATACCTCGAAAGGGTTGACTCTTCTGCTGAACCATGGTTTGCAGACATGGCAAACTACCTCATAAGCGGCCTCATACCTAGAGGGTTAACGCATCAACAGCGAAGAAAATTCTTCGCTGACGTTAAATATTTTATATGGGAGGACCCATACCTTTTAAAGGTATGCGCTGAACAACTTATCAGAAGATGTGTTTATGGTACCAAGACCGTTAGCATCCTTAAGTACTGTCACTCTGGACCTTGTGGTGGTCATCATGGAGCCAACGCCACCGCAAGGAAAGTCCTCGATTCTGGCTTTTACTGGCCAACTATATATCAGGACGCCCACAAACTTGTACAAGCATGTGACGCCTATCAAAGGACTAGGAACATCTCCGCACGTAATGAGATGCCCCAAAACTACATCCAAATTTGTTAGGTCTTTGATGTATGGGGACTTGACTTCATGGGACCATTCCCAACTCCGAGAGGGAACAACTACATCTTTGTGGCCGTAGAATACGTCTCAAAATGGGTCTAAGCAGAAGCTTTACCCACTAATGACAGCCGAGTAGTAGTTAAATTCCTCAAAAAGTTGTTTTCTAGATTCGGGACTCCAAGAGCCTTAATAAGTGACAGAGGTGCGCACTTTTGTAATTATCAAATGAAAAGAGTCCTGGCTCGGTATGGAGTAATCCATAGAGTCTCAATAACTTACCATCCCCAAACAAATGGGCAAGCTGAAGTGACTAACCGGGGCACAAAACGAATCCTGGAAAAAGCTGTTGGTAATAACCGAAAGGATTGGGCTGATAAACTCGATGATGCACTCTGGGCATTTCATACAGCCTATTAGAATCCAATTGGTGCCACCCATTACAGAATGGTTTACGGCAAAGCATATCATCTTCTAGTTGAATTAGAACACAACGCTTATTGGGGCCTTCGTACTCTCAACAGGGACCTTCAAAAATCAGGTCAAACTCGACTCGGTTAACGGACCGAACACGAGGAATTACGTGGCCATGCCTACAACAAGTCCAGCATCTACAAGGACCGAACCAAGAGATATCATGATTCAAAGTTGAAGAAGCTACGGAGAATTCAGGAAGGAGATAAGGTTCTGTTGTACAACTCCCGTTTGAGGTTATTTCCCAGGAAGCTAAAATCCAGATGGACTAGACCCTACCAAGTGGTTCGTGTTTACCCCTACGGTGCCGTTGACATTCGCGACAAAGATGAGACAATATTCAAAGTCAACGGCCACCGTCTAAAACTCTATGAAGGGATCTTCAACCATGACGAAGAAAACATTCCTCTAGAGGATGATACGCATAGTGCATCAACGGGTCCGGCCTAGGACCCGGAAACAAAATCAGGTCATCTATCCATAGTGTAGAAAGTCAATAAGTGGTAAAAATCGAGAAAAACGCAGGAAATTGATCAAACACGCCCCGTGTTGACCAGGCACGCCCCGTGCCCACCTGCGTAAGTGTGTGTCAGCATACGCTAACTGATTTCTACAATCCGACACAGGAGCACGCCCCCTACCCCTTCCGACACGACCCGTGTCTCTGGTCGCTGATCAGAGAATCAGAAGTCTTGAGGTAGTGTTTGGCCTAATGTGACTTCATTTTGGCTTCTTATACATGTTTCCATTCTCCTATCACTCTCACAATCAGGAAAAGAAGTCAAGAAAAAACATTCCATTTTGAGGTAATATTCTTCTTGCCCCTTTCTTTTCTTCTTCATGAGCATGCCAAATAAGGGAATGAACATCAAGATATTCTCTGCCCCTCATGGTCTTTTTCCAGCCTTTTCTTCACCATCTTTTGTTTTCTCAACCTTCCAAGCATCAAGGTTTAGCAACTAAGACCCATTTTAGTTGTTTTGAGTTTTCTAAATCTAGTTTTTGCTCAAAACAGATGCTAAACCTTGTCCTAATCTGGTTTTGAAAAAAGAAATGGAAATGGGTTGAGAAAACACAGCTTCTCTCAAATTTCAAGCCCATAGTTGATGGCCCGAAGAACAACACGAGGCGTGCCAAACTAGGCATGGGTCGTGCCACCTGTTGTTCTTGCATGAATCTTGTGCTTTCATTTTTTTTTGCAGTGATGGTGGCCATCAAGGAGATCAACAAAAGCAACTCTCAACTAGAGGCACATCCCTCGATTCATAGTTTGCTCAACCAAGTGCTAACTCTTCGAGCAAACCTTGATAAAGCTTACGAGCGGGAGTTAGAGCTCAACGAGAGAGTCAACTTTCTGGCGATATCTTTCGAGTTCCTAACATGAAGCTTGGCTAACCTGAACGAGAGGGTTGACCATTTCTTCTCGCCCCCTTTTGTCCCCTCCGACGCCCCATGGCAAGAGGCGGAGGAGTCCGACGATGTCCAGTTCATCACCGAGATGCTAGGCGATGAAATGTTCGCCGAGGTGCCCATGCTTGATGGAGCGGTTGATGATTTCATCATCAATCTTGACAGTGACGATGACGTCCCGTAGCCACCTCGCGACCAGGCGACCCAGTAGATGAACCCTCGTTTGAGATGCTGTGTAGAAGCCCATGTAGGAGTAGGTTGAATAAGTGGTTTGTTGGTAGTAATTCATGATGGATTTTGGTAGTTCTGATCATTAGACACTTCGGATGATATGAGTTATTTTGGCATGTTTTGATGATACATTTAATCATGATCTTGGATAATTGTTTTGTTAAAAAAACATGTAATATTCTTGATTAAACCACATGAATAAAATAGTTTAATTAGTTAGTTTTATTTTCAGTCTAATTGGCAGTTTGAGCTTTTGCAATGCAGGTACCAATATATCTAGTCTGAGTAAGACCGTGAGGTCATGACATTGGCGTGGTAACCATTCCACGGGATAAGCAATCAAAATACAGTAGGGATGCTGCCCAATTTTTTTTCCAAACCCAAACCATTTATATTGTCTTTGTCCAAAATTACTAATGTACGGGTACATTTAAGTTTTTGTGTAAGGCTTGATATTGTCTTTGTCTAATATCAAGCCTTACACAAAAACTTTTTCAAATAAGCTTGATATCCCTCAAACTTTTCAAAAATTTGTCATCTAAAAAGGAACGATACACATAACAGTTTTCCTCCTAAAATTTAGCCAAATTCCATTGATTTATAAACAAATTCTCAAAAATAAATTGAAATATTCCTTTATGGAAAATGAATAAATTTATTTTTTGAAAAACTCCCCTTCCCCATATTCAGTGAGGATTTGAGCCCAATTATAGCATGATCACCTATATGCATGCTCTTTCCCTAAATATTGAGAGAAACCTGGTGATCCAGCAAAGGTAGAACTTGACATGTGGATACGTTCATGAATTCCCTCTCTCTCTCTCTCTCTTGTGTCTATTTCGGCAAACCTAGCTAGTACGATGTCAGTTTGTTTAAATACAAACTCACACATTTATTACATGGGCTAAAGCCCTTTGTCCCTCTAGATCAAACCGTATTTTACAAGCTCAAACACATAATTAACTAACACCCAATCACTAAATATGGATAACAGAAGCCCAAAGCCATTTAATACACAAGCCTCATCATTTATCTACTATAGTCGAAGCACGATATCAATGATCAATCAAGAGTGCGGAATCCAAATGATTATATTGAATCAAGTATGAGAAGCAATAATAAATGATGAATCGACAAAGTTAATAAACACTTACGATTGCATGATCAAATCGTTGATTACTATTGCAACTCAATTTATGTCTAGCACACAGGTTTCGATTAAGCCACCTAAATTTTCTCTGGTATCTCTCAAGTCAAGAATTCCCTCTCTCTCCTTTCTCTATTTCAGCGAACCTTAGCTATTAGGATGTGAGTTTGTTTAAATACAAACTGGCCAAAGCTCTTTGCCCTCTAGCTCAAACCGTATTTTACAAGAACAAACACATAGTTAACTAACTACTAATCACTAAAAATGGTTAACCCAAGCCCAAACCCATTTAATACACAAGCCTCGTCATATATTGATTATAGTCAAAACAAGATATCAATGATCAATGATGAGCGCGACATCCAAGTGATTGATTGAATCACGTATGAGAAGCAATAATAAACGATGAATCAACAAAGTTAATAAACACTTACGATTAGATGATCAAATCATAGATTACTATTACAACTCGATTTCTGTCTAGCACACAGGTTTCGGTTAAGTCACCGAAATCTTTCTATGGTCTCTCTCAAATCACAAATTCCCTCTCTCTCTTGTGTCTATTTCGGCAAACCTAGCTAGTGCGATGTGAGTTAGTTTAAATACAAACTCACACATTTATTACATGGGTCAAAGCCATTTGTCCCTCTAGCTCAAACCGTATTTTAAAATCCCAAATACATAAATAACTAACACCCGATACTAAACATGGATAACCGAAGCCCAAATCCATTTAATACATAAGCCTCATCATTTATCGATTATAGTCGAAACACGATATCAATGATCAATCATGAGGGTGGAATCTAAGTGATTGATTTAATCAAGTAAGAGAAGCAATAATAAACGATGAATCAACAAAATTATTAAAAACTTACGATTAGATGATCAAATCGTTGATTACTCTTACAACTCGGTTTCTTTCTAGCACACATGTTTCAATTAAGCCACCAAAATCTTTCTCTTTTCTCTATCAAGTCACGAATTTCCTCTCTCTCTCTCTCTTGTGTCTATTTCGACGAACCATAGCGAGTAGGATGTGAGTTTGTCTAAATACAAACTCACACATTTATTACATGAGCCAAAGCCCTTTGTCCCTCTACCCCAAACCGTTTTTTACAAGAACAAACACATAATTAACTAAACACCTAATCACTAAACATGGATAACCCAAGCCCAAACCCTTTTAATACACAAGCCTCATCAATTTCGATTATAGTCGAAACACGATATCAAAGATCAACCATGAATGTGGAATTCAACTGATTGATTGATTCAAGTATGAGATGCAATAATAAACGATGAATCGACAAAGCTAATAAACACTTACGATTAGATGATCAAATAGTTGATTACTATTACAACTTGATTTCTGTCTAGAACATAGGTTTCGGTTAAGCCACCGAAATCTTTCTCTGGTCTCTCTCAAGTAACGAATTCCCTCTCTGTCTCTTGTGTCTATTTCAGCGAACCTTAGCTAGTAGGATGTGAGTTTGTTTAAATACAAGCTCACACATTTATTATATGGGCCAAAGCCCTTTGCCCCTCTAGTCCAAACCGTATTTTACAAGCTCAAACACATAATTAACTAACACCCAATCACTAAACATGGATAACCCAAGCCCAAACCCATTTAATACACAAGCCTCATCATTTATCGATTATTTTCCAAAGATGATATCTATAATCAATCACGAATGCGGAATCCAAGTGATTAATTGAATCAAGTATGAGAAGCAATAATAAACGATGAATCAACAAAGTTAATAAAAACTTACGATTATATGATCCAATTGTTGATTATACTATTACATGGGCCAAATCCCTTTTCCCCTTTAGTCCAAACCGTATTTTAACAGAACAAACACATAATTTACTAACAACCAATCACTAAACATGGATAACCGAAGCCCAACCGAATTTAATACACAAGCCTCATCCTTTTTCTAATATAGTCATATCAATGATCAGGAAATGGTAGTGAGGGAACCTTTTCTCTAGGCGATTTGGTGACATCAGGGTTTCTCATCGGAATTCCTGTCTTCCACGATTAATCTTGTTCTTTTTTGAAGCCTAATTGTTTGTCTAATCGGTTAGTGAGCCTGTGATTTCCATTGATTTTTCAATATTGTTTCAGACGTGTGCCGCATGTGGATCTTGCTAGGGTTTGGATTCGTCCAATCCTATCTTCATTCCCATCTCCATCTGTGTTATACTCTCTGATCGGTATGGATTGAAATTGGTGGGGTACGAGTTTTACTAGCAGATTCAGACCTCCGATCTAGGTTTTCTCTTTTTTCGTTGATCTGTTTTTTCCAATCAGGGTTTTTCTTTGGTTCCGGATTCTTCGATCTTGATCCCTTAGCGTATAACAATCCGTTTCTCTCTTCTATATCAACTTTAGTTGTATCTGACTAGATCCTGATTTTGGTGTGGAGGTCGAACGAACTTGTTAGCGCTGTAGGCATCCGAATAGGGTTTCTACGGGTTTTCTTTTGCATTGTTGTGCATGGCAAGTACCACACCGGGTCAGCCGCCCGGTAGTAAGAAGGATCCGAGTTTGATTAGCCGGTTGAAAAACATTGATGGGAAGCCTATTCCTACTAGTGGTATATTGAAGAATACGTCAGCGCCGACCAAAGAAACAGTTGGAAATGGTAGGGTTACGTATGAATAACCAGGGTGACAAGATGACACCGGCACAAATGGATGGCAAACAGCATGCCGCTACTGCCCCGACACCAGCTGATGTGCCTCCGATAAGTGTTCCGGCTTCTTCTGAGAATCCGCATGTGACGACGGTGCCGGAGGTTGCCGCTAATTCCCTACAACAGTTGTTGTGCTTCCGACAGCTGTTCCGGCTTTTTCTGAGAATCCGCCGGTGACGGTGCCGGAGATTGGACTGATCCAGGGATCTATAACGGATAAGAGACAGTATAATATCGAGAATTACACTCCGGTGGCTGTTAAAAATGTGACGGGGGGTCCGGTCTCGTATGCTTCCTATGTAGGGGTACTCAAAGCTCTAATATGGTGAATTTTCGTCCTCTCAATTCTGAATCATACCATGACAGGGCTGATGTTGTGTTGCCAAAAGATTCAGTACGTAAGGTTCAAAAGAATTTATCTTATACATTGTTTAGGTATTTTTTGGGTGACAGAATAGCTTTTCCGGTTGTGGAATACTATGTTAAACAAATCTGGAAAAAGTTTGGTCTTCTTAAAACAATGATGAATGCAAATGGGTAGTTTTTCTTTAAATTTGCTGATGAAAAAGGTATGGTTAATGCTTTAGAAGGGGATCCCTGGGTAATTAGAAATCGCCCCTTATTTCTTAATATGTGGAGCCCTACTACACAACTGAAGAAGGACGATATAAAACAGGTTACGACTTGGTTTAAACTCCATGATGTGCCCCTAGCTGCCTTCACGGCTGATGGTTTAAGTCTGATTGCCACTAAGATTGGGTCACCAAAACGTTTAGACTCTCTTACAGCTTCCATATGCTCTGATTCTTGGGGTAGGAGTAGCTATGCTAGAGCTTTGATTGAGATCTCTGCGGATCATGATTATAAGGAAGTGATTAAGGTGGCGATTCTGGATCCAGAGGGGGATGATTTTCTTATAGAAACAATACAGGTTGAATATGAATGGAAGCCTCCACGGTGTAAGCATTGTTGTGTTTTTAGTCACGATACGGAAGGCTGTCCTAAACGGGTTAAAAAACCTACTAAGCATTCGGGTTACCAGGTGGATGATGAGGGTTTTGTTGAGCCAAAGAAGAAAAAACTTGCTAAAAATCATGCGCCCCAGCCCATTAAAGTGAAACCTAAATTCGAGTACCGCCCTGTGTAAACTAAACCGAAGCCAATCAATGGTATGGAGGAACGTGGGAAGGGGGTCAGCCTATCTAGCAAATTTGATCTTTTAGACCAGGAAGGGGAGGACACTAGTAAGGCTGGGGGTTTCATGGCGGAGTCGTCTACCTCTCGTAGACACACTTATCCCGATGTGGAGGATGATGATGATGTTGAGGAAATATATAACGAATCTGATAGATTTATGGTGGATGGGAATAGAACGTTCCGACAAGGGGCAAGCACTCCTTCCAATGTTTCCAATGATTAGTCTTGCCTCTTGGAATATACGGGGTTTGAACCGCACCCTAAAGCAAAAGGAGGTTCGACAGATTGTTAAGGAAAATAATCTTAGTATGTGTGCTGTTTTGGAGTCACATGTGAGTGTTGGTAGACTTTTTGACGTGTGCAAGGGTGTTTTCAAGGGTTGGGAGTGGATCTCTAACGGGACTATGTGTCAGATAGGGACCAGAATTATCATGGGTTGGGACTTTTCTATTTTTTATGTTTTGATGTTGTCTCAGTCAGATCAGGTTATGCATGTTCAAGTCACTTACAAGGATTCTAAAAGGTGTTCTTCTGCTCATGGGTTTATGCTAGTAACTATTATGTCAGGAGACGTTGTTTGTGGAATAGCCTCAAGATGCATAAGGCTTTTGTTAAAGATGGTGCTTGGGTTGTTTTAGGAGATTTTAACTCTACTCTTTTGATTGATGATAGTGTTAAGAGCTCGTCTTCCCCGGATATTGGGATGAGAGAATTCAAAGAGTGTGTTATTATTGATTTGGAGGTTTCTGACATTAATAGCACGGGGTTACACTATACTTGGAGTAAAAAAACCTAAGAGTGGGGGTGGTCTTTTCAAGAAGCTTGACAGAGTGATGGGTAATGCATCTTTTATTGATCTTTTTCCGACCGCATGTGCCATTTTTCAACCCTATCGGGTTTCGGATCATAGCCCATGTGTGCTTCGGATTTCGCCTAGACTAATATCTAAACCGAAGCCTTTTAAGTTCGCTAATTTCCTGGCGACTAAACCGGGTTTTCTTGATATGGTGAGATCAATTTGGGAGTCTCGCGTGGAGGGTGTTCCGCAATTCCGGGTGACAAAAAAGCTTAAATACCTCAAATCTTCCTTGCGAACTCTTTTATTTGAGCAGGGTAATCTTCATAAGAAAGTGGGAGTTCCGGTCAAAACTTGATGATGTTCAGGTTGCCCTTGATAAAACTCCTTTTGATCAGCAGCTTCGAGATGAGGAGGTAAAGTGTCTCAGAGATTTTACAGGTGGCTTCCTTGGATGAAGAGTCATTTTTGAAGCAGAAATCTAAGGCTCATTGGTTAGCCACGGGGGACTCGAATACTTCCTATTTTCATGCGTCTTTAAAGAGTCGTGTTCACCGTAGCCGCATTGATGTGATCTCTGATAAAACCGGGGCTACGTTTATGGGGGCTGATGTGCCCACTGCGTTTGTGGATTATTATACGGAGTTCTTGGGTTGTGTTGGTGGAACGGATCTAACTTAGATCCTGGTTTATTTCAGAGTCAGGTGGCCCCTAATGTGGCTTCTCATATAATTCGGCCTGTCTTGGATGAGGAGGTTAAGAAGACTATCTTTTCCATGGGTGATAACAAAGCTCCTGACCCAGATGGTTTTACCGTTGCTTTCTTTAAAAAGGTTTGGCCTTTTGTTGGGAAGGATATTTGCCTTGTTATTCGGGTTTCTTTAGTACAGGGAAGCTCCTTAAGGAAATGAATCATACTATTATTGCCCTTGTTACGAAGGTCTCCACTCCTGCGTATATTACTGACTATAGACCTATTTCGTGCTGCAATGTTGTATATAAGTGCATAAGCAAAATTGTGGCTGACCGGTTAA
Source organism: Deinandra increscens subsp. villosa (assembly GCA_039602395.1). Classification (NCBI taxonomy): domain Eukaryota; kingdom Viridiplantae; phylum Streptophyta; class Magnoliopsida; order Asterales; family Asteraceae; genus Deinandra; species Deinandra increscens. Next base: position 38,354,673 of record JBCNJP010000008.1, on the reverse strand, counting down.
AGCTAGCTCTTGATAGTATTGTTGACGTTAATCAGTCAGCATTTATCTCGGGTCGGAGGATATCTGACAATATTTTACTCACCCGGGAGCTCATGCACAATTATCATAGCAATAGAGGTCCCCCGCGTGCTGCGTTCAAGATTGATATCCAGAAAGCGTATGATACAGTTGATTGGAGGTTCCTTGAATCGATTTTGGTTGGGTTTGGTTTTCATCCGAGGATGGTGCAGTGGATAATGACATGTGTTACGACGCCGTCTTATTCTATTTGTGTTAATGGTGATATCCATGGTTATTTTGCAGGTAAGAGGGGTCTTCGTCAGGGGGGCCCTCTTTCTCCTTACTTATATTCACGCTGGCTATGGAGATGCTTACCCTTAATTTTCAGCGTGCTGTTACTCTCGACAGTTCCTTCAAGTTTCAGTATAGATGTGAGAGGCTGAAAATTATCAATATTTGCTTTGCTGACGATCTTTTTATTTTTTCCCGTGGGGATGTGTACACAGCGATGTGCATTTACCGGGTTTTGAGAAGTTTCTCGAGAATGTCAGGTCTGGTTCCTAGCCCACAAAAAAGTACGGCCGTTTTTGTAACGTGGATCCCCAGGTTAAGGATGACGTCCTCTCAATTATGCAAATGGTTGAGGGCTCTTTGCCGGTTAGATACCTTGGTGTTCCCCTGTTATCTTCTCGTTTGCTCTCTAAGGATTGTATGGGTCTGGTGGAGCGGCTAGAGAATCAGATTTTTAGTTAGAAAAACCGATTCCTCTCTTTTGCTGGGAGAGTCCAACTAATCATATATGTGCTTTCATCGCTTCATATTTATTGGGCTTCTGTTTTCATTTTACCTGCTAGAATCATTACTACTCTGGAGAAGAAGATGAGGGACTTCCTTTGGAACCAAGCGGTGTATAAGAAGGGTGTGGCTAAGGTTGCTTGGGACCAAGTGTGTGTTCCAAAATCAGAAGGGGGTCTTGGCATTAGGTGAATTAGTGATATGAACAAAGCGCTTATGGCTTCCCATATTTGGAGTCTTGTCAGGAAAAGGGACTCTCTTTGGGTGGCTTAGGTTTACTCCTATCGAATTAAAAATCATAACTTCTGGGAATGCAGGTGCCCTTCGGTTTGCTGTTAGAGCTGGCAGAAGATTATGGCTCTTAGGCCTGCTATTCGCCCGTTTATCTGGAGTGTGGTGGGCAATGGGAATAGTATGTCAGCTTGGTATGATAAGTGGACTGAATCTGGTCCATTATGTATGTTTATCTCTTATCGTACTATAATTTCTGCTGGCTTTACTACAAATAAGAAAGTCGCTGAACTGATTGGCCTTTCGGGTTGGAATTTTCCTTCAGCATGGTATGACTTGTTTCCTGTGTTAAATGAGGTTGGTTCTACTTGTGTGCTGACCACTGTTGCTGATTCTTTCAAATGGAGATTTATTGGCGGTTTGCATGATTTTTGTCAAGCGTTGTTTGGCACTCGGTTCGCTTGGCTAGAGTTCAGGTTCCTTGGACTCATGTGGTGTGGTTTGCTCAGTGCATCCCTCGTCATGCGTTTTTGGCTTGGTTAATTATGCGGGAGAGGCTTTTAACTGAAGACAAGATTCTCTAGTGGGATATTGAAGAGTATGGCTCCGTCCTGGATGGTGATATCCTCTTACTTAATGGATAAACCTCTGAGGTCTGCTACTGTTATCGTTGACAAGCTGGTGGTCCAGGCTACTGCTTATTATATCTGGCAGGAGAGGAACAATAGGATATTCAACAACCATGCTCGTCCTCCTGATGTGCTGTCTTCCCTGATTATTGATGTTGTCCAGAACATGTTGCTTTCCCTAAGGCTCAAGATGTCCTCTAGAGTTATTCAGATCCTAGATCAAGCCCCATTGTCAAAGTCAGATGGCAAGATCCCCATTGTCAAATCGTTGATTACTATGGGACGTGAGCAAAAACATTGAAGCGAAGCAAGATCCCCATTGTCAAAGTCAGATGGCATTTAAAGCGTGGACCGGAGTTCACGTGGGAACAGGAAGACCAGATGAGAAAGAAGTATTCCCACCTATTCGATCAAGCCCCCGCATCAACCTAAGGCACTAGCTAAATTTTCGGGACGAAAATTCCTTAACTTGGGGAGGCTGTGACAACTGCAACTTCCCAAGTTAACTCCGTTAACTTTTCCGTTAGTTCCGTTAGCGAACCCGAGAACCGTTATTTGAATAATTGTATGTTGTTCATGTTTATGTGTAAATTGATGTAAGTAACTTGGTTTGTAGATTCGTTTCGTGATTTTACTTGTTATTTGAAATTTCGCGTTTTCGGGAAAACCCGGACTTTGCGCGAAATTTAATTTTTTTTATGTGTAAATGTTAAATTTATGTAACCTAACTAAATCTTGCATGTTAAATAAGTTAAAAAACAAATAAAAACATTTTTAGAATTTTTACCTACAACTTTTAGTTAATAAAAACCCATTTAAAATGATTCTGATGCCATTATGTTTTAAAAGAAAAAGATGAGGGACCAAACATGTAATTTCTTTTAATAAAAATCTGCCCTTCTTCCTCCTCCCCTTATTTCTCACGACCTCACTCCCCCATCTCTCTCTCATTCACGGTTCGCACACCACACCCACATACACTTCCCAATTTCTCCAAGTCAAGCATCAAGAAGGTGAAAGTCAAGGATTCAAGCCTCTACAAGTCACAAGGAAGCTCCATCTTCTCCTCTTCTCCTTCTGACCGCGATTTCTACCTCCAACTAGTAAGCCCTAAGTTTTGAATTTCGAAATTTGTTGGTTGCATGTGTGTTTACTAGTGTTTGGGTGCTAAATGAAGTGTTGTTATGCTCATGATTTATGTTTTAGGTTGGGGTATGTTAAATGTGGTTTTGGGTCAGAATTTTTGGGGGGTTCAGATCTGGGAATTAGCCTTAAAATTCTGCCATGGATGTTCATTTTGATAGTTGGGTGTTTGGTTATGAGATTTGAGTGCAATGTACTTTAATGCTAGTGTGATGTTGAGATTTTGATATGGTTTTGGTATGATCATGATAGGGACAGAAATTCCATGATATTATGATTATAAACTTGTTAGTAAGTGTTAGATGATCAAATGGTAACATAGAAATTGAAATCCTAGACTTTTGCAAACTTGGGATTTTGACAGCTTTGGCCAGATTTTTGGGTCAACTTGCAGCAGCCATAACTTGCACAATATTGCTTGAAACTGATTGATTCTTTTTCCCTAGTAAAGTATTATGTCTTAGCTTCTTTTGGGCTACTCACACGCCTTCTAAAGCATCCGTTTGGTCATTCAAAACACAGCTGCAAGTTAGGTATGCAAAGCTGTCATTTTCTGTGAAAAGTGGACTTTCCAAATTGGTTGAGCATGCTAATCTTGTTTTATTAACAAGTTTATTAATTGAAAGTTTATATAATAAAAGTAGGATCTGGAAAGTTTCGTACATAAATTCAAAGTTTTGTACAAGTTATGCAATTTTAAGTTTACTTTGACTATTTTACAAAAAGCTGAAAATGCCAACTCCCGACGCGCATAACTTTCCCAATACTTAACATATTGACTTGATTCTTTTTGCAACATTTCCTAAATGATGTGTAGTATATGCCTGTAAAATTTTAGGAGTTAACTCCAAGAATTGAGTAATTTAGGTATGCCACCAAATTTGTGCTTCAAGTTTGACTTTTTGTATCCATTTTGACTTGGGATGCAAATCCATGTTTTTCTCTTAAACTAGGACTTGTGTCTGTATTGTATGACTTGTATGAACGCATGAAACTTTTTTGGTTGCTTACATGCTATATTCGTCTTATAGACAACCTCTATGTCACATCCCATTTTTCATTTATTTTCTAATTATGTTGCGGAAGTCTTACGTGGTAGTAATTAATTAAATAACCCATAGTTTTAGCAGTTTTGATAAGTGAAACATATTTTATATAAAAACACTTTTCATTTACAAAATTGGGGTACACTAATTACCCCTAAGTGTTTTACAAAAGATAAGATAGATCAACTATCTCATAGTTAGGTCCCCATACATTTCACAACTACTAAAACATAACAAACACGTGGTAGCATAGCACGAGCTCTCCCACGTACACCCAGATCCACACGTCAAAGCACCCCATTATTTACCTGAAAAATAGTAAAAACCACAATGTCAACACTAGGTTGGTGAGTTCACTAATGAAAACGTTTCGGTTTCCACTTCATTATTTAGTCCCATTTATTCAACTTCGTGAATCTAGGGAGTGTATCCAAATGGAGAATATAATATGGTTTCGTAAACTAGCTAGGTTTACGATGTACAAACTGAACGTAAGCTCTAGATCAAAACTAGACCCATGTTCGATCGTATTTCTCACCATGTTTCACGACCAGAGCGACTGATCAGTGAGAGCGGGTGGTCAACCCCAGTAGAATCTACTAATACATCTCACGCTACTTTAATGGTCTAGAAGGCATTGTTCTAAATTCCAAATTCCAAATTCCAAATTCAATTCAGGCCTGGCTCATCTTGTTACGAGCATGCGCCGACACCCACATTCAATTTCGTACCCATAATATTCTCAGTCAATTCATTCAATTCAAAATGCATTTTCAATCATAATAAGCCCAAAATATTCAACTAAATATATCAAATTAAATTGGGGCATTAAGTTAGTGAAACTCACATTTGCCTGGTTGTGCAATTTGTGTCTCTATGTGTGAATTTTCAAAGCCTCGGTCCTATTTCCATTAATATCAAATTAGTTTAGGCATTTCTAACTAGCTAATGTGTCAAGTTCTGAATTTCTCAAGTATTCGGCAAAATGACGATTTTGCTCTTAGTCGTCTAATTTCTACAAATAAGGCATAATAACTTAATCTTTGGTCACAAAATTTTATCCTAAGGCCCATTATATTCTATTTACTTGATTATTATTATTCTTAACTTTATAACACCATGTTTTCGAATTTTCCTTAATTTCTAGCCAAATAACTTGTTTTTTTTTTTACGATTTTTCGGTAACGGTTTTTAGCTCATATTCCTTCTATATTCTAGTTTCTATTTTTCCAATATTTTTATATGTTTCCTAACCATAAATAATCTGTTTTAAGCCCTTCGGCTACTGATCTCTTTTGTTTTTATATTTTATACCAAATTTTTACCGAATTATCCCGTTTTAATGCTTAATTTTATCGTTTTAAAGGTTTGGGTGCCATTTTCTTCTAAGTTTTTAATTATTTTCACTTATATTAGTTGTCTACTGTCTAAAATATGTTCTTAAATTTTTCTATATTTTTCCACCAATTTATTCTATTTTTAAGCATTTTTAGCTAATTTTAAGCATATAAATTCTATTTTAATTACTAAATAAATTCCAAAAATTCTAGAAAATTTTTTTAACTCATTACTACTGATAATTAAAGTTCTCCTACTGATCAAACCAAATTTTTCGGATTTTTGACCTATTTTCACATTTTTCACTCATTTAATGTATTTAAAGCTTTACAAGTCACATCTTTAATCATTGCTTTTATCTCCACTTCTATACTCTAGGTTTTTATGACTAGATTTGGTCTTTTTATACAATAAATACTTCTGATCTCATTTTAGTTTTTATAATTCTTAACTATTTTATATAATACCCACATATTTAACTTCATAATTTTCCAAATATTACATATTTATGGTGTACCGCTCGTGTTTCCTCATAACCGACCATTATAGGCGGAATTACCATGAGAAATAGTCACGGGGTTTAGTTTAGTGACAATCGTTACCGACCATGTAGGCGTCATTGACGACCATGAGGTGGATTTACCACAATTGTAACACTAATTGTTGATTTTATTTAACCTTTTGTTTCAAATTTCAAATATACATATGTATTTATATAATTTTCGGATTTATATATAAAATCCAAGGGTTTCTTAACTTAATTTTTATGTTCAATCATCATCAAGTTACCAAGATCAAACATAAACAACTACATAATATTCACATAAAATCATAGCTTTTTCTTCATGCATGTATCATCTAACTCTTTAATTTGTGATTTCCTACAAAATCTTTATGTTTTATCTTAAGTATTCATGAATTCTTTCATAAAACTTCAAGTTTATGATCTAGATTCTACATGCATGGAAGTTTTAAGATGATCAAACCCAAGTATTAGGCTTAACACACAAAAACACACACTATCACACACACATCACGATTTGTGTGTGTGTGAGTGTAGTTTTTCACTTATTCTTGTGTTTTGAAGCTTGATCCTTCCAAATCCTACCATAACTTATCAAAATTGATGTTGGTTCTTGGATTTGGAAGTGGGTTTTGTGATTTAGATGATGAAATGAGATGGATTTTGTTACCTTGTAGCTAGAGAAAGAAAGAGTGTTCTTGAAGGATGAAGATGAGATGAAGATTGTTCTTGAGATGGATGAATGTTTGAAGATTCAAAGGATTTGTGTGTAGGTGATTTTAGAGAGAGAGTGATCAAGTGATAATGAGAGTGTGGGTGGGGTGTGTGGGCCGTAAATAAGGAGGGAGGGGAGGGAGGTGAAATTTTTTTTTTTTTTAAACTTTGTCTTGTGTGTGTATGTAGAGATTTAAAAAAAAATAACTAGTAATGATAACATCACATAAATGTGATTTATTTTTACACTCCACCTCACTTATATATATATATATATATATATATATATATATATATTACGACACATACATGCACACATACACATCTCTTACAATTTTTATAACTTTCTAGTTACACACAGTGTATGTCGTGTTTTACGGATGTTTTTCCGAATCCAATAAATTCCAATATTTATACCAAAATTCATAAAATTAATTTACGCTCAGAACCGTATAATTATTTTTCAGTTTCGTCACAGTCGGTCGGTGACCGAATGCAGTGACGTTTTTACACGGCTCCTTTCTATTTAACGCGTAATTTTCTCTAATTCGTCACTAACCGAACATAAGACTTTTTCTAAAGTCTTTATCTTATTTAAACTCATAGATTAAACCAAACGAAATATTTTATTCGTTTCGTTGGTCGGTCCGCAGTGACGAATTTCAATATTCAAATAATTCACGTAATCACAATTATTTCCAAATAAATCCTAATAAATCCTAGATTTTTATAATTAATCTAAAAATTAAAGTGACGGATGTCACACTCTAATCCAGGTAGGCCATATTTACCCAATTAGGTCGATCTTGACCAACCTGTAGAACCAAGTTCCGCGTTCCAGTGCACCCTAAGGTGAGTTACACTTACTATTATAGTGGCATCCGGTAAAGGATGGCAATAACACGGTAAAGGTATTTCCTTACTTAAGTAGTTATACATTATATATCACATGTTTCACTGAATTGCTTTTAATATCAAAAGTCCTTACTTTATCGGGCCATTAATATAGAATAGCGAGGTAATGTTGAGTAGTACTACGGGGAAGGCAAAATTACATAGGTTATGCCTGTGATACATTGTCAGCTTTGGTTTCGAACGTTTAGGTGAACATAAGCATAGGCTAGCTACCTATTTATATGGATATTACTTGCAATTGTATAAATTACTTACGATGAACTTTTACTATTCGTATGCATGCTGGTCTACATGGTGTTGTGTAGACTGTTTTAGTGAACTCACCAGCCTTGGCTGACACTTGATTGTTGATTGCTTTTCAGGTCGTTAGGTGGATCATGGACGGCGCGGATGGCGGCAGTACACTTAACTTGCAAACTTTTGGAAAATTTATGTTTCAAAACATTTGAACTTGCTATTTTGTAATATAAAACTTGTAATCACTTAATTGCTTCCGCTGATCTTTAAACTAAGCTTTGTTTTGTAAAACATGTTTTATCTTATGTTAAACTCATTTTTGTAGCTTGGTTGTAACTAAAGTCTTGGATCCTGGTCTGGATCACACCCCACACGGTTTATACTCCGTTAGTGGAAATTGGGGGTGTGACAGATTGGTATTAGAGCCCTTGGTTACAGCGAACCAGAACATTTTAAAAGTAAAGTTTCTGAACTGTAACTGTTTTTGAAAAGATTTGGTTATAACCCATTCCCCAAAAGTACTGCCCCGCATGCTGAAGATGATCCTCAATTAGAAGTCTTGTCATGTGTCAGTGTAGAAATTGAAATGTTGGGTAGAAATTTTTCTTTCCCGAGGCTTAGAAATTTCTGAGTTAGAAAATTCTTCTAAGTATAATCTTAGCGTACTTGGTTACTCTTCTTAGCGAACTTCACATTGCCCTTAGCGAACTAGAATTGTTCCTAGCGGATTTGATGTTAGCGTACTTGATCCCTATGCTTAGCGAACTTGATATTGTTCTTAGCGAACTTGGATCCTTCCTAGCGAACTTCTGTTAGCGAACTTGAACCTTTGTTCTTAGCGAACTTACCCATATTCTTAGCGAACTTGTGCTGTTCTTAGCGAACTTCCAGCGAGCGAACTTGACTATTGGCCTTAGCGAACTTGATGATGACCTTAGCGAATTTGTTGTCTTCTTAGCGGACTTGATGAGGCCTTAGCGGACTTCCTCTCTTCTTAGCGGACTTGTTATGCGTTTAGCGGACTTGTTAAGAGATTAGCGAACCTCATACTGTTCTTAGCGAACTTGTATGACTGATACGATATTACTTCTAATCTGTGATGCAAACATAACTTGTACTACATGATTTCATGTTCCTGACATTGTTACTACCTTGTTACAATTTAGAATGTATTGTTCATGTAAATGAATGCTTTTTATGTAACTTGTGCCCGTGTGAGACATCCCCTAGTATCTTATGACTTCCTAGTATTGGGTATACTAACCTTCGGAAGGTTTGCATTGATTGTTAGAAATCATGCCTCCTCGGAGAAATAACGAACACAACCCGGGAAACTTCACTGCTGCCCAAGTTCAGGACATGATCAACCAGGGAGTTGCTGCCGCTATGGCAGCCGCTCAGCTCCAGTTCCAAGGACAAAATAATCATCAGTGCACATTCAAAACATTCATGGATTGTAAGCCCCTAGTGTTTAAGGGGATGAAGGTGCTGTGGGCCTACTGAGATGGCTCGAAAAGTCTGAGAAGGTATTTGCTATGTGTAACTGCCCAGTGGGGGATCGGGTGAAATATGCTACTGGTACACTTGAGGATTCTACTTTGACATGGTGGAATGTTCAGATTCAAATGTTGGGAATCGATGCTGCCAATGCCATGACGTGGCAAGAGTTTAAAGATGCGATCATGGAAGAGTATTGTCCTCGCGATCAGGTTAAGAGGTTGGAACTCGAGTTTGTGAATTCCAAGATGGTAAGTTCAGAGATAGAGGAGTACACTGCTAGATACCATGAGTTTTCAATACTGTGTCCAACAATGGTCGATGCTGATTATAAGAAGATTGAAAGGTATGTGGACGGACTGGCTTCACAAATTCAGGGAATGGTAACCTCATCAAACCTGCTTAATGTGCGGCAAGCAATCAGGCTAGCACACAAGCTGACCGATCAGGCGGTAGCCCAGGGGACTCTACCACCAAAGAAATCTCCGAAAACTACTCTTGATGGGAAAAGGAAACGGGATGAAGAACCTATCAACAACAATGCTGGCTAACAACTTTGGGAGGACTTCAAACTCCCAAAACCAGAACAAAAGGTTTGACAACTCCAAGAGTGGTTTCAATAACAGTGGAGGCGGTAACCAGAACCGTCAAGGTAGTAGTGGTCAGAACTCGAACCGGTACAAGGGAAAAGCACCCTACTGTAACAAGTGCAACATGCATCATACTGGTGACTGCAACAAACCTTCATGTGAGCGATGTCGAAAGATAGGACATGTAGCTAAGAATTGCTGGAGTGAGCTACCAAACCGACCAAGGCAAAACAATGATGGCCCCAGGGGATGTTTTGAATGTGGGAAACCGGGTCATGTGAAGAAGGATTGCCCCCAACTTAAGAAGAATGGAAACAAAAACAACCACCACAACAACAACATCAACAATGGTGGAGGTGGTGGTGGAAACGGGGGAAACGGTGCTAGAGGACGTGCTTTTGTTATGGGGTCGGGTGAAGCAAAGAATGATGCCAACGTGATAACTGGTAAGTTTCTTCTCAACAACTACTTCGCAAATGTACTCTTTGATTCTGGTGCCGAGAAAAGTTTTATTTCAACTATGTTTTGCAAGTTGATAAAGGCCAATACGAAACCTCTAGAAGCTAGGTACACTGTTGAACTAGCTAAAGGTAAGCTTATTGATGAAACGCATTTAGTCAAGGATTGTACCTTAGAACTCTCAGGTCATAAGTTCAGCATAGATTTGATGCCTTTCACAATCGGTAGCTTTGATGTAATAATCGGTATGGACTGGTTGTCCATGCACCACGCAGAACTCGTCTGCCAAGAGAAAGTCGTACGTATAACCACCGCAAACGGAGAAGTACTCTCGATTCAGGGTGAGAAGGGATGCACTGTCTCCGAAATCATATCATACCTCAAGGCTCAGAAGTGTCTTCGAAAAGGACACGTGGCCATTCTAGCAACGGTTACGGATCAGACCCTGGTAGAAAAGAAAATTGAGGATTTTTCGATAGTGCGCGACTACCCCGATGTATTTACGGAAGAACTACCTGGTTTACCCCCGCATCAACAAGTGGAATTCGGAATCGATCTTATTCCCGGTGCAGCTCCGGTTGCCCGAGCTCCATATCGTTTAGCTGTGAACGAACTACATGAGTTGTCCACACAATTACAGGAGTTATTAGATAAAGGTTTCATTAGACCTAGCTCGTTGCCATGGGGTGCGCCAGTATTATTCGTCAAGAAGAAGGATCCAACGTTCAGAATGTGCATTGATTATCATGAGCTCAACAAAGTTACTATTAAGAACCGGTATCCTCTCCCTCGGATCGACGACCTATTCGACCAATTGCAAGGATCTAGTTACTACTCAAAAATCGACTTAAGGTCCGGGTATCATCAACTTCGAGTCCACGAAGAGGACATTTCAAAGACAGCTTTTAGAACTCGCTACGGTCATTACGAGTTTCTGGTTATGCCTTTCGGCTTAATGAATACACCAGCGGTGTTCATGGACCTCATGAACCGCGTGTGCAATCCTTACCTAGATCAGTTCGTGATTGTTTTATCGACGACATACTCATTTACCCGAGGACGAAATAAGAACACGAGGAACATCTACGGTTAATATTAGAGTTGTTAAGGAAGGAGCAACTCTACGCCAAATTCTCCAAATGCGACTTTTGGATTCGAGAGGTTCAATTTCTGGGTCACATCGTCAACGAGCAAGGTATCCACGTTGATCCTGCCAAGGTGGAGGCGATCAAGAATTTGTCTAACCCAAGAGCACCAACAGAAATTCGGCAATTTCTAGGGTTAGCGGGTTACTACCGTTGTTTTATCAAGGGATTCTCTCAGATAGCCCAACTGTTAACCGCTCTCACGCACAAAGGCGTTCAATACCGATGGGGTGACAAGGAAGAGGCAGCATTCCAAACCTTGAAAGAGAAACTCTATACCGCACCTATACTATCCCTACCTGATGGTGTCGACGACTTCGAGGTCTATTGTGACGCTTCAATCCAAGGACTTGGATGTGTTTTAATGCAAAGGGGTAAAGTCATTGCTTATAGGTCAAGGCAATTAAAGTCTCATGAAAAGAATTACACAACTCACGATCTGGAGTTAGGAGCTGTTGTATTTGTCTTAAAATTTTGGAGATATTACCTATAAGGTACCAAGTGCACGATATACACCGATCACAAAAGCCTCCAGCACATCTTCGAACAAAAAGAACTCAACATGAGGCAGCGTAGGTGGGCCGCGCTGCTAAACGACTACGACTTAGCAATAAAGTATCATCCAGGAAAGGCCAATGTCGTGGCCGATGCACTGAGTAGAAAGGAACATGCTAAACCCAGAAGGGTTCGAGCTCTACAACTCACGATTCATGCAGGATTACCGGATAGAATCCGGGATGCCCAAAAGGAGGCCCTGAAAGAGGAAAACTACGAGTCTCAATCCCTGAATGGCATAGATGGAACTTTGGAGGTTAAGTGGGATGGAATCCGCTACTACAAGGATCGTGTTTGGGTACCTTTACATGGAAACCTTCGGGAGCTGGTGATGGACGAGGCTCACAAATCTCGATACTCGGTCCATCCCGGTTCAGACAAAATGTACCAAGATCTGAGAGGACTCTATTGGTGGCCTAATATGAAGGCTGACATTGCTAGGTATGTCAGTAAGTGTTTGACATGCTCGAAGGTCAAAGCAGAACACCGAAGGCCACCAGGATTACTGCAACAACCAACAATTCCCGAGTGGAAATGGGAAGAAATCTCCATGGACTTCATCACGGGATTGCCCCGTACTCCCCGTGGAAACGTCATGATTTGGGTCATTGTGGACAGGTTAACCAAATCTGCCCATTTCTTAGCTCTCAAAGAAAGTGACAAGACTGATAAGCTGGCACAAATCTACATCAATGAGATCGTTAAGCTCCACGGAGTGCCCTTATCGATTATCTCCGATCGAGACCCCAGATTTGCATCACACTTTTGGAGATCTTTACAATCAACCTTGGGTACTCGCTTGGATATGAGTACCGCATACCATCCGCAGACAGACGGCCAAACCGAACGTACAATCCAAACTCTTGAAGATATGCTCCAAACTTGCGTAATGGATTTCGGAAATAACTGGGAAACTCACTTTCCACTGGTCGAATTTTCCTACAACAACAGCTACCATACCAGTATTGGAGCCGCTCCCTTTGAGGCTCTTTATGGGTGGAAGTGTAGATCACCGGTCTGTTGGGCTGAAGTCGGTGATAGCCAACTTACCGGACCGAAGATGGTGTATGAGACAACGGAAAGGATCGTACAAATCAGGAACTGCATGAAAGCTGCGAGAGACCAGCAAAAGAGTTATGCCGACAAGCGAAGAAGGCCGTTGGAATTTGAGGTCGGTGACAGGGTACCGTTGAAAGGTTCGCCATGGAAAGGTGTTATACGTTTTGGAAAGCACGGGAAGCTGAACCCTCGCTACATAGGACCTTTCCTGATAACCGAGAAGATTGGAACGGTGGCGTATCTCTTGGACTTGCCACCAGAACTAGACGGGGTGCACAACGTGTTTCACGATTCCAACTTGAAGAAGTGTCTGGCTGACGACACTTTAATAGTTCCATTAGAAGAACTCCACATCGACGAACAACTTCGGTTTATAGAACAACCCGTGGAGATTATGGGACGTGAGCAGAAAACATTGAAGCGAAGCAAGATCCCCATTGTCAAAGTCAGATGGCATTCAAAGCGTGGACCGGAGTTCACGTGGGAACGGGAAGACCAGATGAGAAAGAAGTATCCCCACCTATTCGATCAAGCCCCCGCATCAACCTAAGGCACTAGCTAAATTTTCGGGACGAAAATTCCTTAACTTGGGGAGGCTGTGACAACTGCAACTTCCCAAGTTAACTCCGTTAACTTTTCCGTTAGTTCCGTTAGCGAACCCGAGAACCGTTATTTGAATAATTGTATGTTGTTCATGTTTATGTGTAAATTGATGTAAGTAACTTGGTTTGTAGATTCGTTTCGTGATTTTACTTGTTATTTGAAATTTCGCGTTTTCGGGAAAACCCGGACTTTGCGCGAAATTTAATTTTTTTATGTGTAAATGTTAAATTTATGTAACCCGACTAAATCTTGCATGTTAAATAAGTTAAAAAACAAATAAAAACATTTTTAGAATTTTTACCTACAACTTTTAGTTAATAAAAACCCATTTAAAATGATTCTTATGCCATTATGTTTTAAAAGAAAAAGATGAGGGACCAAACATGTAATTTCTTTTAATAAAAATCTGCCCTTCTTCCTCCTCCCCCTCATTTCTCACGACCTCACTCCCCCATCTCTCTCTCATTCACGGTTCGCACACCACACCCACATACACTTCCCAATTTCTCCAAGTCAAGCATCAAGAAGGTGAAAGTCAAGGATTCAAGCCTCTACAAGTCACAAGGAAGCTCCATCTTCTCCTCTTCTCCTTCTGACCGCGATTTCTACCTCCAACTAGTAAGCCCTAAGTTTTGAATTTCGAAATTTGTTGGTTGCATGTGTGTTTACTAGTGTTTGGGTGCTAAATGAAGTGTTGTTATGCTCATGATTTATGTTTTAGGTTGGGGTATGTTAAATGTGGTTTTGGGTCAGAATTTTTGGGGGGTTTAGATGTGGGAATTAGCCTTAAAATTCTGCCATGGATGTTCATTTTGATAGTTGGGTGTTTGGTTATGAGATTTGAGTGCAATGTACTTTAATGCTAGTGTGATGTTGAGATTTTGATATGGTTTTGGTATGATCATGATAGGGACAGAAATTCCATGATATTATGATTATAAACTTGTTAGTAGGTGTTAGATGATCAAATGGTAACATAGAAATTGAAATCCTAGACTTTTGCAAACTTGGTTTTTTGGCAGCTTTGGCCAGATTTTTGGGTCAACTTGCAGCAGCCATAACTTGCACAATATTGCTTGAAACTGATTGATTCTTTTTCCCTAATAAAGTATTATGTCTTAGCTTCTATTGGGCTACTCACACGCCTTCTAAAGCATCCGTTTTGTCATTCAAAACACAGCTGCAAGTTAGGTATGCAAAGCTGTCATTTTCTGTGAAAAGTGGGCGTTCCAAATTAGTTGAGCATGCTAATCTTGTTTTATTGACAAGTTTATTAATTGAAAATGAGGTTTATATATTAAAAGTAGGATCTGGAAAGTTTCGTACATAAATTCAAAGTTTTGTACAAGTTATGCAAATTTTAAGTTTACTTTGACTATTTTACAAAAAGCTGAAAATGCCAACTCCCGACTCGCATTACTTTCCTCAATACTTAACATATTGACTTGATTCTTTTTGCAACATTTCCTAAATGATGTGTAGTATACGCCTGTAAAATTTTAGGAGTTAACTCCAAGAATTGAGTAATTTAGGTATGCCACCAAATTTGTGCTTCAAGTTTGACTTTTTGTATGCATTTTGACTTGGGATGCAAATCCATGTTTTTCTCCTAAACTAGGACTTGTGTCTGTATTGTATGACTTGTATGAACGCATGAAACTTGTTTGGTTGCTTACATGCTATATTCGTCTTATAGACAACCTCTAATCCAGGTAGGCCATATATACCCAATTAGGTCGATCTTGACCAACCTGTAATTAGGTCGATCTTGACTAACCTGTAGAACCAAGTTACGCTCAATGTGTCCCTCGTCATGCTTTTATTGTTTGGCTGATTATGTCGTGACTGTTTGCTTACCCAGGATAAGATTTGGGGTTGGGATATAGCGAGACGAAAGAATATGAATATGATGTGTTGTCTTCTCTATTACAAGGAAGGATTATGACTCTCGTGATCATCTTTTCTTTCAGTGCCCTTTTGCTGCTCAGGTTTGGGAGATTGTTAAGCCGTACACTAGTATGAATGGGGTTTCCAATGTTTGGGCTGACATCTCTGGCTTCTTTATCGGCAAGTCGGTGAAGTCGGTTCAGATTATTATTGATAAGTTGGTGGTCCTTGCTACAGCGTATCTTGTTTGGCAAGAAAGAAATAACCGGCTGTTTAACAATCATGCTCGCCCTCCTGACATTGTGGCTGGCAGGATTTTTGAAGTGGTTCGTTGGCGGTTGATGGGTTTGAAGTACAAGAGGACCGCGAGGGTCGACCAGGTTTTGAGTTCGTGGAAGATTGGTTCACTTGACATCATGGCCACTACGTAGTCTTTTGTGTTTCTGTTTTTGTGTTTCCTAGATGTTTGAGCTCTAGGTGGTTGTTTTTCCTTTGTTGGTTTTATTTCTTTTGGGCTTGCATGCTTTGGGGGATTGTCCCAAGTATGAACTAGTAAGGGCTCTCCTTACTACTTGTTCTTTTCTTTGTGGTATATATATACAAAATCACCGGGGTAACCCTTTACCCAAAAAAAAAAATTCCGGTTAGGCCATATTTACCCAATTAGGTCGATCTTGACCAACTTGTAGAACCAAGTGCCGCGTTCCAGTGCACCCTAAGGTGAGTTACACTTACTATTATAGTTGCATCCGGTAAAGGATGGCAATAACACGGTAAAGGTATTTCCTTACTTAAGTAGTTATCCATTATATATCACATGTTTCACTGAATTGCTTTTTAATATTAAAAGTCCTTACTTTATTGGGCCATTAATATAGATTAGCGAGGTAATGTTGAGTAGTACTACTGGTGATTGACACCCCCGCTCAGCGGTGCACAGGATGCACCCTCCCGACTGGCGGTCGGACTGAGACCAATATTAGCCTAGGACTACCGTGATCGGGAAAGACACGGGGAATGAAAAATTACATAGGTTATGCCTGTGATACATTGTCAACTTTGGTTTCAAACGTTCAGGTGAACATAAGCATAGGCTAGCTACCTATTGATATGGATATTACTTGCAAATTGTATAAATTACTTACGAATTGATCTTTTACTATTCGTATGCATGTTGGTCTACATGGTGTTGTGTAGACTGTTTTAGTGAACTCACCAGCCTTGGCTGACACTTGATTGTTGATTGCTTTTCAGTTCGTTAGGTGGATCATGGATGGCGCGGATGGCGGCAGTACACTTAACTTGCAAACTTTTGGAAAATTTATGTTTCAAAACATTTGAACTTGCTATTTTGTAATATAAAACTTGTAATCACTTAATTGCTTCCGTTGATCTTTAAACTAAGCTTTGTTTTGTAAAACATGTTTTATCTTATGTTAAACTCATTTTTGTAGCTTGGTTGTAACTAAAGTCTTGGATCCTGGTCTGGATCACACCCCCCACACAATTATACTCCGTTAGTGGAAATTGGGGGTGTGACAGTTTGTCTAGTGTGTGTGCTAGTTGTTTTGTTGTTGGTTCTTTTTTGCTGCGTTTTTTTTGTTCTCCGGTTAGGGGCATGTCCATGTCTGTTCTTGAAAGTTTCTTTGCTTTCGTTTTGTATTTTGTTCATCTTTGTTAATGAATCACCGGGGTTTCCCCTTCCAAAAAACATGGATAACCGAAGCTCAACCCAATTTAATACATAAGCCTAATCATTTATTGATTATAGTCCAATCACGATATCAATGATCAATCATGAGTGTAGAATCCAAGTGATTGATTGAATCAAGTATGAGAAGCAATAATAAACGATGAATCAACAAAGTTCATAAACACTTACGATTAGATGATCAAATCGTTGATTACTATTACAACTCAATTTCTGTCTAGCACACAGGTTTCGGCTAAACCATCGAAATCTTTAGCAGGTCTCTCTAAAGTCACAAATTCCCTCTCTCTCTCTCTCTTGTGTCTATTTCGGCGAACCTTAGCTAGTAGGATGTGAGTTTGTTTAAATACAAACTCACACATTTACACGGGCCTTTACCCAAAACAAAACTCACACATTTATTACATGGGCCAAAGCCCTTTGTTCCTCTACCCAAACCGTATTTTACAAGAACAAACACATAATTAACTAACACCCAATCACTAAAAATGGATAACCAAAGCCCAAACCCATTTAATACACAAGCCAAAGCCCTTTGCCCCTCTAGTACCAACAGTAATATAGTCGAAACGAGATATCAATGATCAATCATGAGTGCGAAATCCAAATGATTGATTGAATCAAGTATGAGAAGCAATAATAAACGATGAATCAACAAAGTTAATAAACACTTACAATTAGATGATCAATTCATTAATTACTATTACAACTCGATTTCTGTCTAGTACACAGGTTTTGGTTAAGCCACCAAAATCTTTCTCTGGTCTCTCTAAAGTCATGAATTCCCTCTCTCTCTCTTCTGTCTCTTTCTCTCTCTTGTGTCTCTCTATCTTATGTCTACCCTAAACCGTATTTTACAAGAACAATCACATAATTAACTAACACCCAATCACTAAACATGACCCATTTAATATACAAGCCTCATCATTTATCGATTATAGTCTAAACACAATACCAATGATCAATCACGAATGCGGAATCCAAGTGATTGATTGAATAAAGTATGAGAAGTAATAATAAATGATGAATCAACAAAATTAATAAACAATTACGATTAGATAATCAAATCGTTGATTACTATTACATGGGCCAAAGCCCTTTATTCCTCTACCCCAAACCTATTTTACAAGAAGAAACACATAATTAACTAACACCCAATCACTAAACATGGATAACCGATTAGGGGGGGGGGGTGGGTGGCTGATGAGTTCGTGTTTGATAACGGTGGCTAAGGTGGTGTCGTTTTGGTGGTTTGTCTAGTGTGTGTGCTAGTTGTTTTGTTGCTGGTTCTTTTTGGCTACGTTGTTTTTTGTTCTCCACTCAGGGGCATGTCCCTGTCTGTTCTTGAAAGTTTCTTTGCTTTCGTTTTGTATTTTGTTCGTCTTAGTTAAAGAATCTCTGGTTTCCCCTTCCATAAAAAAACATGGATAACCGAAGCTCAACCCAATTTAATACATAAGCCTAATCGTTTATCGATTATAGTCGAAACACGATATCAATGATCAATCATGAGTGTAGAATCCAAGTGATTGATTGAATCAAGTATGAGAAGCAATAATAAACGATGAATCAACAAAGTTAATAAACACTTACGATTAGATGATCAAATCGTTGATTACTATTACATGGGCCAAAGCCCTTTGCCCCTCTAGTCCAAACAGTATTTTACAAGAACAAACACATAATTAACTAACAACCAATAACTAAACATGGATAACAGAAGCCCAACCGAATTTAACACCCAAGCCTCATCATTTTTCTAATATAGTGGAAACACGATATCAATGAGCAATCATGAGTGCATAATCCAAATGATTGATTGAATCAAGTATGAGAAGCAATAATAAACGATGAATCAACAAAGTTCATAAACACTTACGATTGGATGATCAAATCGTTGATTACTATTACAACTCAATTTCTGTCTAGCACACAGGTTTCGGCTAAACCATCGAAATCTTTAACAGGTCTTTCTAAAGTCACGAATTCCCTCTCTCTCTTTCTTGTGTCTATTTCGGCGAACCTTAGCTAGTAAGTTGTGAGTTTGTTTACATAAAAACTCACACATTTATTACATGGGCCAAAGCCCTTTGTTCCTCTACCTAAACCGTATTTTACAAGAACAAACACATAATTAACTAACACCCAATCACTAAAAATGGATAACCCAAGCCCAAACCCATTTAATACACAAGCCTCGTCATTTATTGATTATAGTCCAAACATGATATCAATGATCAATCACGAATGCGGAATCCAAGTGATTGATTGAATCAAGTATGAGAATCAATAATACACGATGAATCAACAAAGTTAATAAACACTTACGATTAGATGATCAAATCGTTAATAAATATTACATGGGCCAAAGCCCTTTGCCCCTCTAGTACCAACTGTAATATATCGAAACGAGATATCAATGATCAATCATGAGTGCGAAATCCGAATGTTTGATTGAATCAAGTATGAGAAGCAATAATAAACGATGAATCAACAAAGTTAATAAACACTTATGATTAGATGATCAAATCGTTAATTACTATTACAACTCTATTTCTGTCTAGCACACAGGTTTTAGTTAAGCCACCAAAATCTTTCTCTGGTCTCTCTCAAGTCATGAATGGGTCTCTCTCTCTTGTGTCTCTCTCTCTTGTGTCTACCCAAACCGTATTTTACAAGAACAAACATATAATTAACTAACACCCAATCACTAAACATGACCCATTTAATATACAAGCCTCATCATTTATCAATTATAGTCTAAACACGATACCATTGATCAATCACGAATGTGGAATCCAAGTGATTGATTGAATTCTGACTTGAGAGAGATCAGAGTATGATTTCGGTGGCCTAACGGAAACCTGTGTACTAGATAGAAATCGAGTTGTAATAGTAATCAACGATTTAATCATCTAATCGTAAGTGTTTATTAAGTTTGTTGATTCATCGTTTATTATTGCTTCTTATTTATTAACTTTGTTGATTCATCGTTTATTATTGCTTCTCATACTTGATACAATCAAGCACTTGGATTCCGCACTCATGATTGATCATTGATATCATGTTTCGACTATAATAGAAAAATGACGAGGCTTGTGTATTAAATTGGATTGTGCTTCGGTTATCCATGTTTAAGATTGGGTGTTAGTTAATTATGTGTTTGTTCTTGTAAAATACGGTTTGGACAAGAGGGAGAAAGGGCTTTGTCCCATGTAATAAATGTGTGAGTTAGTATGAAAACAAACTCACATCCTACTAGCTATGGTTCGCCCAAATAGAGACAAAAGAGATAGAGAGAGGGAATTCGTGACTTGAGAGAGACCAGAGTATGATTTCGGTGGCCTAACCGAAACCTGTGTGCTAGACATAAATCGAGTTGTAATAGTAATCAACGATTTAATCATCTACTTGTAAGTATTTATTAAGTTTGTTGATTCATCGTTTATTATTTTTTTATTGCTTCTCATCTATTAACTTTGTTGATTCATCGTTTATTATTGTTTTTCATACTTGATACAATCAAGCACTTGGATTCCGCACTCATGATTGATCATTGATATCATGTTTCGACTATAATAGAAAAATGACGAGGCTTGTGTATTAAATTGGATTGTGCTTCGGTTATCCATGTTTAAGATTGGGTGTTAGTTAATTATGTGTTTGTTCTTGTAAAATACGGTTTGGACAAGAGGGAGAAAGGGCTTTGTCCCATGTAATAAATGTGTGAGTTAGTATTAAAATAAACTCACATCCTACTAGCTATGGTTCGCCCAAATAGAGACAAAAGAGATAGAGAGAGGGAATTCGTGACTTGAGAGAGACCAGAGTATGATTTCGGTGGCCTAACCGAAACCTGTGTGCTAGACATAAATCGAGTTGTAATAGTAATCAACGATTTAATCATCTACTTGTAAGTATTTATTAAGTTTGTTGATTCATCGTTTATTATTTTTTTATTGCTTCTCATCTATTAACTTTGTTGATTCATCGTTTATTATTGTTTTTCATACTTGATACAATCAAGCACTTGGATTCCGCACTCATGATTGATCATTGATATCATGTTTCGACTATAATAGAAAAATGATGAGGCTTGTGTATTAAATTGGATTGGGTTTCGGTTATCCATGTTTAAGATTGGGTGTTAGTTAAGAGAGAGAGAGGGGGGGGGGGGGTTTCATGACTTGTGAGAGACCAGAGTCTGATTTCGGTGGCCTAACCGAAACTTGAGTGCTAGACAGAAAGCGAGTTGTAATAGTAATCAACGATTTAATCATCTAATCGTAAGTGTTTATTAAGTTTGTTGATTCATCGTTTATTATTGCTTTTCATTTATTAACTTTGTTGATTCATCATTTATTATTGCTTCTCATACTTTATTCAATCAATCACTTGGATTCCGCACTCATGATTGATCATTAATATCGTGTTTCGACTATAATAGAAAAATGATAAGGTTTGTGTATTAAATTGGGTTGGGCTTCGGTTATGTCACACCCCCAAATAACCACCAACGGAGTTTATACCGTTAAGGGGTGCGGCTAGACCAGGATCCACAACCATTAGTTACAAATACTAAATGAATCAGAGATAGTTCAAAAACCAATTATAAAGTAAAGTCTCAAATACAACGCAGCGGAATGAGTATTGTCTTTAGCACTAACCACGTGCTTTACAAATTAGTATATTAAATCCCCAATTTAGTTTAATTAAAATAAAAGTCTTCATGTGCCATGCCAACCTGCTCCGGGATACTCCTTAGCGATCTGCAAAAGTTTAAACCACGCAAGTGTCAACCTAACGGTTGGTGAGTTCACAGTGGGCTTGTCATGCATTGGCCCGGTCTCATAATCATAATTTTATCGGGGTATACTTACATAGTATTCGTTTGTGAATAACAATGCTAAAAGTTATGTCTTAGTTTATAAAGGAATTGTCCGTGACCTACGTCATCGGGTATGAACTAGTTTTGTAAAGTTAAAGTGCTCAACCGATATCGCGGGTAGCTAATCCGTTGTTCCATGCACTAAGGAAGTTTGCACCAAAGCTGACTATAATATTATTGTAGTGGCCGTGCCATCTAGTACTGCGGACCTACGTCATCGCGGTTTTGCCTCCCCCGTGTCCTCTCGGGATCACGGTCAGATAGGCTGATATTGTACCTCCGTGCACTCCCCGTGCCACGGGGCGGAGTTTGTCAAACTCCAGTAGATCTACCCAACATCCCCTCGCTTTACAATTAATGGTACAATTAGTTGAGGACTTTTAAGTTTTCAAGGCATCCTTAGAAATCATGTGATATCATGTGGTTTAGACTTTAACCTACACTAGCCATATTAAAACAGTTTACCGGATTCTCATGAATCTCAAAAATGTTTTTCAGTTTCGTTTCAGAAATCGTTGTTTTGGAAATTTGCAAGTGCTTCCCATAAAGCACTTCAGGTTCATCAAGTGGGTGCCGAGCACTCCAGGTTTTCAAGTTTATCAGGGAGGTGCCTAGCACTCTCGAGTTTGTCAGCATTGTTTTACTTTTAGTTATTCGGTGTGACCCAAACGGGTTCACGGTAATCGGGTTAGTGACACTCACCTTGGGTTGCACTGCTACACTTGCTATATAATCCAAGTTTGTTTAACGAAGACCTATGAACACGTTTAGGTCTTAAGTATTAGTTTCGTGTCTAATCTTTACTTAACGCCGCTATGGCCCATAACATAGCACGTTGGAACTATGACTCGACATACAGACACACGACACCGATGGTTGATCATAAACAAGGGTTCACATATTACAGAAATCATAACATGTATCATCATGGCATAATCATGTAATTCATGGCATAACATTCAAGCAAATTGCACAAGTTTGGATCTAGGTCAGGCCATAATTTCGCTAGCAGTTTCGCTAGGTAATTTCGCTAGGTACACGGGCAGCACTTTCGCTAGGCTGTACCCGATAAAACAGTTTCGCTAGGCTAGTTTCGCTCGAAACTGTTGGCACAGTTTCGCTAGCCTAGTTTCGCCCGAAACTGGTTTGAACTTTCGTTCAGGGAATTTCGCTCGGCAGATTCGCTCGAGCTGGTCTGGTTGGTTTACCCGGCGACACTGCAGTTTCGCTGCATAGTGTCGCTGGTTGAAGATATGCATAGTTTCGCTGGACAGTTTCGCCCAGAGAACACCACAGTTTCGCTGGTCGCGAAAAACATACGGATCAGCCTAAAAATTAATCTAACAGCTTCCATTTTACATGCAATTCATTGTTTAGCATACATAGGCATTTACCAACATAAATCAGTAAGCTTTAACACCTTAAACATGCATTTTATCATCAAATCACCCAAAATACATATAAAACCCTAAAATGACTAAAATAGCTTAGATCTTTATCATGGATGAATTTTACACGTAAAGTTAGCAACTTTATGGTAGATCTAGCATGTATACACATCATATCAGAAGATCTAACAGATTCATGAAGATTGAGGCATGCTTTATGAAGAAAACATATAGAAAAGTGCATATAAATAGTTTTTGGGACTTACGATTCGATCTAGGGTCTGAATAGGTGAGATGAGATGATGGTGGTCTCTCGGTGATTCACAACTGACCAGCTTTCTCGAGAGAGCAGATGGAGAGTGGTGTGTGTTTTGTGTAAAAGAGGCAAATGGTGTAAACTAGGGTTTATTAGGATTATTTATATCAGGTCTTAGTTTCGCTGGCAGTTTCGCTGGCCGGCGAAACTGGCTCTGGTCACGTGTTATCGAATAGCTTAGCTGGCTACCGGGCGACACTATAGTTTCGCCCGTTAGTTTCGCTGGCTGCACAACTTAGGCAATTTTCACATAATCAAGGTTTTACAATTTGTCATGCTATTCATAATATTAAATCATGCATTTAAAACACATTGCACATAATAACAACCATAAATGAACACATAGCACATATGGGCGGGTTCGGTGATCAACCAAATGTCGTGGACGTATTCGGCCTAGTTATGCATTAGTTACTAAGTTAACACTTATAACGTAACTAACGGGGTTTGTCTAACGGAAGTTAACCTTGGAATTCTCGGATGTCACATCATCCCCTTGTAATTGGAATTTTCGTCCCGAAAATTATTCTTGCGTCGTAGCGTTCGCAGCATCGGCTGTCGTCGTTGCTGGGGAAAGAAAGCAAAAGTTTTAGGGTCGTCACACCCTCCTCCTGTCAAAGGAATTTTGGTCCCCAAAATTAAGTCATACCTTGAGTTTCCGTGGACGTTTGCTCGAACAAGTGAGGATACTTTTTCTTCATCTGATCCTCTCGTTCCCAAGTATATTCAGGTCCACGCTTTGAGTTCCATCGCACCTTGACGATCGGAATCTTGCTACGTTTGAGGGTTTTCTCCTCGCGTCCCATGATTTCTACCGGTTGCTCAATAAATCTCAAGTGTTCGTCAATTTCCAATTCCTCCAAAGGAATTATTTCGATGTCTTCAGCCAGACATTTCTTTAGGTTAGAAACGTGAAATACGTTGTGAACTCCATCGAGTTCGGCAGGGAGTTGTAATCGGTAGGCCACCGGGCCTACTTCCCCGATGATTTCAAAAGGACCGATGTAGCGAGGATTCAACTTTCCACGCTTCCCGAAGCGTATCACTCCTTTCCAGGGAGATACCTTCAACAATACCTTGTCACCCACCTCAAACTTTAGAGGTTTCCGGCGTTTGTCGGCATAACTCTTTTGTCTGTCACGTGCTGCGGCTATCCGTTTTCTGATTTGAATAATGCGTTCGGTCGTATCATGAATAAGTTCTGGTCCAGTGAGTCCTTTCTCACCCGTTTCAGCCCAACACACGGGCGATCTACATTTTCTGCCATAAAGTGCTTCAAAAGGTGCAGCACCGATACTTGAATGATAACTGTTGTTGTAGGAGAACTCCACCAACGGGAGATGAGCTTCCCAGTCTTTACCAAAGTCGAGAACGCAAGCTCGGAGCATGTCTTCTAAAGTCTGAATAGTTCTTTCTGTCTGACCATCGGTCTGCGGGTGATAGGCTGTACTCATATCCAGTCTGGTTCCCAATGCTTCTTGCATAGATTGCCATAATCGGGAAGTAAATCGAGGATCTCTGTCGGAGATGATAGTCTTAGGCACTCCATGACGTGCCACAATCCGGTCAATGTACAGCTTAGTTAACTTGTCCATATTGTCACTTTCTCTCATCGGGATGAAGTGTGCAGATTTGGTTAACCGATCAATGATAACCCAAATCGCATCCGGTCGATTCGATCGATGAGGTAATCCTGTTACAAAGTCCATTGAAATATCCTCCCATTTCCATTCTGGGATCTTTGGTTGTTGCAACAATCCAGAAGGCTTTTGGTACTCGATCTTCACTCTTGAGCATGTTAAGCACTTAGCCACATATCGAGCAATGTCGGCTTTCATATTCGGCCACCAATACAAACTTTTCAAATCTTGGTACATTTTATCCGTTCCAGGATGCACCGAATATCTTGACTTGTGAGCCTCGTCCATCACGAGCTCACGGAGATTTCCAAGTAAAGGAACCCAAATTCTATCATTATAATACCTGAGTCCGTCGGACTTAACTTCAGAATTTCCATCTACCCCTCGCAGTGCTTCAGCTGCGAAGTTTTCTTCCTTTAGAGCTTCTTGTTGGGCATCGCGGATCCGATCCGGCAATCCCGTGTGGATGGTAAGTTGCAGCGCTCGTACCCGTCGAGGCTTTTCATACTCTTTTCGACTTAATGCATCAGCCACAACATTGGCTTTTCCCGGGTGATATTTAATTGCTAAGTCATAGTCATTCAGTAGCTCGACCCATCGTCGTTGTCGCATGTTGAGATCCTTCTGATTAAAGATGTGTTGTAAGCTTTTATGATCGGTGAATATTGTGCACTTTGTTCCGTATAGGTAATGTCTCCAAATCTTGAGTGCATGAATAACGGCTCCCAATTCCAAATCATGCGTTGTATAATTCTTTTCAGTATCCTTCAGTTGCCTGGACCCATAGGCAATTACTTTATCTCGTTGCATCAATACGCAACCGAGTCCTTGAATGGATGCATCACAGTAAACCACAAAGTCGTCAATCCCATCGGGTAACGCGAGAATTGGAGCTGAACATAACATATCCTTGAGAGTTTGAAACGCACGTTCTTCTTTTTCACCCCATCTGTATTGCACTCCTTTGTGCGTTAAAGCTGTTAAGGGTTGAGCCAGCTGCGAGAAACCCTTAATGAATCTTCGATAGTATCCGGCAAGTCCCAAAAATTGTCGGATTTCAGTCGGCGCTCTAGGAGTAGGCCAATTCTTGATAGCTTCCACTTTAGCCGGGTCGACATGAATTCCATTCTGATCGACAATGTGTCCAAGAAATTGGACTTCGCGAATCCAAAAATCGCACTTCGAAAACTTAGCATAAAGCTGTTCCTTGCGGAGCAGTTCCAAGATAAGACGCAGATGCTCCTCGTGTTCTTCCTTCGTCTTGGAGTAGATCAAAATATCGTCAATGAAAACTATCACAAACTTATCGAGGTACGGCTTGCACACTCGATTCATCAGATCCATAAATACGGCCGGTGCATTGGTTAGCCCAAACGGCATAACCAGGAATTCGTAGTGACCATATCGAGTTCTGAAAGCAGTCTTGGGGACATCCTCATCTCGAACGCGAAGTTGGTGATATCCAGACCGTAGATCAATCTTTGAGAAGTAACTCGAACCTTGTAGCTGGTCGAAGAGATCGTCGATTCGAGGAAGCGGATATCGATTCTTGATTGTAACCTTGTTAAGCTCTCGGTAGTCAATACACATTCGGAACGTTCCATCCTTCTTCTTAACAAATAATACCGGAGCTCCCCACGGAGACGAACTTGGACGGATAAATCCCTTGTCGAGTAGCTCTTGAAGTTGTGCGGAGAGTTCGTTGAGTTCACTTACCGCCAAACGATATGGTGCGCGTGCGATCGGAGACGCTCCAGGAATTAAGTCGATTCCAAACTCTACTTGTCGAAATGGAGGCAAACCAGGCAGATCTTCAGGAAATACATCTTGGAAGTCGCGGACTATCGGGTAGTCGTCGATTCTGCGCTCGGGTAGTGTCGAATCGGTGACGTTTGCAAGAATCGCGAAGTGACCTTTACGAAGGCACTTTTGAGCTTTGAGGAACGAAATAATTCCAGTGACTGTTCCACCTTTTTCACCTTGAACCGTTAGCACTTTACCGTCTTCGAGTGGGATACGAACCACTTTTTCTTTACATAAGATTTCAGCTCGATTCTCAGATAACCAATCCATTCCTACTATAACATCAAAACTACCGATCGGGAAAGGCATAAGGTCGATTCCTAACGTATGGCCCGCTAGTTCTAACTTACAGTCCTTAACTATCTGGGTCGTATCATGAAGTTTACCGTTTGCTAGTTCTACCACATATTTAGCATCTAGGGCAATCGGTTTAGCATTAATTAACTTAGCAAACTTAGTGGAAATAAAGCTTTTCTCAGCACCAGAATCAAATAATACAGTAGCAAAGAAACCATTAAGGATGAATTTACCGTTTATCACGTTGGCATCATTGCGAGCTTCACCCTGACCCATGACGAAAGCTCGACCTCTACCATTTCCACCATTCCCGTTGCCATTCCCATTACCATTACCTCCACCGTTACCATTCCCACCGTTATTTCCTTGGTTACCGTTACCCTGTCTTCTCAGCTGAGGGCAGTCTCTTTTAATGTGGCCTTGAGCACCACACTCAAAGCAGCCACGGGCTCCCCCATTGTTGTTGTTCTGGTTCTGACCGTTGTTGTTCCCATTGCCCCGATTGTTCCCATAGTTGTTGCCCTGATTGTTGTTGTTCCTCCTGGGGCGGTTTTGTTGCTCGGGCAAAATGGCCCAACAGTCTTTTGCTTCGTGGCTTCCCTTGCCACACCTTTCGCAGCTCAAATTCTTCCTACAATTACCAGCATGATGCTTTCCGCACCTGTTGCACAGAGGCAGGTTACCTTTGTAATTGCCTTGACCATTTCCACCCTGGCGGTAGTTACCACTGTTGTTTCCAGACCTCTTGCTTTGACTTTGGGAGTTAAAAGACCTCCCAGTGCTGTTTCCAACACTCTGATTGTTCATTGAGTGTCTCAGGAGCTTCATCATCAGCTTTTCTCTTGCCACTTAAGGGCAGTCTTCTCAGTGGCTTTCGCAGGAAGTGTACCCTTCTCAACCTCTTGATCAGTAAGCTTGTGAGCCAAACGGATGGCTTGCTGCACGGTTGCGGGGTTGCTGGCGGTCACCAAACTCTTGACTTGAGGCGCGAGGCCTTCCAGATAACGCTCAATGCGTTTGAACTCAGCATCCACCATCGTGGGGCACAAGACCGCGTACTCATGGTAACGCGCAGTATACTGTTCGATTTCAGACCCAACCATCTTCAGATTCAAGAATTCACCCTCAAGCTTCTTCACTTGGTCACGAGGACAGTACTCATCCATGATCAGTTCCTTGAATGCTTCCCACTGCATGTTATTAGCCGCGTCGATCCCAATCATCTGAATCTCGGCGTTCCACCAGGAGAGAGCAGCTCCCTCAAAGGTACCAGTAGCAAACTTCACCTTGCTTTCAGCCGGGCAATTACACATAGAGAAGACCTTCTCAGATTTTTCGATCCACCGGAGGAGTCCTACCGCTCCTTCTTCGCCGGAGAATGTTAGTGGCTTGCAGTCCATGAAGGACTTAAACGTGCAGTGGTGGTTTCCTGATGCAATAAATAGTTTGGGTTTCAAATTTAAACAGGTCAAATATAATTCGTTTTGTGCCTTAACCGGCATAATAGTTACCCTGTGCGGCGTATGCAGCTTGGACGGCTGCCACCGCGGCTTGCACATGTTCGTTGATCATGGCTTGCAATTGAGCAGGCGTCATGTTGATGTTGTTCCTTCCGTGTCCTCTACCAGACATCTTGCTGAACAGTTAAAGTAGCCAATGTTCAGTCACAATTATACCTTATACATATTCCATAATATGTATATTAACCATTTTCCCGTTATCCCACTATTAGTCCAGAAAAATTTTGTGCAGAGTCGAGGCGTCGTCGAGGAACGTCATAAGTCGTAAGTAGCTATCGTCGAAAGTCGGCTTTCCCATAAAAGTCACCATCGGCGTAGCCATCGTAGTAGAAATCAGGACGTAGCGTGTAGCATCGTTTCGTTGTCGCTTTCCCCCAGAATAGTGCGCGCAATAGCGTTCGCGTTTCGTATTCGTGTGTGAAAATTTTCCCTAAGGTTTTCCGTTAGACTTCCTAGACACGGTCTATATATATATTTATATCCATATATATATATCGTACGTACTAAGCTTTTACTTACACAGCAGAGCGAGTATCCCAGGTTGGCACGTAAAAATTTTAGTTTTGAGAATTTGTTTATTCGTTTGTAACTAAGGTTTCAAGTTGCAGTTTCCAAATCGTTTTTCAAAATGATTCCAGTTCTCTGCAACTTATGGCTCTGATACCAATCTGTCACACCCCCAAATAACCACCAACGGAGTTTATACCGTTAAGGGGTGCGGCTAGACCAGGATCCACAACCATTAGTTACAAATACTAAATGAATCAGAGATAGTTCAAAAACCAATTATAAAGTAAAGTCTCAAATACAACGCAGCGGAATGAGTATTGTCTTTAGCACTAACCACGTGCTTTACAAATTAGTATATTAAATCCCCAATTTAGTTTAATTAAAATAAAAGTCTTCATGTGCCATGCCAACCTGCTCCGGGATACTCCTTAGCGATCTGCAAAAGTTTAAACCACGCAAGTGTCAACCTAACGGTTGGTGAGTTCACAGTGGGCTTGTCATGCATTGGCCCGGTCTCATAATCATAATTTTATCGGGGTATACTTACATAGTATTCGTTTGTGAATAACAATGCTAAAAGTTATGTCTTAGTTTATAAAGGAATTGTCCGTGACCTACGTCATCGGGTATGAACTAGTTTTGTAAAGTTAAAGTGCTCAACCGATATCGCGGGTAGCTAATCCGTTGTTCCATGCACTAAGGAAGTTTGCACCAAAGCTGACTATATATTATTGTAGTGGCCGTGCCATCTAGTACTGCGGACCTACGTCATCGCGGTTTTGCCTCCCCCGTGTCCTCTCGGGATCACGGTCAGATAGGCTGATATTGTACCTCCGTGCACTCCCCGTGCCACGGGGCGGAGTTTGTCAAACTCCAGTAGATCTACCCAACATCCCCTCGCTTTACAATTAATGGTACAATTAGTTGAGGACTTTTAAGTTTTCAAGGCATCCTTAGAAATCATGTGATATCATGTGGTTTAGACTTTAACCTACACTAGCCATATTAAAACAGTTTACCGGATTCTCATGAATCTCAAAAATGTTTTTCAGTTTCGTTTCAGAAATCGTTGTTTTGGAAATTTGCAAGTGCTTCCCATAAAGCACTTCAGGTTCATCAAGTGGGTGCCGAGCACTCCAGGTTTTCAAGTTTATCAGGGAGGTGCCTAGCACTCTCGAGTTTGTCAGCATTGTTTTACTTTTAGTTATTCGGTGTGACCCAAACGGGTTCACGGTAATCGGGTTAGTGACACTCACCTTTGGTTGCACTGCTACACTTGCTTATATAATCCAAGTATTGTTTAACGAAGACCTATGAACACGTTTAGGTCTTAAGTATTAGTTTCGTGTCTAATCTTTACTTAACGCCGCTATGGCCCATAACATAGCACGTTGGAACTCATGACTCGACATACAGACACACGACACCGATGGTTGATCATAAACAAGGGTTCACATATTACAGAAATCATAACATGTATCATCATGGCATAATCATGTAATTCATGGCATAACATTCAAGCAAATTGCACAAGTTTGGATCTAGGTCAGGCCATAATTTCGCTAGCAGTTTTGCTAGGTCAATTTCGCTAGTGTACACGGGCAGCACTTTCGCTAGGCTGTACCCGATAAAACAGTTTCGCTAGGCTAGTTTCGCTCGAAACTGTTGGCACAGTTTCGCTAGCCTAGTTTCGCCCGAAACTGGTTTGAACTTTCGTTCAGGGAATTTCGCTCGGCAGATTCGCTCGAGCTGGTCTGGTTGGTTTACCCGGCAACACTGCAGTTTCGCTGCATAGTGTCGCTGGTTGAAGATATGCATAGTTTCGCTGGACAGTTTCGCCCAGAGAACACCACAGTTTCGCTGGTCTTGAAAAACATACGGATCAGCCTAAAAATTAACCTAACAGCTTCCATTTTACATGCAATTCATTGTTTAGCATACATAGGCATTTACCAACATAAATCAGTAAGCTTTAACACCTTAAACATGCATTTTATCATCAAATCACCCAAAATACATATAAAACCCTAAAATGACTAAAATAGCTTAGATCTTTATCATGGATGAATTTTACACGTAAAGTTAGCAACTTTATGGTAGATCTAGCATGTATACACATCATATCAGAAGATCTAACAGATTCATGAAGATTGAGGCATGCTTTATGAAGAAAACATATAGAAAAGTGCATATAAATAGTTGTTGGGACTTACGATTCGATCTAGGGTCTGAATAGGTGAGATAAGATTATGGTGGTCTCTCGGTGATTCACAACTGACCAGCTTTCTCGAGAGAGCAGATGGAGAGTGGTGTGTGTTTTGTGTAAAAGAGGCAAATGGTGTAAACTAGGGTTTATTAGGATTATTTATATCAGGTCTTAGTTTCGCTGGCAGTTTCGCTGGCCGGCGAAACTGGCTCTGGTCACGTGTTATCGAATAGCTTAGCTGGCTACCGGGCGACACTATAGTTTCGCCCGTTAGTTTCGCTGGCTGCACAACTCAGGCAATTTTCACATAATCAAGGATTTACAATTTGTCATGCTATTCATAATATTAAATCATGCATTTAAAACACATTGCACATAATAACAACCATAAATGAACACATAGCACATATGGGCGGGTTCGGTGATCAACCAAATGTCGTGGACGTATTCGGCCTAGTTATGCATTAGCTACTAAGTTAACACTTATAACGTAACTAACGGGGTTATGTCTAACGGAAGTTAACCTTGGAATTCTCGGATGTCAGAGGTTATCCATGTTTAATGATTGGGTGGTAGTTAATTATGTGTTTGTTCTTGTAGAATACAGATTGGACTAGAGGGAGAAAGGGATTTGGCCCATATAATAAATGTGTGAGTTTGTATTTAAAAAAAACTCACACCCTACTAGCTAAGGTTTGGCGAAATTGACACAAAAGAGAGAGAGAGAAGGAATTCGTGACTTGAGAGAGACCAGAGTATGATTTCGGTGGCCTAACCGAAACCTGTGTGCTAGACAGAAATCGAGTTGTAATAGTAATCAACGATTTAATCATATAATCGTAAGTTTTTATTAAGTTTGGTGATTCATCATTTATTGTTGCTTCTCATTTATTAACTTTGTTGATTAATCGTTTATTATAGCTAATCATACTTGATACAATCAAGCACTTGGATTCCGCACTCATGATTGATCATTGATATCGTGTTTCGACTATAATAAAAAATGATGAGGCTTGTGTATTAAATTGGATTGTGCTTCGGTTATCCATGTTTAAGATTGGGTGTTAGTTAATTATGTGTTTGTTCTTGTAAAATACGGTTTGGACTAGAGGGAGAAAGGGCTTTGTCCCATGTAATAAATGTGTGAGTTAGTATTTAAACAAACTCACATCCTACTAGCTATGGTTCGCCCAAATAGAGACAAAAGAGATAGAGAGAGGGAATTCGTGACTTGAGAGAGACCAGAGTATGATTTCGGTGGCCTAACCGAAACCTGTGTGCTAGACAGAAATCGAGTTGTAATAGTAATCAACGATTTAATCATCTACTCGTAAGTATTTATTAAGTTTGTTGATTCATCGTTTATTATTTTTTTATTGCTTCTCATCTATTAACTTTGTTGATTCATCGTTTATTATTGTTTTTCATACTTGATACAATCAAGCACTAGGATTCCACACTCATGATTGATCATTGATATCATGTTTCGACTATAATAGAAAAATGATGAGGCTTGTGTATTAAATTGGATTGAGTTTCGGTTATCCATGTTTAAGATTGGGTGTTAGTTAATTAGGTGTTTGTTATTGTAAAAAACGGTTTGGACTAGAGGAAGAAAGGGCTTTGGCCCATGTAATAAATGTGTGAGTTTGTATTTAAAAAACTCACATCCTACTAGCTAAGGTTTGCCAAAATAGACACAAAAGAGAGAGAGAGGGGGGGGGGGGATTCATGACTTGTGAGAGACCAGAGTCTGATTTCGGTGGCCTAACCGAAACTTGAGTGCTAGACAGAAATCGAGTTGTAATAGTAATCAACGATTTAATCATCTAATCGTAAGTGTTTATTAAGTTTGTTGATTCATCGTTTATTATTGCTTTTCATTTATTAACTTTGTTGATTCATCGTTTATTATTGCTTCTCATACTTTATTCAATCAATCACTTGGATTCCGCACTCATGATTGATCATTGATATCGTGTTTCGACTATAATAGAAAAATGATAAGGTTTGTGTATTAAATTGGGTTGGGCTTCGGTTATCCATGTTTAATGATTGGGTGGTAGTTAATTATGTGTTTGTTCTTGTAGAATACAGATTGGACTAGAGGGAGAGAGGGATTTGGCCCATGTAATAAATGTGTGAGTTTGTATTTAAAAAAACTCACACCCTACTAGCTAAGGTTTGGCGAAATTGACACAAAAGAGAGAGAGAGAAGGAATTCGTGACTTGAGAGAGACCAGAGTATGATTTCGGTGGCCTAACCGAAACCTATGTGCTAGACAGAAATCGAGTTGTAATAGTAATCAACGATTTAATCATTTATAATCGTAAGTTTTTATTAAGTTTGGTGATTCATCATTTATTGTTGCTTCTCATTTATTAACTTTGTTGATTCATCGTTTCTTATAGCTAATCATACTTGATACAATCAAGCACTTGGATTCCGCACTCATGATTGATCATTGATATCGTGTTTCGACTATAATAAAAAATGATGAGGCTTGTGTATTAAATTGGATTGTGCTTCGGTTATCCATGTTTAAGATTGGGTGTTAGTTAATTATGTGTTGGTTCTTGTAAAATACGGTTTGGACTAGAGGGAGAAAGGGCTTTGGCCCATGTAATAAATGTGTGAGTTGGTATTTAAACAAACTCACATCCTACTAGCTATGGTTCTTCGAAGTAGACACAAGAGAGAGGGATGGAATTCGTGACTTGAGAGAGACCAGAGAATGATTTCGGTGGCCTAACGAAAACCTGTGTGCTAGACATGAATCGAGTTGTAATAGTTATCAACGATTTAGTCATCTAATCGTAAGTGTTTATTAACTTTTTTTATTCATCGTTTATTATTGCTTCTCACTAAATAACTTTGTTGATTCACCGTTTATTATTGCTTCTCATACTTGATTCAATCAATCACTTGGATTCCGCACTCATGATTGATCATTGATATCGTGTTCGACTGTAATAAAAAAATTATAAGGCTTATGTATTAAATTGGGTTGGGCTTCGGTTATCCATGTTTAATGATTCGGTGGTAGTTAATTATGTGTTTGTTCTTGTAAAATACGGTTTGGACTAGAGGAAAAAAGGGCTTTGGCCCATGTTATAAATGTGTGAGTTTGTATTTATAAAACCTTACATCCTACTAGCTAAGGTTTGCCGAAATAGACACAAAGGAGAGAGAGAAAGGGAATTCATAAGTTAAGAGAGACCAGAGTATGATTTCGGTGGCCTAACCGAAACCTGAGTGCTAGACAGAAATCGAGTTGTAATAGTAATCAACGATTTAATCATCTAATTGTAAGTATTTATTAAGTTTGTTGATTCATCGTTTGTTATTGCTTTTGATTTATTAACTTTGTTGATTCATCGTTTATTACTACTTCTCATACTTGTTTCAATCAATTGGTTGGATTCCGCACTCATGAATGATCATTGATATCGTGTTTCGACTATAATAGAAAATTGATAAGGCTTGTGTATTAAATTGGGTTGGGCTTTGGTAATCCATGTTTAATGATTGGGTGGTAGTTAATTATGTGTTTGTTCTTGTAGAATATGGTTTGGACTAGAGGGAGAAAGGGCTTTGGCCCATGTAATAAATGTGTGAGTTTGTATTTAAAAAAAACTCACATCCTACTAGCTAAGGTTTGCCAAAATAGACACAAAGAGAGAGAGAGAGAGAGAGAGAGCAGAGAGAGAGAGAGAATTCGTGACTTGAGAGAGACCAGAGTATGATTTTGGTGGCCTAACCGAAACCTATGTGCAAGACAGAAATCGAGCTGTAATAGTAATCAACGATTTAATCATCTAATTGTAAGTGTTTATTAAGTTTTTTAATTCATCATTAGTTATTGCTTCTCATTTATTAACTTTGTTGATTCATCGTTTATTATTGCTTCTCATACTTGATTCAATCAATCACTTGGATTCCGCACTCATGATTGATCATTGATATCGTGTTTCGACTATAATAGAAAAATGATAAGGCTTGTGTATAAAATTGGGTTGGGCTTTGGTTATCCATGTTTAATGATTGGGTGGTAGTTAATTATGTGTTTGTTCTTGTAAAATACGGTTAGGACTAGAGGGAGAAAGGGCTTTGGCCCATGTAATAAATGTGTGAGTTTGTATTTAAAAAAAAACTCACATCCTACTAGCTAAGGTTTGCCGAAATAGACACAAAAGAGAGAGAGAGAGAGAGAGAGAGAGAGAGAGAGAGAGGGGGGGAATTCGTGACTTGAGAGAGACCAGAGTATGATTTCGGTGGCCTAACCGAAACCTGTGTGCTAGACAGAAATCGAGTTGTAATAGTAATCAACGAGTTAATCATCTAATCGTAAGTGTTTATTAAGTTTATTGATTCATCGTTTATTATTGCTTCTCATTTATTAACTTTGTTGATTCATCATTTATTTTGCTTCTGATACTTGATACAATCAAGCACTTGGATTCCGCACTCATAATTGATCATTGATATCGTGTTTCGACTATAATAGAAAAATGATGAGGCTTGTGTATTAAATTGGATTGTGCTTCGGTTATCCATGTTTAAGATTGGGTGTTAGTTAATTATGTATTTGATATTGTAAAATACGATTTGGACTACAGGGGCAAAGGGCTTTGGCACATGTAATAAATGTGTGAGTTGGTATTTAAACAAACTCACATCCTACTAGCTATAGTTCGCCGACGTAGACACAAGAGAGAGGGAGGGAATTCGTTACTTGAGAGAGACCAGAGAATGATTTCGGTGGCCTAACCAGAACCTGTGTGCTAGTCAATAATCGAGTTCTAATAGTAATCAACGATTTAGTCATCTAATCGTAAGTGTTTATTAACTTTTTTTATTCATCGTTTATTATTGCTTCTCATTAATTAACTTTGTTGATTCATCGTTTATTATTGCTTCTCATACTTGATTCAATCGATCACTTGGATTCCACACTCATGATTTATCATTGATATCGTGTTCGACTGTAATAAAAAATTATAAGGCTTGTGTATTAAATTGGATTGGGCTTCGGTTATCCATGTTTAATGATTGGGTGGTAGTTAATTATGTGTTTGTTCTTGTAAAATACGGTTTGGACTAGAGGGAGAAAGGGCTTTGGCCCATGTAATAAATGTGTGAGGTTGTATTTATAAAAACTCACATCCTACTAGCTAAGGTTTGCCGAAAGAGACACAAAAGAGAGAGAGAAAGGGAATTCATGACTTGAGAGAGACCAGAGTATGATTTCGGTGGCCTAACCGAAACCTGTGTGCTAGACAGAAATCGAGTTGTAATAGTAATCGACGATTTAATCATCTAATCATAAATGTTTATTAAGTTTGTTGATTCATCATTTATTATTGCTTCTCATTTATTAAGTTTGTTGATTTATCGTTTATTATTGCTTTTCATTGTGACAACCCGTGAAACATCTAAGGTAAAGCCTATACTTTGACCGTATATATATACGTATATACATGTGCATAACTTGATTTAGTTGTACTATTAGTGAACACTATGCACGTAAACGTCCATGTGATTTGGTGGAATTTTAATAAAAAGCAAAATAAAATATAAATGACTTTATTTTTCTTAAAACGGTGTTGTAGGACATCATACCGACACCCGACGAACACTTTAAGTGAATATTTTATTTAAAACTTTAGTTAGTTTTGACTACGAAAAATATTTGAGCTTAAAACAATTTAAACAAATTATTTATTTTCTGGACGCGGGTACGCGAGCAAATAAAATAAATAGAAGACGAAACTTCTAAATAATTAAATTACGACTAGGTTTATCAATATATGAGTCTCGTAATTAATTTAGAAACCCTTCCCGATCAAAACGCCAGAACGATTCGGTGTTATTCGTCCGTATGACAAATTGGGCCCAGTCCGGCCCAACACCGCGAAATAAATGAACCGAGCCCAAAAATAAAGCCCAACGGGTCACCCGACAATTTTAAGCTTAAAGATAATATTCCCGACTAATTTTAGTAAATAAAGAATCGAACCGCGTGAAAGTCGAAGAAAGTCTCGTATACCGGCCTGACACGAACTGTGCCGGCCCGACACCCGCTCTCCACATTTCGGCCTATTTAAAGTCTCCATCGACTTTGAATTAATTATTTTATGATGACACTAGTTTTATATTGGTAGATTTTATAAAATAATTAGAAAAAGTGTTAACTTCTATAAAAATTAACACCACCTAAACCTTTTAACCACACCCCCCTAATTACCTAACTATGGCTAAACCCCCTAATCTAACTATAGTTAAAAGAAAGAGCACATGACAAATTACACCTACACTTAACCTCTGCAACACACAAACACCCATCCCTCCTTCATCATCTCCATACTCCACCTCCACCATAAAACCTACCACACCACTCAAGCATTCACCACCTCCACCCTCTTCCTCCCTCTCTCGGCCGACGCCATCCACCACCACCATCTCACCCCGACGCCACTGCTCCACTCTACCATTGCCACCACCTCGACGAACGGTGAACCTACCACCTCAGTCCCCGCCGTCGCAATCCCTCAACCACGGCCACCCTTCACCGATCACCAACCGAAGCCACAATCACCACCACGATCATATCTATCATCATCCGCCATCACCATCAACATCAACCACCACCTTTGTCATCATTATCTGACACCATCATCACCATCAACACCGACCACCACCTTCGCCATCATCATCCGACGCCATCACCACCACCTTCGTCAACATCATCATCAATCGCCACCATCATCGTCATGAACCACCACCACCACCATGACCTTCATCGATCACCCCCACTCTTTCTCCTTTCACTTTTTCTATCAACCGAACCTCTCGTCCCTTTCTTTTCCTTATGATCGGACTAAAACATATATATATATATATATATATATATATATATATATATATATATATATATATATATAGGGTTAGGTTCAAATGAGAACTTTTTGTTTTGAGAACTTTTGAGAACTAAATCTCCATCACTAATTTCAGTTGGGGACCACTACAATTCATGGGAGGGAGTATATGTAAATATAACTAGTGGTTTAAAATGGTTCTTAAAAGTTCTCTCAACAAATTAGTTCTCAAATGATCCTCTCCCTATATATATATATATATATATATATATATATATATATATATATATATAGGGAGAGGATCATTTAAGAACCAATTGGGTTTGAGAACTAAAAAGAACCATTCTAAGACACTAGTTTATATATATGGAGAACTTTTTGTTTTGAGAACTTTTGAGAACTAAATCTCAACCACTAAAAAGAACTAAAAAGAACCATTCTAAGACACTAGTTTATATAAAAAGAACCATACTAAAAAGAACTAAAAAGAACCTAACCCTATATATATATATAGGGTTAGGTTCAAATGAGAACTTTTTGTTTTGACAACTTTTGAGAACTAAATCTCAACCACTAATTTCAGGTGGGGACCACTATAATTCATGGGGGGGGGGGGGGTTTCCATATATATAAACTAGTGTCTTAGAATGGTTCTTTTTAGTTCTCAAACCCAATTGGTTCTCAAATGATCCTCTCCATACTATATATATATATATATGTATATGTAGAGAAAAAAAAAGAAAGAAAATAAAGCACAGTCCCAGACCACTTGATTAGAATCAGAAGCGCCGCATGAGTTTCTTTTTTTTTTTGGTGCAAGACATTCTCGAGAGCCACCTTTACACCACCATTTCTCCACCACTGGACCACCGCAGTACCGCCCTTTCACAACCAACAACTAGCCCACCCGGCCACCTCCCAAATGGCCTTAGCGTTTGCCCCTAATGATCATCATAAACCACCAAAAACTAGCCCGCAAAATGCCACTTTACCTTTCGGGTCAAACATTTAAAACTCGATATTTTTCGATCGGGTCTACGGAGATATTCTTGCCTCTTTCAGTTCATCACCTAGCCTAGTGCTAGAGGTAAAAGTCTAAACTTTTCAATTTAATCATTTTTGTTGTTCGTTTTTTATATTTATAAACACCCAAAACGAGTCTTGACACTCCACCCACTAAATATATATAAATGAACAAACCGTCTTAAATATTAAACTAACGTTAATATTTAAGCACTTGTGTCACAATATATTTTTGACAATCGTTGTGAGGACTAAAAATATTATAGACCAAGCGGTATAAAAACTGACTCGGGGACCGTCAAACTGACACATTAGACTAAAAATATATAAACGAATATATTTTGGACATGAAATATAAGCGATATATTATTAACTATGTTGTTATAAAAATATGATTATTTTTATAAAACATATATATATTTCTAAATACCGAGCGTTTGGACTTATAATTAATAACTAAGTGCTCATATTTTAGACCTCATTTTTCTTTAATAACTTGAAATATTTATTTAAAGTTATTACAACTCGGTAATATTTAATGACCTAAATATTAATTTTTATATCATATTATTACCTAACCGGATGGCTTATATATATAATATATAAATTCCAGACGTTGGACCTAAAAATATACAATATTATATTTTGAAATTACTCAACATGAAACTTATATATTGTTACAAATATATTTTCCTAAAAGTGTTAAAAACACATCACACAGATATCTCATTCTAATATTTTATTATTTTCTAAATATAAATTAGAAAAACAATATTAGATAACGTAAACATAATAATATTTACAGAGTTAAATATTAATTATCATAATGATCATTTGTCAGATACTTGTATCTTATAGGGGCAAAGCCAACGACTAAATTTCTAAAAGCATAAAGACCTATATTTTTCTAAGATCTTGAGAATATTGAAACATATACCATTTCTATAAGTTATATGTATTTATTTGCATAAATATTTCTATGACTTATGTATAATTATAGTTTATAATTATGAACTCAAGCTTAAGATATATAACGTGAACTTCAAATAATAAAATACTTTATTATTTGTCTCGATGTTCAAAACTTGATCTAACTATATATTCTCATAACCTTAAATAATTATATGATTCATACTTATTTCTACAAGTTATATATTTATACGACTATAAATGTATTCATTAACCTAAATATTTATTTGAACGATAAATATTTCAGACGGGCTTTCCAAACAATACAAACGGGAATGTTATGTTAAGACTCGACCAGGATCATTTGGGTAACTGAACATTATCTAACTGAACCAGTACTTGAAAACCGTCTTATTAATTATTATTAGGACACGGTTTACTTGCTACGTCCAGCGCGATACAACTTTTATCATTATCTTGAATCAAGTGAGTCTCACGGCCTCTTTCTTTTAAAAACTGTTTAAATACTATGGGGGAGAAATCATGATCAAACAAATCTTTTTACATGATATTATGGTACAACTGTTACGCCTTATTGATTATCTGTTCTTTCATACCCCTTCATAGTAATTTGTTATACAACATATTGCTACAAATCCCACCAACAATGGATTTCAATTAGTTCCTGTAACGAAACGATAACTAGTGTATAGATCTATTTGGGTTGACGCCCCTGCCCTATCTGGTCACTCCAGTTTTGACTCCATGCATACATGTCTGGGGGTACATGTCAGTTATTCTACGCCATTGGTATTTCTTAGGGGAAGTTACCATAGGTGGGTAAATCTGTTAGTGTTTAAAATCAAGGTGCAGGTAGATCAATGCAACGACGAGTAACCATTATAATATCATGTATACCATCAACTATTTTACAAATGCATTTTGTAGAATCCAAAACCTGTGAACTCACCAACATTATGTTGACCTTTTTAAACTTATGTATTTCTCACGTAACCAAGCCAGATCGTATGCAAATGGGACGTCAAACTTTAGGGCCTGCATGTTGGAGTCATAGTCACATTCATCATCATGAAACAACTTATGAAACACTTACCTTTTAAATCCTTGGTCGAAATGATTTTAAGACTTAACTTTCTATCATACTTACTATCTTAACATTTCTGAAAACAAATCATATTTCAGTATTGTAAAACAATGTTGTCTTAACATATCTCCACTGCAACCTTTGATGACATACTTGGTTTTTCAAATGTATATTAATCTGATTGAGGTCGTTCTATGTATCCATGAGTATGATCCCATGACGTCACACGCCTCCGTATCCGAAAGTTCAGGGTGTGACACACATACTTGATTCAATCATGCACTTGGATTCCGCACTCATGATTGATCATTGATATCGTGTTTCGACTATAATAGAAAAATGACGAGGCTTGTGTATTAAATTGGGTTGGGCTTCAGTTATCTATGTTTAATGATTGGGTGTTAGTTAATTATGTGTTTGTTCTTGTAAAATACGGTTTAGACTAGTGGGAGAAAGGGCTTTGGCCCATGTAATACATGTATGAGTCTGTATTTAAACAAACTCACATCCTACTAGCCAAGGCTCGCCTAAGTAGACACAAGAGAGAGGGAGGAAATTCGTGACTTGAGATAGACTAGAGAATGATTTCGGTGGCCTAACTGAAACCTGTGTGCTAGACAGAAATCGAGTTGTAATAGTAATCAACGATTTAATCATGAAACCTGTGTGCTAGTTATCGGGCGATGTTCTCTCTGGTTCTCTAGGGCGATTTTGGCGAGTTTCTTCTTCCAAAAATCGTTTTCTTTCTCGTTTGATTCGTTTCATCATT
Organism: Deinandra increscens subsp. villosa; assembly: GCA_039602395.1. Lineage (NCBI taxonomy): Eukaryota > Viridiplantae > Streptophyta > Magnoliopsida > Asterales > Asteraceae > Deinandra > Deinandra increscens. The sequence continues at coordinate 38,312,343 of JBCNJP010000008.1, read as the reverse complement.
TCTTATTCCACTGTTTTTTATTGCGATTAACCCCTACCAATCCTGTGACTGCTTTCTTTAATCATTAACTTAGTACGAGTGTATTAGCGATTTTCGGTAAATTAGCGTTTAAGTTTTTCAATCCATGGTTTGTGCGATCATTGTGTAATACCCTGTGATTGAGTTAGTTGAGAGATTGGAAGGGTATGAGTATTGTTAGCGGCCATATTGCATTGAATACGGTGTTCGTTTCTGTCTGTTCTCTCCTTAATCGGGTTTTCTTGATCTGATTAGGGTTTTTTTTTCCGTTCTTGTTGGTTTCAAGATCATTAGATTATGGGTCTTTTTTCTGTAGTTGTTCAAGGCTACAGCAGTGTTTACTGTTCCCTTCCTCGACTGCCGGATCAAACTGCATTCCTGTAATCTTATTGATTAAGTTTCTGACAAGGTGACGTCGACTGGGTTTCGTCTTTTCGGATTAGTATGAACCCTAAACCTCCCTTAACAACATTTGGTTTGGTGTCGAAATTGAAAAACATTGATGGAGGCAAACTGCCTTCCACTCGGAGAAGCCATGCATCGTTGACACCGTCGGCAAAAGTTACCGGTGCACCGGAAAAGGCTACCCAGTCTGAGGTTCCGCGGAATGACGTCAGCCCTGCTGACGTCGACAAAGTTTCTTCTCCTGCAAATGTTAGCGCTAATCCTGCCGTCGGATTAGATTCGTCGGTAAAGTTGAATGTGGGTGTCAGCCCTATGGATGTCAATGACTATCTAAAAAAACGGGGACTAGTACCGATGATTTGGGTAACCCTCCTATTACCATGCAGAAGCCGGCTATATCCTATGCTAATACGCTGAAATCTAATCTTGACAAACCTGTTAAAGGTAAACTGAATTTCCGAAAGATGAACTCTGAGCTAAATGAACATGGTGTTGATGTGGTCATCCCGGTTGAGGACGTTAGGAAGGTAGCCGATAATATGGGTTATACCCTTTATAGATATTTTCTTGGTGAGCGTCTGGCTTTCCCAGTGGTAGAATATTTCACTAGTCAGAGTTGGAAAAAATATGGCATCCAGAAAAGTATGATGAATGGGTACGGGTTCTTCTTTTTTCAATTTTATGATAGAAAAGGTATGATGGGAGCTCTTGAGGGAGGCCCGTGGATGATTCGTAACAAACCATTATTTCTTAATATTTGGACACCGAATGCTAACCTAACGAAAGACGATATTGAGTTGGTTTCTGTTTGGGTAAAATTACATAATATACCTCTTGCAGCGTATACTGAGGATGGCCTTAGTATGTTGGCGTCCAAGATTGGAAATCCAAAACATCTAGATTCTTACACTGCTTCGATGTGTAGAGATGTCTGGGGGAGAAGCAGTTATGCACGAGCTTTCATTGAATCGTCTGCTAGGGCTGAGTTCAGGGATAAAATAACAGTGGCAGTTCCGGATGAAAATGGTACTAATTATATCAAAGTGGAAGTTGATGTGGAAGTTGATGTGGAATATGAGTGGAAGCCTCCGAGGTGTGAACATTGTGCTGTGTTTGGACATTACTCTAAGGAGTGTGTGAGGCATAAGCGTGACAATCAGAAGGGTAAGGCTCCTCAGGTGGAGGATAAGGATGGTTATGTTGCTGTTCATCGTAAGAAAGCTAGCAAACAAGGGGGTTATAAGATGCCAAATTCTAAGCCTGCGTTTGTGTATAGGCCGGTGTCGGGTAAGCCCGTGGATCCACAGAAAGGGCAATCGAGTACACAACCGGCAAATGGTGGGGGGGAATCTAGTAGTAGCCAACCAAAGTTGTTCAACAAGTACTCTGCTCTTGACTCGGAGCTAGTGTATGACTCGGGTCATTTACAGTCATATGATATGCTGGTAATGGATGATGTGGTTGAATATGTTGGTGAAATGGGGACGTTTATGAACCAAAATGTTCAAGGGGCAAGCACTCCTTCTGTCACTGGTGTCGATGATTAGTCTTGCTTCTTGGAATATTAGGGGGCTGAACCACCCGCTAAAACAAAAGGAGGTTCGTCAGATGGTTAGGGAAAATGGTCTTAGTTTGTGTGCTATTCTGGAGTCTCACGTGGAGATGGATAAACTAATGCAGGTGTGTAGTGGTGCCTTTCGTAACTGGGATTGGGTTTCAAATTCGGCATACTGTATTAAAGGGACCAGGATTATTGTGGGATGGGATACGGAGTTGATGGACGTGATGTTGCTGAATATGAATGATCGGGTTCTTCATTTACAAGTCTTTATTAAGCAAACCTCTATAGTGTTTTTTTGTTCGTTGGTTTATGCGTCAAATTCGTATATTACACGTAGGCATCTTTGGCAGAATTTGTTGCTTCATAAAATGTTTGTTCATGGCAAAGCTTGGGTGGTGTTAGGGGATTTTAACACCACTTTACATATGGAGGACAGGTCTGTGGGCTCCTCCAGGACGGATAATGGGATGATTGAGTTTCAGGATTGCGTGCATGATCTCGAAATTCTTGATCTTAACAGTATGGGTTACACTATACCTGGAATCAAAAGCCAAAAGGTGGTATGGGGCTGTTAAAGAAACTCGATAGGGTTATGGGTAATATGTGTTTTATGGAGGAATGCCCCAACTCGTTTGTCGTTTTCCAACCATATAGGATTTAGGATCATGCTCCATGTGTTTTGAACATTCCTGGAAAGGCTTCGAGAAAGCATGCCCCTTTCAGATTCGCCAACTTTCTGGCCTACAAGCCTGATTTTGTAGAAATTGTTAAGGAGAAATGGGTTGTTGGTTATTATGGTGTTCATCAAATTGTGTTAGTTAAGAAGCTTAAAAATCTGAAAAAACCGCTACGTAAAATGTTAACCATGCAAGGGGATGTTCATAAATTAGTGGGTATCCTCAGGACTCAATTGGATGATGCCCAAAAGGCTCTCGATGTGAACCCTTCGGATCAGACCCTCCGGGTTTGGGAGGCTGAGTGTCTTAATAGGTACAATACCGCTCTCTTGGATGAAGAAAGATTTTTGAAGCAAAAATCTAAAATTCATTGGCTGGCAACGGGGGATTCGAATTCAGCGTATTTTCATAATTCTCTAAAGTGTCGGCAACATCGTAACCGGATTAATGCTATTAAAGATGCCCATGGTAATATGCATGAGGGGGTGGCTGTTCATGCTACTCTGGTTTCTCATTATGAACTCTTTTTGGGGTCTGATGTTATGCCTAATTTAGATGGGTTGGATGACTTGTTTGTGAATAAAGTGGATGAGGTTGCTGCGGCTTATAAGATTAGAGATGTTTCTAGTCAAGAGGTTCATGATGCCCTTTTCTCCATGGATGATGATAAGGCTACCGGGCCTGATGGTTATTCGGCTGCTTTTTTCAAAAAAGCGTGGTTGGTTGTTGGTCAGGATTTCATGAATGCTGTTCGGGATTATTTCATCACGGGTAATCTTCTCCAGGAATTAAATCATACCTTTCTTGCCCTGATTCCGAAGGTGGCGACCCCTTCGTCTGTTATGGATTATAGGTCTATTTCGTGCTGCAATATTATCTACAAATGTATCACTAAGATTTTGGCTGATCGTATCAAGGTTGGGTTAGGGGATATCATCAGTGTTAACCAGTCGGCTTTTATCCCTGGGCGTCGGATTTCTGACAACATTCTGCTTACCCAAGAATTGATGCATAATTATCACAGGAATGTGGGTCCGGCTAGGTGTGCGTTTAAGGTCGATATTCAAAAGGCTTATGATACCGTTAATTTGCAGTTTCTTGAGAAGGTGCTGATTGGTTTTGGTTTTCATTCTCAGATGGTGCATTGGATTATGACATGTGTCACTACTGCTTCGTTTTCGATAGGTATTAATGGTGGTATCCATGGTTATTTTAGGGGTAAACGTGGTCTTCGTCAAGGTGACCCGATCTCTCCTTATTTATTCACTATGGTTATGGAGATCCTTACGCTGATTTTTCAGAAGAATGTAGGGGCTGATAGTGCGTTTCATTTTCATCACAAATGTGGTAAGCAGCGGATTATTAATCTTTGTTTTGCAAACGATTTATTTATTTTTGCTCATGGGGATGTGCACTCGGTAAAGACTATTTTCCATTCGCTCCAAGAGTTTACTTCGATGTCTGGGTTGGTTCCTAGTACTCAGAAAAGCACTATGTTCTTTTGCAGTGTCCCGGAGGAGGTTAAAAGTGTTATCCTTAATGTTTTGCCTTTTGAGGAAGGGGATTTTCCTGTCCGGTACTTGGGGGTTCCCCTTATTATGTCGAGGTTGAGGTACTCGGACTGTAAGGTTTTGGTTGAGCGTGTTAATGTCAGGATCTCGAGCTGGCTTAATCGTTTTTTATCTGCGACTGGTCGGTTACAGCTTATTGTTTCAATGTTGTCGTCTATGCAGATTTATTGGTCCTCCATGTTTATTTTGCCGAGTCGTGTAATTAAAGATTTGGAGGCGAAGATGCGTGATTTTTTATGGGGTGTGGGCTCCAAATACAATGGGAGAGCTAAGATTGCTTGGAAGGAGTTGTGTGTGCCTAAGTCTGAAGGGGGTCTTGGCATTCGCAGGATCAGATATTCTAATAGGGCTCTCATGGTGACCCATGTCTGGAGTCTTTTATTGCATCGGGTTTCCTTATGGGTGGAATGGGTTTTTCTTGTACCATCTTAGGTCCCGTAATTTTTGAGATTGTCGGGTCCCTGCTAACTGTTCTTGGGGTTGGAGGAAAATCCTTCAACTTCGCCCTCTGATCCGTAATCATATTCGAGTGGTTTTAGGTGATGGTCAGAGCTCGTCTGCGTGGTTTGATAATTGGAGCCCCACGGGTCCGTTATGTAACTATATCTCCCACAGAATGATCTACAGTGCAAGGCTTTGTTACTCTGACTCGGTGGCTGCTATTGTCGCTAAGGGTGTCCCTAGCGAGTGGAACCTGAACATTCCTGATTTGTCGCATGGTGTTCGTGACAGATTAGTTTGGGTTTCTGGGCATGATACGGGTGAGTTCTCTGCTTCATTGGCTTGGTCCTCGCTTAGATATCGGTTGCCTCTGGTTAATTGGGCTCCTGTTGTGTGGTTTTCTCAATGCATTCCTAAACATGCGTTTCATTTGTGGCTTATTATGAAACGAAGGCTCCTCACTCAGGATTGCATTTTACGTTGGGATGCAAATAGAAGGTCCCAGAATATGATGTGCTGCCTCCTCTGCTTTTCGGATTTCGATTCGATTAACCACTTGTTTTTTCAATGTCCTTTTTCTGCCAGGGTGTGGGACAAGCTAAGAACTACGTTGGGGTTTCGTGCTACTCCTCCTGTTTGGACTGTTGTTATGGAGGAGCTATGTCGTATGGCTAGGCAAAAATCGATTGATGCTGTGATTGGTCGGTTAGGGGTGGCTGCTACTACATACTTTGTTTGGCAGGAGAGGAATAATCGTCTTTTTCGTAACCATGCCAGGCCGCCGGATGTGCTGGCTGATGTCGTCTCTGATGTGATCAGAATTCGTGACTTGAGAGAGACCAGAGTATGATTTTGGTGGCCTAACCGAAACCTGTGTGCTATAGAGAAATCGAGTTGTAATAGTAATCAACGATTTAATCAACTAATCATAAGTGTTTACTAAGTTTCTTGATTCATCGTTTATTATTGCTTCTCATTTATTAACTTTGTTGATTCATCGTTTATTATTGCTTCTCATACTTGATTCAATCAATCATTTGAATTCCGCACTCATGATTGATCATTGATATCGTGTTTAGACTATAATATAAAAATGATAAGGCTTGTGTATTAAATTGGGTTGGGCTTCGGTTATCCATGTTTAATGATTGAGTGGTAGTTAATTATGTGTTTGTTCTTGTAAAATATGTTTTGGACTAGAGGGAGAAAGGGCTTTGGCCCATGTAATAAATGTGTGAGTTTGTATTAAAAAAAACTCACATCCTACTAGCTAAGGTTTGCCGAAATAGACACAAAAGAGAGGGAGGGAATTCGTGACTTGAGAGAGACCAGAGAATGATTTCGGTGGCCTAACCGAAACCTGTGTGCTAGACAAAAATCGAGTTGTAATAGTAATCAATGATTTAGTCATCTAATCGTAAGTGTTTATTAACTTTGTTGATTCATCGTTTATTATTGCTTCTTGTTTATTAACTTTGTTGATTCATCGTTTATTATTGCTTCTCATACTTGATTCAATCATGCACTTGGATTCCGCACTGATGATTGATCATTGATATCGTGTTTCGACTATAATAGAAAAATGAAGAGGCTTGTGTATTAAATTGGGTTGGGCTTCGGTTATCCATGTTTACTGATTTGGTGTTAGTTAATTATGTGTTTGTTCTTGTAAAAGACGGTTTGGACTAGAGGGAGAAAGGGCTTTGGCCCATGTAATAAATGTGTGAGTTTGTATTTAAAGAAACTAACATCCTACTAGCTAAGGTTCGCTGAAGTAGACACAAGAGAGAGGGAGGGAATTCGTGACTTGAGAGAGACCAGAGAATGATTTCGGTGGCCTAACAAAAACCTGTGTGCTAGACAGAAATCGAGTTGTAATAGTAATCAATGATTTAATCATCTAATCGTAAGTTTTTATTAACTTTGTTGATTCATCGTTTATTATTGCTTTTCATTTATTAACTTTGTTGAGTCATCGTTTATTATTGCTTCTCATACTTGATTTAATCATGCACTTGGATTCTGCACTCATGATTGATCATTGATATCGTGTTTCGACTATAATAGAAAAATATGAGGCTTGTATATTAAAATGGGATTGGGCATCAGTTATCCATGTTTAATAATTGGGTGGTAGTTAATTATGTGTTTGTTCTTGTACAATACGGATTGGACTAGAGAAAGAAAGGGCTTTGGCCCATGTAATAAATGTGTGAGTTAATATTAAAAAAATCTCACATCCTACTAGCTAAGGTTTACCGAAATAGACACAAAAGAGAGAGAGGGAGAGAGAGAGAGAGACAGAGAGGGAATTCGTGACCTGAGAGAGACCAGAGTATGATTTTGGTGGCCTAACTGAAACCTGTGTGCTAGATAGAAATCGAGTTGTAATAGTAATCAACGATTTAATCATCTAATCATAAGTGTTTACTAAGTTTGTTGATTCATCGTTTATCATTGCTTTTCATTTATTAACTTTGTTAATTCATCGTTTATTATTGCTTCTCATACTTGATTGAATCAATCATTTGGATTCCGCACTCATGATTGATCATTGATATCGGGTTTCGACTATAATAGGAAAATGATAAGGCTTGTGTATTAAATTGGCTTGGGCGTCGGTTTAATGATTGGGTGGTAGTTAATTATGTGTTTGTTCTTTTAAAATACGGTTTGGACTAGAGGGAGAAAGGGCTTTGGCCCATGTAATAAATGTGTGAGTTTCTATTTAAACAAACTCACATCCTACTAGCTAAGGTTTGCCGAAATAGACACAAAAGAGAGAGAGAGAGAGAGAGAGAGAGAGAGAGGGAATTCGTGACTTGAGAGAGACCAGAGTATGATTTCGGTGGCCTAACCGAAACCTGTGTGCTAGAGAGAAATCGAGTTGTAAGAGTAATCAACGATTTAATCAACTAATCATAAGTGTTTACTAAGTTTGTTGATTCATCGTTTATTATTGCTTCTCATTTATTAATTTTGTTGATTGATCGTTTATTATTGCTTCTCATACTTGATTCAATCAATCATTTAAATTCCGCACTCATGATTGATCATTGATATCGTGTTTCGACTATAATAGAAAAATGATAAGGCTTGTGTATTAAATTGGGTTGGGCTTCGGTTATCCATGTTTAATAATTGGGTGGTAGTTAATTATGTGTTTGTTCTTGTAAAATAGGTTTTGGACTAGAGGGAGAAAGGCCTTTGGCCCATGTAATAAATGTGTGAGTTTGTATTAAAAAAAACTCACATCCTACTAGCTAAGGTTCGCCGAAATAGACACAAAAGAGAGGGAGGAAATTCGTGACTTGAGAGAGACCAGAGAATGATTTCGGTGGCCTAACCGAAACCTGTGTGCGAGACAAAAATCGAGTTGTAATAGTAATCAATGATTTAGTCATCTAATCGTAAGTGTTTATTAACTTTGTTAATTCATCGTTTATTATTGCTTCTTATTTATTAACTTTGTTGATTCATCGTTTATTATTGCTTCAATCATGCACTTGGATTCCGCACTGATGATTGATCTTTGATATCGTGTTTCGACTATAATAGAAAAATGAAGAGGCTTGTGTATTAAATTGGGTTGGGCTTCGGTTATCCATGTTTACTAATTTGGTGTTTGTTAATTATGTGTTTGTTCTTGTAAAATACGGTTTGGACTAGAGGAAAAAAGGGCTTTGGCCCATGTAATAAATGTGTGAGTTTGTATTTAAAGAAACTTACATCCTACTAGTTAAGGTTCGCCGAAGTAGACACAAGAGAAAGGGAGGGAATTTGTGACTTGAGAGTGACCAGAGAATGATTTCGGTGGCCTAACAAAACATGTGTGCTAGACAGAAATCGAGTTGTAATAGTAATCAACGATTTAATCATCTAATCGTAAGTGTTTATTAACTTTGTTGATTCATCGTTTATTATTGCTTTTCATTTATTAAGTTTGTTGATTCATCGTAACTCATGAATGATTTCGGTGGCCTAACCGAAACCTGTGTGCTAAACATAAATCAAGTTGTAATAGTAATACCACTAGGCAGGATAGCATGGGGAATAAATTTGACTTCCTTTACGATGGCCTAACCGAAAACTGTGTGCTAGAGAGAAATCGAGTTATAATAGTAATCAACGATTTAATCAACTAATGATAAGTGTTTACTAAGTTTGTTGATTCATCGTTTATTATTGCTTCTCATTTATTAACTTTATTGATTCATCGTTTATTATTGCTTCTCATACTTGATTCAATCAATCATTTGGATTTCGCACTCATGATTGATCATTGATATCGTGTTTCGACTATAATATAAAAATGATAAGGCTTGTGTATTAAATTGGGTTGGGCTTCGGTTGCCCATGTTTAATGATTGAGTGGTAGTTAATTATGTGTTTGTTCTTTTAAAATAGGTTTTGGACTAGAGGGAGAAAGGGCTTTGGCCCATGTAATAAATGTGTGAGTTTCTATTAAAAAAAACTCACATCCTACTAGCTAAGGTTTGCCAAAATAGACACAAAAGAGGGAGAGAGAGAGAGAGAGAGAGAGAGAGAGAGAGAGAGAGAGAGAGAGGAAATTCATGACTTGAGAGAGGCCAAAGTATGATTTCGGTGGCCTAACCGAAACCTGTGTGCTAGACAGAAATCAAGTTGTAATAGTAATACCACGATTTAATCATCTAATCGTAAGTGTTTATTAAGTTTGTTGATTCATCATTTATTATTACCTTCTCATTTATTAACTTTGTTGATTCATCGTTTATTATTTCTTCTCATTAATTAACTTTGTTGATTCATCGTTTATTATTGCTTCTCATACTTGATTCAATCAATCACTTCGATTCCGCACTAGTCATTGATCATTGATATCGTGTTTCGACTATAATAGAAATATGATAAGCCTTGTGTATTAAATTGGGCTGGGCTTCATTATCCATGTTTAATGATTAGGTGGTAGATAATTATGTGTTTGTTCTTGTTAAATACGGTATGGACTAGAGGGAGAAAGGGCTTTGGCCCATGTAATAATTGTGTGAGTTTCTATTTAAACATACTCACATCCTACTAGCTAAGGATCGACGAAATAGACACAAAACAGAGAGAGGGAGAGGGAATTCGTGACTTGAGAGAGACCAGAGTATAATTTTGGTGGCCTAACCGAAACCTGTATGCTAGACACAAATCGAGTTGTAATAGTAATCAACGATTTAATCATCTAATCGTAAGTGTTTGCTAAGTTTGTTCATTCATCGTTTATTATTGGTTCTCATTTATTAACTTTGTTGATTCATTGTTTATTATTGCTTCTCATACTTGATACAATCATGCACTTGGATTCCGCACTCATGATTGATCATTGAGATAGTGTTTCGACAATAATAGAAAAATGATGAGGCTTGTGTATTAAATTGGGTTGGGCTTCGGTTATCCATGTTTAATGATTGGGTGGTAGTTATTTATGTGTTTGTTCTTGTAAAATAGGTTTTGGACTAGAGGGAGAAAGGGCTTTGGCCCATGTAATAAATGTGTGAGTTTGTATTAAAAAAACTCACATCCTACTAGCTAAGGTTCGCCGAAATAGACACAAAAGAGAGGGAGGGAATTCGTGACTTGAGAGAGACCAGAGTATGATTTCGGTGGCCTAACCGAAACCTGTGTGCTAGAAAAAAATTGGGTTGTAATAGTAATCAATGATTTGGTCATCTAATCGTAAGTGTTTATTAACTTTTTGATTCATCGTTTATTATTGCTTCTTATTTATTAACTTTGTTGATTCATCGTTCATTATTGCTTCTCATACTTGATTCAATCATGCACTTGGATTCCGCACTGATGATTGATCTTTGATATCGTGTTTCGACTATAATAGAAAAATGAAGAGGCTTGTGTATTAAATTGGGTTGGGCTTCGGTTATCCATGTTTACTAATTTGGTGTTAGTTAATTATGTGTTTGTTCTTGTAAAATACGGTTTGAACTAGAGGGAAAAAGGGCTTTGGCCCATGTAATAAATGTGTGAGTTTGTATTTAAAGAAACTAACATCCTACTAGCTAAGGTTCGCCGAAGTAGACACAAGAGAGAGGGAGGGAATTCGTGACTTGAGAGAGACCAGAGAATGATTTCGGTGGCCTAACCAAAACCTGTGTGCTAGACAGAAATCGAGTTGTAATAGTAATCAACGATTTAGTCATCTAATCGTAAGTGTTTATTAACTTTGTTGATTCATCGTTTATTATTACTTCTCAATTATTAACTTTGTTGATTCATCGTTTATTATTGCTTCTCATACTTGATTCAATCAATCACTTGGATTCCGTACTCATGCTTGATCATTGATATCGTGTTTCGACTATAAAAGAAAAATGATAAGGCTTGAGTATTAAATTGGGTTGGGCTTCGGTTATTCATGTTTAATGATTGGGTGGTAGTTAATTATGTGTTTGTTATTGTAAAATACGGTTTGGACTAGAGAGAGAAAGGGCTTTGGCCCATTTAATAAATGTGTGAGTTTCTATTTAAACAAAATAACATCCTACTATCTAAGGTTTGCCGAAATAGACACAAAAGAGGGAGAGAGAGAAGGAATTCGTGACTTGAGAGAGACCAGAGTATGATTTCGGTGGCCTAACCGAAACCGGTGTGCTAGACAGAAATCAAGTTGTAATAGTAATACCACTTGGCAGGATAGCAGGGGGAATAAATTTGACTTCCATTACGGTGGCCTAACCAAAACCTTTGTGCTAGACAGAAATCGAGTTGTAATAGTAATCAACGATTTAATCATCTAATCGTAAGTGTTTATTAAGTTTGTTGATTCATCGTTTATTATTGCTTCTCATTTATTAACTTTGTTGATTCATCGTTTATTATTGCTTCTCATACTTGATTCAATCAATCATTTGGATTCCGCACTCATGATTCATCATTGATATCAGGTTTCGACTATAATAGAAAAATGATAAGGCTTGTGTATTAAATTGGGTTGGGCTTCGGTTATCCATGTTTAATGATTGGATGGTAGTTAATTATGTGTTTGTTCTTGTAAAATACGGTTTGGACTAGAGGGAGAAAGGGCTTTGGCCCATGTAATAAATGTGTGAGTTTCTATTTAAACAAACTCACATCCTACTAGCTAAGGTTTGCCGAAATAGACACAAAAGAGGGAGATAGAGAGAGAGAGAGGGAATTCGTGACTTGAGAGAGAGCAGAGTATGATTTCGGTGGCCTAACCGAAACCTGTGTGCTAGAGAGAAATCGAGTTGTAACAGTAATCAACGATTTAATCAACTAATCATAAGTGTTTACTAAGTTTGTTGATTCATCTTTTATTATTGTTTCTCATTTATTAACTTTGTTGATTCATCGTTTATTATTGCTTCTCATACTTGATTCAATCAATCATTAGGATTCCGCATTCATGATTGATTATTGATATCGTGTTTCGACTATAATAGAAAAATGATAAGGCTTGTGTATTAAATTGGGTTGGGCTTCGGTTATCCATGTTTAATGATTGGGTGGTAGTTAATTATGTGTTTGTTCTTGTAAAATAGGTTTTGGACTAGAGGGAGAAAGGGCTTTGACCCATGTAATAAATGTATGAGTTTGGATTAAAAAAACTCACATCCTACTAGCTAAAGTTCGCCGAAATAGACACAAAAGAGAGGGAGGGAATTCGTGACTTGAGAGAGACCAGAGAATGATTTCGGTGGCCTAACCGAAACCTGTGTGCTAGACAAAAATCGAGTTGTAATAGTAATCAACGATTTAGTCATCTTATCGTAAGTGTTTATTAACTTTGTTGATTCATCGGTTATTATTGGTTCTCATTTATTAACATTGTTGATTTATCGTTTATTATTGCTTCTCATACTTGATTCAATCAATCACTTGGATTCCGCACTCATGACTGATCATGTATATCGTGATTCCACTATAATAGAAAAATGATAAGGCCTGTGTATTAAATTGGGTTGGGCTTTGGTTATCCATGTTTAATGATTGGGTGGTAGTTAATTATGTGTTTGTTCTTGTAAAATACGGTTTGAACTAGAGGGAAAAAGGGCTTTGGCCCATGTAATAAATGTGTGAGTTTGTATTTAAAGAAACTAACATCCTACTAGCTAAGGTTCGCCGAAGTAGACACAAGAGAGAGGGAGGGAATTCGTGACTTGAGAGAGACCAGAGAATGATTTCGGTGGCCTAACCAAAACCTTTGTGCTAGACAGAAATCGAGTTGTAATAGTAATCAACGATTTAATCATCTAATCGTAAGTGTTTATTAAGTTTGTTGATTCATCGTTTATTATTGCTTCTCATTTATTAACTTTGTTGATTCATCGTTTATTATTGCTTCTCATACTTGATTCAATCAATCATTTGGATTCCGCACTCATGATTGATCATTGATATCGGGTTTCGACTATAATAGAAAAATGATAAGGCTTGTGTATTAAATTGGGTTGGGCGTCAGTTATCCATGTTTAATGATTGGATGGTAGTTAATTATGTGTTTGTTCTTGTAAAATACAGTTTGGACTAGAGGGAGAAAGGGCTTTGGCCCATGTAATAAATGTGTGAGTTTCTATTTAAACAAACTCACATCCTACTAGCTAAGGTTTGCCGAAATAGACACAAAAGAGGGAGATAGAGAGAGAGAGAGAGAGAGAGGGAATTTGTGACTTGAGAGAGACCAGAGTATGATTTCGGTGGCCTAACTGAAACCTGTGTGCTAGAGACAAATCGAGTTGTAACAGTAATCAACGATTTAATCAACTAATCATAAGTGTTTACTAACTTTGTTGATTCATCGTTTATAATTGCTTCTCATTTATTAACTTTGTTGATTCATCGTTTATTATTGCTTCTCATATTTGATTCAATCAATCATTTGGATTCCGCACTCATGATTGATCATTGATATCGGGTTTCGACTATAATAGAAAAATGATAAGGCTTGTGTATTAAATTGGGTTGGGCGTCGGTTATCCATGTTTAATGATTGGGTGGTAGTTAATTATGTGTTTGTTCTTGTAAAATACGGTTTGGACTAGAGGGAGAAAGGGCTTTGGCCCATGTAATAAATGTGTGAGTTTCTATTTAAACAAACTCACATCCTACTAGCTAAGGTTTGCCGAAATAGACACAAAAGAGGGAGAGAGAGAGAGAGAGAGAGAGAGAGGGAATTCGTGACTTGAGAGAGACCAGAGTATGATTTCGGTGGCCAAACCGAAACCTGTGTGCTAGAGAGAAATCGAGTTGTAATAGTAATCAATGATGTAATCAACTAATCATAAGTGTTTACTAAGTTTTTTGATTCATCGTTTATTATTGCTTCTCATTTATTAAGTTTGTTGATTCATCCTTTATTATTGCTTCTCATACTTGATTCAATCAATCATTTGGATTCCGCAGTCATGATTGATCATTGATATCGTGTTTCGACAATAATATAAAAATCATAAGGCTTGTGTATTAAATTGGGTTGGGCTTCGGTTATCCATGTTTAATAATTTGGTGTTTGTTAATTATGTGTTTGTTCTTGTAAAATACGGTTTGGACTAAAGGGAAAAAGGGCTTTGGCCCATGTAATAAATGTGTGAGTTTGTATTTAAAGAAACTAACATCCTACTAGCTAAGGTTCGCCGAAGTAGACACAAGAGAGAGGGAAGGAATACGTGACTTGAGAGAGACCAAAGAATGATTTCGGTGGCCTAACCAAAACCTGTGTGCTAGACAGAAATCGAGTTGTAATAGTAATCAACAATTTAATCATCTAATCGAAAGTGTTTATTAAGTTTGTTGATCCATCGTTTATTATTGCTTCTCATTTATTAACTTTGTTGATTCATCGTTTATTATTGCTTCCAAATGATTGATTCAATCAATCATTTGGATTTCGCATTCATGATTGATCATTGATATCGGGTTTCGACTATAATAGAAAAATGATAAGGCTTGTGTATTAAATTGGGTTGGGCGTCGGTTATCCATGTTTAATGATTGGGTGGTAGTTAATTATGTGTTTGTTCTTGTAAAATACGGTTTGGACTAGAGGGAGAAAGGGCTTTGGCCCATGTAATAATGTGTGAGTTTCTATTTAAACAAACTCACATCCTACTAGCTAAGGTTTGCCGAAATAGACACAAAAGAGGGAGATAGAGAGAGAGAGAGATGGAATTTGTGACTTGAGAGAGACCAGAGTATGATTTCGGTGGCCTAACCGAAACCTGTGTGCTAGAGACAAATCGAGTTGTAACAGTAATCAACGATTTAATCAACTAATCATAAGTGTTTACTAAGTTTGTTGATTCATCGTTTATTATTGCTTCTCATTTATTAACTTTGTTGATTCATCGTTTATTATTGCTTCTCATACTTGATTCAATCAATCATTTGGATTCCGCACTCATGATTGATTATTGATATCGTGTTTCGAATATAATAGAAAAATGATACGGCTTGTGTATTAAATTGGGTTGGGCTTCGGTTATTGTGACATCCGAGAATTCCAAGGTTTACTTCCGTTAGACAATCTCCGTTAGTTACGTTATAAGTATTAACTTAGTAACTAATGCTTAACTAGGCCGAATACGTCCACGTCCTTTGGTTGATCACCGAACCCGTCCATATGTGTTTATTTATTGAATTGTCTCTATGAGGAAGTATGTGCAACATGTTTGTTGATTAATTGTGTAATTGTGTGAAATTCATGAACCGTGCTTATCTTGCTTAGAATGTAAATTAGTCACTTTTGGGTTCCAGCGAAACTACCGGGCGAAACTATAGTGTCGCCCGGCTAGCCTAACCTTTGACTCACAGGGTCAGTTTCGCTTGGCCAACGAAACTAGCCAGCGAAACTAGCCCCTGATATATAATATCTTAATGAACCCTAGTTTCTCCATTTTCCTCCTTTACACAAAAACACACACACACTCCATCTTTCTCCTGGAAATCTGGTCAGTCGAGATTCACACCGAGCCATCGAGATCTCAGCCCCGAACCATCATCCATCAAGCTTGGAGATCGAACCGTGAGTCCCAAAACCACCATTTTTATGTTTTCTATGTGTTTTACTTAAAAAGCATGACCAAACCTCCATGGAATCACTTGATCTTCTGATATGTTGCTTAGGATTGCTAGATCTGTTATAAAGTCAGTAACTTTACGTGTGAAATCCATCCATGTTGAAGATTTATGCTAGATTAGGTCATTTTAGGTTAAAATGTGTTTTTGGTGATTTGATGATGAAAATGCATGCTAAAGGTGTGAAAATGACTTCTGTGATGTTGGTAAATGGTTACGTATGCTAGATAATGAATTGCATGTAATATGGAAGCTGTTAGATTAATTTTTAGGCTGATTTATGTGTTTTTCGCGACCAGCGAAACTAGCCTGTTCTCTGGGCGAAACTATATAGCGAAACTATGTATATCTCCTTCCAGCGACACTATACAGCGAAACTATAGTGTCGCCGGGTAAACCAACCAGACCTGTTCGGACGAAACTACCGAGCGAAATTCCCTGAACGAAAGTTCAAACCAGTTTCGGGCGAAACTAGGCTAGCGAAACTGTGCCAACAGTTTCGAGCGAAACTAGCCTAGCGAAACTGTGTCATCGGGTATTGCCTAGAGAAAGTGCTGCCCGTGCATACAGCAAAACTGCCTAGCGAAACTGCTAGCGAAATTGTGACCAGAATCCAAACTTGTGCAATTTATTTGAATGTTATGCCATGACTTGCATGATTATGCCATGATGATATATGCTTTGATTTCTGATGTATATGAACCCTTGTTTATGATCAACCATCGGTGTCGTGTGTCGGTATGTCGAGTCATAGTTCCAACGTGCTATGTTATGGGCCATAGTGACGTTAAGTAAAGATTAGACACAAAACTAATACTTAAGACCTAAACGTGTTCATAGGTCTTCGTTAAGCAAACTTGGATTATATAGCAAGTGTAGCAGTGCAACCCAAGGTGAGTGTCACTAACCCAATTACCGTGAACCCGTTTGGGTCACAACGAATAACTAAAAGTAGAACAATGCTGACAATCTCGAGAGTGCTATGCACCTCCCTGATGAACTTGAAAACTTGGAGTGCTCGGCACCCACTTGATGAACTTGAAGTGCTTTATGGGAAGCACTTGTGAATTACTTAAACAACTATTTCTGAAACGAAACTGAAAACACTTTTGAGATTCATGAGAATCCGGTAAACCTTTTTAATATGGCTAGCGTAGGTTAAAGTCTAAACCACATGATATCACATGATTTCTAAGGATGCCTTGAAACTTAAAAGTCCTCAACTAAATTGTACCATTAATTGTAAAGCGAGGGGATGTTGGGTAGATCTACTGCAGTTTGACAAACTCCGCCCCGTGGCACGGGGAGTGCACGGAGGTACAATATCAGCCTATCTGACCGTGATCCCGAGAGGACACGGGGGAGGCAAATCCGCGATGACGTAGGTCCGCAGAACCTGATGGCACGACCACTACAATAATATATGGTCAGCTTTGGTACAAACTTCCTTAGTGCATGGAACAACGGATTAGCTACCCGCGATATCGGTTGAGCACTTTAACTATACAAAACTAGTACATACCCGATAACGTAGGTTACGGACAATACTTTTACTAAACCACAATGATATGATTTTGGATATCACTAAGCATTGCTTTTCACAAATGAATATTTCATAAGTAAATGTTGACTCGATTATGATTATGAGACCGGGCCAATGCATGACAAGCCCACTGTGAACTCACCAACCGTTAGGTTGACACTTGCGTGGTTTAAAGCTTTGCAGATCGCTGAAGAGTATCCGGAGCAGGTTGACATGGCACAAGAAGATGTTTATTTTTGTTTAAACTAAACTTGGGAATTTAAAACAATGTTTATGTAAAGCACGTGGTTAGTGCTAGAGATAATGTTTTACGCTGCGTACTGTTCAACTGTTTTATTATTAACGTTTGGACTTTACTCTGATTCGTTTAATATTTGTAACTAATGGTTGTGGTCCTGGTCTGGTCGCACTCCCTAACGGTATAAACTTCGTTAGTGGTTAATTTGGGGGTGTGACAGTTATCCATGTAATAAATGTATGAGTTTGTATTAAAAAAATTTACATCCTACTAGCTAAGGTTCGCCGAAATAGACACAAAAGAGAGGGAGGGAATTCGTGACTTGAGAGAGACCAGAGAATGATTTCGGTGGCCTAACCGAAACCTGTGTGCTAGACAAAAATAGAGTTGTAATAGTAATCAATGATTTAGTCATCTAATCGTAAGTGTTTATTAACTTTGTTGATTCATCGTTTATTATTGCTTCTTATTTATTAACTTTATTGATTCATCGTTTATTAATGCTTCTCATACTTGATTCAATCATGCACTTGGATTCCGCACTGATGATTGATCTTTGACATCGTGTTTCGACTATAATAGAAAAATGAAGAGGCTTGTGTATTAAATTGGGTTGGGCTTCGGTTATCCATGTTTACTAAATTGGTGTTTGTTAATTATGTGTTTGTTCTTGTAAAATACGGTTTGGACTAGAGGGAAAAAGGCTTTGGCCCATGTAATAAATGTGTGAGTTTGTATTTAAATAAACTAACATCCTACTAGCTAAGGTTCGCCGAAGTAGACACAAAAGAGAGGGAGGGAATTCGTGACTTGAGAGAGACCAGAGAATGATTTCGGTGGCCTAACCAAAACCTTTGTGCTAGACAGAAATCGAGTTGTAATAGTAATCAACGATTTAATCATCTAATCTTAAGTGTTTATTAAGTTTGTTGATTCATCGTTTATTATTGCTTCTCATTTATTAACTTTGTTGATTCATCGTTTATTATTGCTTCTCATACTTGATTCAATCAATCATTTGGATTCCGCACTCATGATTGATTATTGATATCGGGTTTCGACTATAATAGAAAAATGATAAGGCTTGTGTATTAAATTGGGTTGGGTGTCGGTTATCCATGTTTAATGATTGGGTGGAAGTTAATTATGTGTTTGTTCTTGTAAAATTCGGTTTGGACTAAAGGGAGAAAGGGCTTTGGCCCATGTAATAAATGTGTGAGTTTCTATTTAAACAAACTCACATCCTACTAGCTAAGGTTTGCCGAAATAGACACAAAAGAGGGAGAGAGAGAGAGAGAGAGGGAATTCGTGACTTGAGAGAGACCAGAGTATGATTTCGGTGGCCTAACCGAAACCTGTGTGCTAGAGAGAAATCGAGTTGTAACAGTAATCAACGATTTAATCAACTAATCATAAGTGTTTATTAAGTTTGTTGATTCATCGTTTATTATTGCTTTTCATTTATTAACTTTGTTGATTCATCGTTTATTATTGCTTCTCATACTTGATTCAATCAATCATTTAGATTCCGCACTCATGATTGATTATTGATATCATGTTTCGACTATAACAGAAAAATGATAAAGCTTGTGTATTAAATTGGGTTGGGCTTCGGTTATCCATGTTTAATGATTGGGTGGTAGTTAATTATGTGTTTGTTCTTGTAAAATAGGTTTTGGACTAGAGGGAGAAAGGGCTTTGGCCCATGTAATAAATGTATAAGTTCGTATTAAAAAAACTCACATCCTACTAGCTAAGGTTCGCCGAAATAGACACAAAAGAGAGGAGGGAATTCGTGACTTGAGAGAGCCCAGAGAATGATTTCGATGGCCTAACCGAAACCTGTGTGCTAGACAAAAATCGAGTTGTAATAGTAATCAATGATTTAGTCATCTAATCGTAAGTGTTTATTAATTTTTTGATTCATCGTTTATTATTGCTTCTTATTTATTAATTTTGTTGATTCATCGTTTATTATTGCTTCTCATACTTGATTCAATCATGCACTTGGATTCCGCATTGATGATTGATCTTTGATATCGTGTTTCGACTATAATAGAAAAATGAAGAGGCTTGTGTATTAAATTGGGTTGGGCTTCGGTTATCCATGTTTACTAATTTGGTGTTTGTTAATTATGTGTTTGTTCTTGTAAAATATGGTTTGGACTAGAGGGAAAAAGGGCTTTGGCCCATGTAATTAATGTGTGAGGTTGTATTTAAAGAAACTAACATCCTACTAGCTAAGGTTCGCCGAAGTAGATACAAGAGAGAGGGAGGGAATTCGTGACTTGAGAGAGACCAGAGAATGATTTCGGTGGCCTAACCAAAACCTTTGTGCTAGACAGAAATCGAGTTGTAATAGTAATCAACGATTTAATCATCTAATCGTAAGTGTTTATTAAGTTTGTTGATTCATCGTTTATTGTTGCTTCTCATTTATTAACTTCGTTGATTCATCGTTTATTATTGCTTCTCATACTTGATTCAATCAATCATTTGGATTCCGCACTCATGATTGATCATTGATATTGGGTTTCGACTATAATAGAAAAATGATAAGGCTTGTGTATTAAATTGGGTTGGGCGTCGATTATCCATGTTTAATGATTGGGTGGAAGTTAATTATGTGTTTGTTCTTGTAAAATTCGGTTTGGACTAGAGGGAGAAAGGGCTTTGGCCCATGTAATAAATGTGTGAGTTTCTATTTAAACAAACTCACATCCTACTAGCTAAGGTTTGCCGAAATAGACACAAAAGAGGGAGAGAGAGAGAGAGAGAGGGAATTCGTGACTTGAGAGAGACCAGAGTATGATTTCGGTGGCCTAACCGAAACCTGTGTGCTAGAGAGAAATCGAGTTGTAACAGTAATCAACGATTTAATCAACTAATCATAAGTGTTTATTAAGTTTGTTGATTCATCGTTTATTATCGCTTCTCATTTATTAACTTTGTTGATTCATCGTTTATTATTGCTTCTCATACTTGATTCAATCAATCATTTGGATTCCGCACTCATGATTGATTATTGATATCGTGTTTCGACTATAACAGAAAAATGATAAACCTTGTGTATTAAATTGGGTTGGGCTTCGGTTATCCATGTTTAATGATTGGGTGGTAGTTAATTATGTGTTTGTTCTTGTAAAATAGGTTTTGGACTAGAGGGAGAAAGGGCTTTGGCCCATGTAATAAATGTATAAGTTCGTATTAAAAAAACTCACATCCTACTAGCTAAGGTTCGCCGAAATAGACACAAAAGAGAGGAGGGAATTCGTGACTTGAGAGAGCCCAGAGAATGATTTCGATGGCCTAACCGAAACCTGTGTGCTAGACAAAAATCGAGTTGTAATAGTAATCAATGATTTAGTCATCTAATCGTAAGTGTTTATTAATTTTTTGATTCATCGTTTATTATTGCTTCTTATTTATTAATTTTGTTGATTCATCGTTTATTATTGCTTCTCATACTTGATTCAATCATGCACTTGGATTCCGCATTGATGATTGATCTTTGATATCGTGTTTCGACTATAATAGAAAAATGAAGAGGCTTGTGTATTAAATTGGGTTGGGCTTCGGTTATCCATGTTTACTAATTTGGTGTTTGTTAATTATGTGTTTGTTCTTGTAAAATATGGTTTGGACTAGAGGGAAAAAGGGCTTTGGCCCATGTAATTAATGTGTGAGTTTGTATTTAAAGAAACTAACATCCTACTAGCTAAGGTTCGCCGAAGTAGGTACAAGAGAGAGGGAGGGAATTCGTGACTTGAGAGAGACCAGAGAATGATTTCGGTGGCCTAACCAAAACCTTTGTGCTAGACAGAAATCGAGTTGTAATAGTAATCAACGATTTAATCATCTAATCATAAGTGTTTATTAAGTTTGTTGATTCATCGTTTATTATTGCTTCTCATTTATTAACTTCGTTGATTCATCGTTTATTATTGCTTCTCATACTTGATTCAATCAATCATTTGGATTCCGCACTCATGATTGATCATTGATATCGGGTTTCGACTATAATAGAAAAATGATAAGGCTTGTGTATTAAATTGGGTTGGGCTTCGGTTATCCATGTTTAATGATTGGGTGGTAGTTAATTATGTGTTTGTTCTTGTAAAATAGGTTTTGGACTAGAGGGAGAAAGGGCTTTGGCCCATGTAATAAATGTATAAGTTCGTATTAAAAAAACTCACATCCTACTAGCTAAGGTTCGCCGAAATAGACACAAAAGAGAGGAGGGAATTCGTGACTTGAGAGAGCCCAGAGAATGATTTCGATGGCCTAACCGAAACCTGTGTGCTAGACAAAAATCGAGTTGTAATAGTAATCAATGATTTAGTCATCTAATCGTAAGTGTTTATTAATTTTTTGATTCATCGTTTATTATTGCTTCTTATTTATTAATTTTGTTGATTCATCGTTTATTATTGCTTCTCATACTTGATTCAATCATGCACTTGGATTCCGCATTGATGATTGATCTTTGATATCGTGTTTCGACTATAATAGAAAAATGAAGAGGCTTGTGTATTAAATTGGGTTGGGCTTCGGTTATCCATGTTTACTAATTTGGTGTTTGTTAATTATGTGTTTGTTCTTGTAAAATATGGTTTGGACTAGAGGGAAAAAGGGCTTTGGCCCATGTAATTAATGTGTGAGTTTGTATTTAAAGAAACTAACATCCTACTAGCTAAGGTTCGCCGAAGTAGATACAAGAGAGAGGGAGGGAATTCGTGACTTGAGAGAGACCAGAGAATGATTTCGGTGGCCTAACCAAAACCTTTGTGCTAGACAGAAATCGAGTTGTAATAGTAATCAACGATTTAATCATCTAATCATAAGTGTTTATTAAGTTTGTTGATTCATCGTTTATTATTGCTTCTCATTTATTAACTTCGTTGATTCATCGTTTATTATTGCTTCTCATACTTGATTCAATCAATCATTTGGATTCCGCACTCATGATTGATCATTGATATCGGGTTTCGACTATAATAGAAAAATGATAAGGCTTGTGTATTAAATTGGGTTGGGCGTCGGTTATCCATGTTTAATGATTGGGTGGAAGTTAATTATGTGTTTGTTCTTATAAAATTCGGTTTAGACTAGAGGGAGAAAGGGCTTTGGCCCATGTAATAAATGTGTGAGTTTCT
The DNA here is from genome assembly GCA_039602395.1 of Deinandra increscens subsp. villosa. Lineage (NCBI taxonomy): Eukaryota > Viridiplantae > Streptophyta > Magnoliopsida > Asterales > Asteraceae > Deinandra > Deinandra increscens. The sequence continues at coordinate 38,289,654 of JBCNJP010000008.1, read as the reverse complement.
ATTTAAACAAACTCACATCCTACTAGCTAAGGTTTGCCGAAATAGACACAAAAGAGGGAGAGAGAGGGAATTCGTGACTTGAGAGAGACCAGAGTATGATTTCGGTGGCCTAACCGAAACCTGTGTGCTAGAGAGAAATCGAGTTGTAATAGTAATCAACGATTTAATTAACTAATCATAAGTGTTTACTAAGTTTGTTGATTCATCGTTTATTATTGCTTCTCATTTATTAACTTTGTTGATTCATCGTTTATTATTGCTTCTCATTTATTAACTTTGTTGATTCATCGTTTATTATTGCTTCTCATACTTGATTCAATCAATCATTTGGATTCCGCACTCCTGATTGATCATTGATATCGGGTTTCGACTATAATAGAAAAATGATAAGGCTTGTGTATTAAATTGGGTTGGGCATCGTTATCCATGTTTAATGATTGGGTGGTAGTTAATTATGTGTTTGTTCTTGCAAAATACGGTTTGGACTTGAGGGAGAAAGGGCTTTGGCCCATGTAATAAATGTGTGAGTTTTAATTTAAACAAACTCACATCCTACTAGCTAAGGTTTGCTGAAATAGACACAAAAGAGGGAGAGAGAGAGGGAATTCGTGACTTGAGAGAGACCAGAGTATGATTTTGGTGGCCTAACCGAAACTTGTGTGCTAGAGACAAATCGAGTTGTAACAGTAATCAACATTTTAATCAACTAATCATAAGTGTTTACTAAGTTTGTTGATTCACCGTTTATTATTGCTTCTCATTTATTAACTTTGTTGATTCATCGTTTATTATTGCTTCTCATACTTGATTCAATCAATCATTTAAATTCAATCAATCATTTAAATTCCGCACTCATGATTGATTATTGATATCGTGTTTCGACTATAATAGAAAAATGATAAGGCTTGTGTATTAAATTGGGTTGGGCTTCGGTTATCCATGTTTAATGATTGGGTGGTAGTTAATTATGTGTTTGTTCTTGTAAAATAGGTTTTGGACTAGAGGGAGAAAGGGCTTTGGCCCATTTAATAAATGTATGAGTTTGTATTAAAAAAACTCACATCCTACTAGCTAAGGTTCGCCGAAATAGACACAAAAGAGAGGGAGGGAATTCGTGTCACACCCCCAAATCAACCACTAACGGAGTTTATACCGTTAAGGGGTGCGAGCAAACCAGGACCACAACCATTAGTTACAAATACTAAACGAATCAGAGTAAAGTCCAAACATCAATAATAAAAACCGTTTAACAGTACGCAGCGGAAAACATTGTCTTTAGCACTAACCACGTGCTTTACAAAATTAGTGTTTTAAATTCTCAATTAAGTTTAACTAAAAATAAAATGTCTTCGTGTGCCATGCCAACCCGATCCGGATACTCCTTAGCGATCTGCAAAAGTTTAAACCACGCAAGTGTCAACCTAACGGTTGGTGAGTTCACAGTGGGCTTGTCATGCAGTGGCCCGGTCTCATACATCATAGTCGTATAAACATATTCTTATGTACAATTTAATTGTGAAAAGCAATGCTTAATGATAACCAAAATCATAGTATTGTGGTTTAGTAAAAGTATTGTCCGTAACCTACGTTATCTGGTATGTACTAGTTTTGTATAGTTAAAGTGCTCAACCGATATCGCGGGTAGCTAATCCGTTGTTCCATGCACTAAGGAAGTTTGTACCAAAGCTGACCGATAATTGTAGTGGCAGCGCCTCCAGCTATTTTGTTTTGCAGACATATGTCATCGCGGCTTTGCCTCCACCGTGTCCTCTCGGGATCACGGTCAGATAGGCTGATATTGTACCCAACATCCCCTCGCTTTACAATTAATGGCACAATTAAGTTGAGGACTTTTTCAGTTAAAAGGCAATCCTTAGAAATCATGTGATATCGTGTGGTTTAGACTTTAACCTACACTAGCCATATTAAAACAGTTTACTTTGGGGTTCTTATGAATCCCGAAAACATTTTTCAGTTTCGTTTTAGAATTAGTTGTTTAAGTAATTCACAAGTGTTTCCCATAAAACACTTCAAGTTCATCAGGTAGGTGCATAGCACTCTAAGTTTTCAGTTTCATCAAGTAGTGCATAGCACTCATAAAGTTGTCAGCATTGTTTTTCATTAGGTTATTCAGTGTATCCCAAACGGGCTCACAGTAAACGGGTTAGTGACACTCACCTTGGGTCGCACTGCTACACTTGCTAAATAATCCAAATATTGATTGCTTATCGAAGACCTAAGAACACGTTTAGGTCTTAAGTATTAGTTTTGGTGTCTAATGTTTAACTTAACGTCACTATGGCCCATAACATAGCACGTTGGAACTACGACACGACATACCGACACACGACACCGATGGTTGATCATAAACAAGGGTTCATATACATCAGAAATCAAAGCATGTATCGTCATAGCATAATCATGTAAGTTATGGCATAACATTTAGGTAAATTGCACAAGTTTGGATTCTGGTCTCAGTTTCGCTAGCAGTTTCGCTAGGCAGTTTCGCTGTGTGCACGGGCAGCACTTTCGCAAGGCAATACCCGATGACACAGTTTCGCTAGGCTAGTTTCGCTCGAAACTGTTGGCACAGTTTCGCTAGCCTAGTTTCGCCCGAAACTGGTTTGAATTTTCGTTCAGGGAATTTCGCTCGGTAGTTTCGTTCGGACAAGTCTGGTCGGTTTACCCGGCGACACTACAGTTTCGCTACATAGTGTCGCTGGATGAAGATATACATAATTTCGCTACATAATTTCGCCCAGAGAACACACAGTGTCGCTGGTTGCGAAAAAACTCACAAATCAGCCTAAAAATCAACCTAACAGCTTCCATACTTCATGTGATTCAATATTTAGCATGTATGATCATTTACCAACATAAAACAGTAAGCTTTAACACCTTAAACATGGGTTTTCATCATCAAATCACCAAAAACACATTTTAAACCTAAAATGACTAAAATGGCATAAATCTTCATTATGGATGGATTTCAAATGTAAAGTTACTGACTTTATGACAGATCTAGCATTCCTAAGCAACATATCAAGAGATCAGGTGATTCCATAGAGGTTTAAGCATGCTTTTTAAGAAAACACATAAAGAACACATAAAAATGGTTTTGGGAGACTCACGATTCGATCTAGGATCCGAATGGATGTTGTCTCGAGGCTGGGATCACGTCGGCTTGTGGTGATTCTTGGCTGACCAGAAGTTCCAGGAGAGTGTGTGTGTGTGTTTTGAGTAAATGGTGCAAAAATGGGATCTCTAGGGTTTTATGTTAATATATAACAGGAGCTAGTTTCGCTGGCCAAGCGAAACTGGCTCTGTTTGTCAGAGGGTTGGCTAATCCGGGCGACACTATAGTTTCGCCCGGTAGTTTCGCTGGAAACCCAAAAGTGACCAGTTTACATTTTAAGCAAGATAAGTACAGTTCATGGATTGTCATGCTATTCACAATACTAAATCATGTATTTAAATCACATTGCACATAATAACTATAAGTAAATGAACACATAACGCATATGGGCGGGTTTGGTGATCAACCAAAGGTCGTGGTTGTATTCGGCCTAGTTAAGCATTAGTTACTAAGTTAACACTTATAACGTAACTAACGGAGATTGTCTAACGGAAGTAAACCTTGAAATTCTCGGATGTCACATCATCCCCTTATAATTGGAATTTTCGTCCCGAAAATTATTCTTGTGTTGTAGCGTTCGCAGTCTCAGTTGTCGTCATTGCTGTAGTTGCTGGGGAAAGAAAGCAAAAGTTTTAGGGTTGCCACATCCTCCTCCTGTTAAAGGAATTTTGGTCCCCAAAATTAAATCATACCTTGAGTTTCCATGGACGTTTGCTCGAACAAGTGAGGATACTTTTTCTTCATTTGATCCTCTCGTTCCCAAGTATATTCAGGTCCACGCTTTAAGTTCCATCGAACCTTGACGATCGGAATCTTGCTACGTTTGAGGGCTTTCTCCTCGCGTCCCATGATTTCTACCGGTTGCTCGATAAATCTCAAATGTTCATCAATTTCTAATTCCTCCAAAGGAATTATTTCGGTGTTTTCAGCCAGACATTTCTTCAGATTCGAGACATGAAACACGTTGTGAACTCCATCGAGTTCGGCAGGGAGTCGTAATCGATAGGCCACCGGGCCTACTTCCCCAATGATTTCAAATGGACCGATGTAGCGAGGATTCAGCTTTCCGCGCTTTCCGAAGCGTATCACTCCCTTCCAGGGAGATACCTTCAATAATACTTTGTCGCCTACTTCGAACTTCAAAGGTTTACGGTGTTTGTCGGCGTAGCTCTTTTGTCTGTCACGTGCTGCGGCTATCCGCTTTCTGATTTGAATGATCCATTCAGTTGTATCATGAATGATTTCCGGTCCGGTGAGTCCCTTCTCACCCGTTTCAGCCCAACCCACGGGCGATCTGCATTTTCTGCCATAAAGAGCTTCAAAAGGTGTTGTACCAATGCTCGAATGATAACTGTTGTTGTAGGAGAACTCCACCAACGGAAGGTGAGCCTCCCAGTCTTTACCGAAGTCGAGAACGCAAGCTCGGAGCATGTCTTCCAAAGTCTGAATAGTTCGTTCCGTCTGACCATCGGTCTACGGGTGATAAGCTGTACTCATATCCAGTCTGGTTCCCAGTGCTTCTTGCATAGATTGCCATAATCGGGAAGTAAATCGAGGATCTCTGTCGGAGATAATGGTCTTAGGCACTCCATGACGTGCCATAATTCGGTCAATGTACAGCTTTGTTAACTTGTCCATATTGTCACTTTCTCTCATTGGGATAAAGTGTGTAGATTTGGTTAATCGATCAATGATAACCCAAATCGCATCCGGTCGATTCGATCGATGAGGTAATCCCGTTACAAAATCCATGGAGATATCCTCCCATTTCCATTCTGGGATCTTTGGTTGCTGTAATAGCCCAGAAGGCTTTTGGTACTCGATCTTAACTCTTGAGCACGTTAAACACTTAGCCACATATCGCGCGATGTCGGCTTTCATATTCGGCCACCAATACAAGTTCTTCAAATCCTGGTACATTTTATCCGATCCAGGGTGCACCGAATACCTTGACTTGTGATCCTCGTCCATCACGAGATCACGAAGATTTCCAAGTAAAGGAACCCAAATTCTGTCATTGTAATATCTGAGTCCGTCGGACTTAATTTCGGAGTTACCATCCACCCCTCGCAGTGCTTCAGCTGCGAAATTTTCCTCTTTTAAAGCTTCTTGTTGGGCATCGCGGATCTGATCCGGCAATCCCGTGTGAATGGTAAGTTGCAGCGCTCGTACCCGTCGAGGCTTTTCATACTCCTTTCGACTTAATGCATCTGCCACAACATTGGCTTTTCCTGGATGATACTTAATTGCTAAGTCATAGTCATTCAGTAACTCGACCCACCGTCGTTGCCGCATGTTGAGATCCTTCTGATCAAAGATGTGTTGTAAGCTTTTGTGGTCGGTGAATATTGTGCATTTTGTTCCGTAGAGGTAATGTCTCCAAATCTTGAGTGCATGAACAACGGCTCCTAATTCCAAATCGTGCGTTGTATAATTCTTCTCAGTATCCTTCAGTTGCCTGGACCCGTAGGCAATCACTTTGTCCCGTTGCATCAACACGCAACCGAGTCCTTGGATGGATGCATCACAGTAAACTACAAAGTCGTCAACCCCATCGGGTAACGCGAGAATCGGAGCTGAACATAACATGTCCTTAAGAGTTTGAAACGCGCGTTCTTCTTTTTTACCCCATCTATATTGCACTCCTTTGTGCGTCAAAGCTGTTAAGGGTTGAGCCAATTGCGAGAAACCCTTAATAAATCTTCGGTAATACCCGGCAAGTCCCAAAAATTGTCGGATTTCGGTCGGCGCTTTTGGAGTAGGCCAATTCTTGATAGCTTCCACTTTAGCTGGGTCGACATGAATTCCATTCTGATCAACAATGTGTCCAAGAAACTGGACTTCGCGAATCCAAAAATCGCATTTCGAAAACTTGGCGTAAAGCTGTTCCTTGCGGAGTAATTCCAAGATAATTCGTAGATGTCTCTCGTGCTCTTCCTTTGTCTTGGAATAGATCAAAATATTGTCAATGAAAACGATTACAAACTGGTCGAGGTACGGCTTGCACACTCGATTCATCAGATCCATAAACACAGCAGGCGCATTAGTTAGCCCAAACGGCATAACCAGGAACTCGTAGTGTCCATACCGAGTTCTGAAAGCAGTCTTGGGGACATCTTCATCACGAACACGAAGTTGGTGATATCCAGACCGTAGATCAATCTTTGAGAAGTAGCTCGAACCTTGCAGTTGGTCGAAGAGATCGTCGATTCGAGGAAGTGGATACCGATTCTTGATCGTGACCTTGTTAAGCTCTCGGTAGTCGATACACATGCGGAACGTTCTATCCTTCTTCTTAACAAACAATACCGGTGCTCCCCATGGAGACGAACTTGGACGAATAAATCCTTTGTCGAGTAACTCTTGAAGTTGTGCGGAGAGTTCGTTGAGTTCGCTTACCGCCAAACGGTAAGGTGCGCGTGCAATCGGAGCGGCTCCAGGAGCTAAATCGATTCCAAACTCTACTTGTCGAAATGGAGGCAAACCAGGCAGATCATCAGGAAATACATCTTGGAAGTCGCGGACTATCGGGTAGTCGTCGATTCTACGCTCGGGAAGTGTCGTGTCGGTGACGTTTGCAAGGATCGCGAAGTGACCTTTACGAAGGCATTTTTGAGCTTTGAGAAACGAGATAATACCGGTGACTGTTCCGCCCTTCTCGCCTTGAACTGTTAACACTTCGCCTCCTTCGAGTGGAATACGAACCACTTTTTCTTGGCATAAAATCTCGGCTCGGTTTTCAGACAACCAATCCATTCCTACTATAACATCAAAACTACCAATCAGGAAAGGCATGAGATCGATTCCTAACGTATGGCCAGCTAGTTCTAACTTACAGTCCTTAACTATTTGAGTCGTATCATGAAGTTTACCATTTGCTAGCTCTACCACATACTTAGCATCTAAGGCAATCGGTTTAGCATTAATTAATCGAGCAAATTTAGTGGAAATAAAGCTTCTTTCAGCACCAGAATCAAACAATACAGTAGCAAAGAAACCATTAAGGATGAATTTACCGTTAATCACGTTGGCATCGTTGCGAGCTTCACCTTGACCCATAACAAAAGCCCTTCCTCTGCCATTTCCACCGTTCCCGTTGTTACCATTCCCACCATTGTTTCCTTGGTTACCTTTTCCCTGTCTTCTTAACTGCGGGCAGTCCCTTTTTATGTGGCCTTGAGCACCGCATTCATAGCAGTTCCCATTACCATTTCCTCTGGGGGCTTCATTGTTGTTATTACGGTTCTGACCATTGTTGTTCCAATTGCCCCGGTTGTTTCCATGGTTGTTGTTGCCATGATTGTTGTTGTTTTGCCTTAGGCGGTTTTGTTGCTCGGGAAGAATCGCCCAACAGTCCTTTGCCTCGTGGCTTTTCTTGCCACACCTTTCACAGCTTAAACTTCTTCTGCAAATACCAGTGTGATGCTTCCCACACTTGTTACACTTGGGCAGGTTACCCTTGTAGTTGCTTTGACCATTACCGCCCCGGCGGTTATTCCCACTGTTATTCCCAGACCTTTTGCTTTGACCTTGGGAGTTATAGGACCTCCCAGTGCTGTTTCCCACACTCTGATTGTGACATCCGAGAATTTCAAGGTTTACTTCCGTTAGACAATTCCGTTAGTTACGTTATAAGTATTAACTTAGTAACTAATGCATAACTAGGCCGAATACGTCCACGACCTTTGGTTGATCACCGAACCCGCCCTTATGTGCTATGTGTTCATTTATTAATGTCATTATGTGCAATGTGATTTAAACGCGTGATTTAATATTATGAATAGCATGACAAATTGTAAATCCTTGATTATGTGAAAATTGCCTAAGTTGTGCAGCCAGCGAAACTACCGGGCGAAACTGTAGTGTCGCCCGTAGCCAGCTAAGCTAATCAATTAAAACGTGACCAGAGCCAGTTTCGCCTGGCCAGCAAAACTGCCAGCGAAACTAGCCTCTGATATAAATAATCTTAATAAACCCTAGTTCTCCCATTTTGCCTCATTTACACAAAAAAAACACACACACTCTCCTGAAACTTCTGGACCAGCTGATTCCAGCCGAGAACCACCAAGAATCAGCTATCATTCCGAGTTGTGAAGATCATCCATCGATCCTAGATCAACCGTGAGTCCCAAAACCGCCATTTTTATGCTTCTCTATGTGTTTCTTCATAAAGCATGCCTAAATCTCTGTGTTATCGTTAGATCTTCTGTAGAAATGCTTAGGAATGCTAGATCTATCATAAAGTTTGCAACTTTACGTTTGAAATCCAACCATGATAGAGATTTATGCTATTTAGGTCACTTTAGGGTTTTAAATGCATTTTGGTGATGTGATGATGAATATGCATGAATAAGGTGTTAAAACTTGTTGTTTGATGTTGGTAAATGCCTATGTATGCTAAACAATGAATTGCATGAAGTATGGAAGCTGTTAGGTTGATTTTTAGGCTGATCCGTATGTTTTTCGCGACCAACGAAACTGTCATGTTCTCTGGGCGAAACTGTCCAGCGAAATTATGCATATCTTCAACCAGCGACACTATGCAGCGAAACTGCAGTGTCGCCGGGTAAACCAACCAGACCAGCTCGAGCGAATCTACCGAGCGAAATTCCCTGAACGAAAGTTCAAACCAGTTTCGGGCGAAACTAGGCTAGCGAAACTGTGCCAACAGTTTCGAGCGAAACTAGCCTAGCGAAACTGTGTCATCGGGTATTGCCTAGCGAAAGTGCTGCCCGTGCACACAGCGAAACTGACTAGCGAAACTGCTAGCGAAACTGAGACCAGAATCCAAACTTGTGCAATTTACTTGAATGTTATGCCATGACTTACATGATTATGCTATGATGAAACATGCTGTGATTTTTGTAATATGTGAACCCTTATTTATGATCAACCATCGGTGTCGTGTGTCTGTATGTCGAGTCATAGTTCCAACGTGCTATGTTATGGGCCATAGTGACGTTAAGTAAAGATTAGACACAAAAACTAATACTTAAGACCTAAACGTGTTCATTGGTCTTCGTTAAGCAAACTTGGATTATATAGCAAGTGTAGCAGTGCAACCCAAGGTGAGTGTCACTAACCCAATTACCGTGAACCCGTTTGGGTCACACCGAATAACTAAAAGTAAAACAATGCTGACAAACTCGAGAGTGCTGGGCACCTCCCTGATGAACGTGAAAACTTGGAGTGCTCGGCACCCACTTGATGAACTTGAAGTGCTTTATGGGAAGCACTTGTGAATTACTTAAACAACTATTTCTGAAACGAAACTGAAAACACTTTTGAGATTCATGAGAATCCAGTAAACCTTTTTAATATGGCTAGTGTAGGTTAAAGTCTAAACCACATGATATCACATGATTTCTAAGGATGCCTTGAAAACTTAAAAGTCCTCAACTAAATTGTACCATTAATTGTAAAGCGAGGGGATGTTGGGTAGATCTACTGGAGTCTGACAAACTCCGCCCCGTGGCACGGGGAGTGCACGGAGGTACAATATCAGCCTATCTGACCGTGATCCCGAGAGGACACGGGGGAGGCAAAACCGCGATGACGTAGGTCCGTAGTACTGATGGCACGGCCACTACAATAATTTATGGTCAGCTTTGGTACAAACTTCCTTAGTGCATGGAACAACGGATTAGCTACCCGCGATATCGGTTGAGCACTTTAACTATACAAACCTAGTACATACCCGATAACGTAGGTTACGGACAATATTTTTACTAAACCACAATAATATGATTTGAGTATCACAAGCATTGCTTTTCACAAATAAATTGTACGTGAGAATACGTTCGCACGATTATGATTTATGAGACCGGGCCGCTGCATGACAAGCCCACTGTGAACTCACCAACCGTTAGGTTGACACTTGCGTGGTTTAAACTTTTGCAGATCGCTAAGGAGTATCCGGAGCGGGTTGGCAATGGCACATGAAGACCTTTATTTTAACTAAACTAAATTGGGAATTTAATACACTGATTTGTAAAGCACGTGGTTAGTGCTAAGATGATATTTTGTTCCGCTGCGTAACTTGAGATTGTTTTTATGATATATCTTTGAACTAACTCTGATTCGTTTAGTATTTGTAACTAATGGTTGTGGTCCTGGTCTGGTCGCACCCCTTAACGGTATAAACTCCGTTAGTGGTTAATTTGGGGGTGTGACACTGATTGTTCATGGAGTTTTCAGGAGCTTCATCATCAGCTTTCCTTTTGCCACTTAAGGCAGTTTTCTCTATGGCCTTAGCAGGAAGTGTACCCTTCTCAACTTCCTGATCAGTAAGCTTGTGAGCCAAGCGGATGGCTTGTTGCACGGTTGCGGGGTTGTTGGCGGTCACCAGCCCTTTGATTTGAGGCGCGAGGCCTTCCAGATAACGCTCAATGCGTTTGAACTCAGCATCCACCATTATGGGGCACAAGACCGCGTACTCATGGTAACGCGCAGTATACTGTTCGACTTCAGACCCAATCATTTTCAGATTCAAGAATTCGCCCTCTAACTTCTTCACTTGGTCACGGGGACAGTACTCCTCCATAATCAGTTCCTTAAACGCTTCCCATTCCATGTTGTTAGCCGCATTTACCCCAATCATCTGAATTTCAGCGTTCCACCAGGAGAGAGCAGCTCCCTCGAAAGTACCAGTCGCAAATTTCACCTTGCTCTCAGCAGGGCAGTTACACATAGAGAAGACCTTCTCAGACTTCTCGATCCACCTGAGGAGTCCTACCGCTCCTTCTTCGCCGGAAAACGTCATTGGCTTACAATCCATGAAGGACTTAAACGTGCAGTGATGGTGGTTTCCTGATGCAATAATAGTTCGGGTTTTCAGTTTAAACAGGTCAAAATACAATTGCTTTGTGCCTTAACCGGCATAATAATTACCCTGAGCGGCGTACGCAGCTTGGACGGCTGCCACAGCGGCTTGCACGTGTTCGTTAATCATAGCTTGTAGTTGTGCAGGCGTCATGTTGATGTTGCTCCTTCCGTGTCCTCTTCCAGACATCTTGCTGGACAGTTAAAGTAGCCAGTGTTCAGTCACAGTTATACTTTATACATATCCCATAATATGTATATCAACAATTTCCCGTTATCCCACTATTAGTCCAGAAAAATTTTTGTGCAAAATCGAGGCGACGTCGGAGAACGTCGTAAGTCGTAAGTAGCTATCGTTGAAAGTCGGCTTTCCCATAGAAGTCACCGTCGGCGTAGTCATCGTAGTAGAAATCAGGACGTAGCGTGTAGCATCGTTTCGTTGTCGCTTTCCCCGGAATAGTGTGCGTATTATCGCTCGCGTTTCGTATTCGTGTGTGAAATCTTCCCTAAGGTTTTCCGTTAGACTACCTAGACACGGTCTATATATATATATACATACGTACTAAGCTTTTACTTACACAGGAGAGCGAGTATCCCAGGTTGGCACGTAATTATTTTGGTTTTGGGAATTTGTTTGTTCGTTTGTAACTAAGGTTTTCAAGTTGCAGTTTCCAAATCGTTTTCAAAATTGATTCCAGTTCTCTGCAACTTATGGCTCTGATACCAATCTGTCACACCCCCAAATCAACCACTAACGGAGTTTATACCGTTAAGGGGTGCGAGCAAACTAGGACCACAACCATTAGTTACAAATACTAAACGAATCAGAGTAAAGTCCAAACATCAATAATAAAAACCGTTTAACAGTACGCAGCGGAAAACATTGTCTTTAGCACTAACCACGTGCTTTACAAAATCAGTGTTTTAAATTCTCAATTAAGTTTAACTAAAAATAAAATGTCTTCGTGTGCCATGCCAACCCGATCCGGATACTCCTTAGCGATCTGCAAAAGTTTAAACCACGCAAGTGTCAACCTAACGGTTGGTGAGTTCACAGTGGGCTTGTCATGCAGTGGCCCGGTCTCATACATCATAGTCGTATAAATATATTCTTATGTACAATTTAATTGTGAAAAGCAATGCTTAATGATAACCAAAATCATAGTATTGTGGTTTAGTAAAAGTATTGTCCGTAACCTACGTTATCTGGTATGTACTAGTTTTGTATAGTTAAAGTGCTCAACCGATATCGCGGGTAGCTAATCCGTTGTTCCATGCACTAAGGAAGTTTGTACCAAAGCTGACCGATAATTGTAGTGGCAGCGCCTCCAGCTATTTTGTTTTGCAGACATATGTCATCGCGGCTTTGCCTCCCCCGTGTCCTCTCGGGATCACGGTCAGATAGGCTGATATTGTACCTCCGTGCACCTCCAGTGTCACGAGGCGGAGTTTGTCAAACTCCAGTAGATCTACCCAACATCCCCTCGCTTTACAATTAATGGCACAATTAAGTTGAGGACTTTTTCAGTTAAAAGGCAATCCTTAGAAATCATGTGATATCATGTGGTTTAGACTTTAACCTACACTAGCCATATTAAAACAGTTTACTTTGGGGTTCTTATGAATCCCGAAAACATTTTTCAGTTTCGTTTTAGAATTAGTTGTTTAAGTAATTCACAAGTGTTTCCCATAAAACAAGTTCATCAGGTAGGTGCATAGCACTCTAAGTTTTCAGTTTCATCAAGTAGTGCATAGCACTCATAAAGTTGTCAGCATTGTTTTTCATTAGGTTATTCAGTGTGTCCCAAACGGGCTCACAGTAAACGGGTTAGTGACACTCACCTTGGGTCGCACTGCTACGCTTGCTAAATAATCCAAATATTGATTGCTTATCGAAGACCTAAGAACACGTTTAGGTCTTAAGTATTAGTTTTGGTGTCTAATGTTTAACTTAACGTCACTATGGCCCATAACATAGCACGTTGGAACTACGACACGACATACCGACACACGACACCGATGGTTGATCATAAACAAGGGTTCATATACATCATAAATCAAAGCATGTATCGTCATAGCATAATCATGTAAGTTATGGCATAACATTCAGGTAAATTGCACAAGTTTGGATTCTGGTCTCAGTTTCGCTAGCAGTTTCGCTAGGCAGTTTCGCTGTGTGCACGGGCAGCACTTTCGCTAGGCAATACCCGATGACACAGTTTCGCTAGGCTAGTTTCACTCGAAACTGTTGGCACAGTTTCGCTAGCCTAGTTTCGCCCGAAACTGGTTTGAACTTTCGTTCAGGGAATTTCGCTCGGTAGTTTCGTTCGGACAAGTCTGGTCGGTTTACCCGGCGACACTACAGTTTCGCTACATAGTGTCGCTGGATGAAGATATACATAATTTCGCTACATAATTTCGCCCAGAGAACACACAGTGTCGCTGGTCGCGAAAAAACTCACAAATCAGCCTAAAAATCAACCTAACAGCTTCCATACTTCATGTGATTCAATATTTAGCATGTATGATCATTTACCAACATAAAACAGTAAGCTTTAACACCTTAAACATGGGTTTTCATCATCAAATCACCAAAAACACATTTTAAACCTAAAATGACTAAAATGGCATAAATCTTCATTATGGATGGATTTCAAACGTAAAGTTACTGACTTTATGACAGATCTAGCATTCCTAAGCAACATATTAAGAGATCAGGTGATTCCATAGAGGTTTAAGCATGCTTTTTAAGAAAACACATAAAGAACACATAGAAATGGTTTTGGGAGACTCACGATTCGATCTAGGATCCGAATGGATGTTGTCTCGAGGCTGGGATCACGTCGGCTTGTGGTGATTCTTGGCTGACCAGAAGTTCCAGGAGAGTGTGTGTGTGTTTTGAGTAAATGGTGCAAAAATGGGATCTCTAGGGTTTTATGTTAATATATAACAGGAGCTAGTTTCGCTGGTTAGTTTCGCTGGCCAAGCGAAACTGGCTCTGTTAGTCAGAGGGTTGGCTAATCCGGGCGACACTATAGTTTCGCCCGGTAGTTTCGCTGGAAACCCAAAAGTGACTAGTTTACATTTTAAGCAAGATAAGTACAGTTCATGGATTGTCATGCTATTCACAATACTAAATCATGTATTTAAATCACATTGCACATAATAACTGTAAGTAAATGAACACATAACACATATGGGCGGGTTTGGTGATCAACCAAAGGTCGTGGACGTATTCGGCCTAGTTAAGCATTAGTTACTAAGTTAACACTTATAACGTAACTAACGGAGATTGTCTAACGGAAGTAAACCTTGAAATTCTCGGATGTCACAATTCGTGACTTGAGAGACACCAGAGAATGATTTCGGTGGCCTAACCGAAACCTGTGTGCTAGACAAAAATCGAGTTGTAATAGTAATCAATGATTTAGTCATCTAATCGTAAGTGTTTATAAACTTTGTTGATTCATCGTTTATTATTGCTTCTTATTTATTAACTTTGTTGATTCATCGTTTATTATTGCTTCTCATACTTGATTCAATCATGCACTTGGATTCCGCACTGATTATTGATCTTTGATATCGTGTTTCGACTATAATAGAAAAATGAAGAGGCTTGTGTATTAAATTGGGTTGGGCTTCGGTTATCCATGTTTACTAATTTGGTGTTTGTTAATTATGTGTTTGTTCTTGTAAAATACGGTTTGGACTAGAAGTAGACACAAGAGAGAGGGAGGGAATTCGTGACTTGAGAGAGACCAGAGAATGATTTCGGTGGCCTAACCAAAACCTTTGTGCTAGACAGAAATCGAGTTGTAATAGTAATCAACGATATAATCATCTAATCGTAAGTGTTTATTAAGTTTGTTGATTCATCATTTATTATTGCTTCTCATTTATTAACTTTGTTGATTCATCGTTTATTATTGCTTCTCATACTTGATTCAATCAATCATTTGGATTCCACACTCATGATTGATCATTGATATCGGGTTTCGACTATAATAGAAAAATGATAAGGCTTGTGTATTAAATAAGGTTGGGCGTCGGTAATCCATGTTTAATGATTGGGTGGTAGTTAATTATGTGTTTGTTCTTGTAAAATACGGTTTGGACTAGAGGGAGAAAGGGCTTTGGCCCATGTAATAAATGTGTGAGTTTCTATTTAAATAAACTCACATCTTACAAGCTTTGTTTGCCGAAATAGACACAAAAGAGGGAGAGAGAGAGAGAGAGAGGGAATTCGTGACTTGAGAGAGACCAGAGTATGATTTCGGTGGCCTAACCGAAACCTGTGTGCTAGAGAGAAATCGAGTTGTAATAGTAATCAACGATTTAATCAACTAATCATAAGTGGTTACTAAGTATGGTGATTCATCGTTTATTATTGCTTCTCATTTATTAACTTTGTTGATTCATCGTTTATTATTGCTTCTCATACTTGATTCAATCAAACATTTAGTTTCCGCACTCATGATTGATCATTGATATCGTGTATCGACTATAATATAAAAATGATAAGGCTTGTGTATTAAATTGGGTTGGGTTTTGGTTATCCTTGTTATCTAATTTGGTGTTTGTTAATTATGTGTTTGTTATTGTAAAATACGGTTTGGACTAGAGGGAAAAAGGGCTTTGGCCCATGTAATAAATGTGTGAGTTTGTATTTAAAGAAACTAACATCCTACTAGCTAAGGTTCGCCGAAGTAGACACAAGAGAGAGGGAGGGAATTCGTGACTTGAGAGAGACCAGAGAATGATTTCGGTGGCCTAACCAAAACCTTTGTGCTAGACAGAAATCGAGTTGTAATAGTAATCAACGATTTAATCATCTAATCGTAAGTGTTTATTAAGTTTGTTGATTCATCGTTTATTATTGCTTCTCATTTATTAACTTTGTTGATTCATCGTTTATTATTGCTTCTCATACTTGATTCAATCAATCATTTGGATTCCGCACTCATGATTGATCATTGATATCGGGTTTCGACTATAATAGAAAAATGATAAGGCTTGTGTATTAAATTAGGTTGGGCGTCGGTAATCCATGTTTAATGATTGGGTGGTAGTTAATTATGTGTTTGTTCTTGTAAAATACGGTTTGGACTAGAGGGAGAAAGGGCTTTGGCCCATGTAATAAATGTGTGAGTTTCTATTTAAACAAACTCACATCCTACTAGCTAAGGTTTGCCGAAATAGACACAAAAGAGGGAGATAGAGAGAGAGAGAGAGAGAGAGAGAGGGGGGGGGGAATTCGTGACTTGAGAGAGACCAGAGTATGATTTCGGTGGCCTAACCGAAACCTGTGTGCTAGAGAGAAATCGAGTTGTAATAGTAATCAACGATTTAATCAACTAATCATAAGTGTTTACTAAGTTTGTTGATTCATCGTTTATTATTGCTTCTCATTTATTAACTTTGTTGATTCATCGTTTATTATTGCTTCTCATACTTGATTCAATCAATCATTTGGATTCCGCACTCATGATTGATCATTGATATCGTGTTTCGACTATAATATAAAAATGATAAGGCTTGTGTATTAAATTGGGTTGGGCTTCGGTTATCCATGTTTACTAATTTGGTGTTTGTTAATTATGTGTTTGTTCTTGTAAAATACGGTTTGGACTAGAGGGAAAAAGGGCTTTGCACCATGTAATAAATGTGTGAGTTTGTATTTAAAGAAACTAACATCCTACTAGGTAAGGTTCGCCGAAGTAGACACAAGAGAGAGGGAGGGAATTCGTGACTTGAGAGAGACCAGAGAATGATTTCGGTGGCCTAACCAAAACCTTTGCGCTAGACAGAAATCGAGTTGTAATAGTAATCAACGATTTAATCATTTAATCGTAAGTGTTTATTAAGTTTGTTGATTCATCGTTTATTATTGCTTCTCATTTATTAACTTTGTTGATTCATCGTTTATTATTGCTTCTCATACTTGATTCAATCAATCATTTTGATTCCGCACTCATGATTGATCATTGATATCGGGTTTCGACTATAATAGAAAAATGATAAGGCTTGTGTATTAAATTGGGTTGGGTGTCGGTTATCCATGTTTAATGATTGGGTGGTAGTTAATTATGTGTTTGTTCTTGTAAAATACGGTTTGAACTAGAGGGAGAAAGGGCTTTGGCCCATGTAATAAATGTGTGAGTTTCTATTTAAACAAACTCACATCCTACTAGCTAAGGTTTGCCGAAATAGACACAAAAGAGAGAGAGAGAGAGAGAGAGAGAGAGAGGAGAGGGAAGGCATTCGTGACTTGAGAGAGACCAGAGAATGATTTCGGTTGCCTAACAAAAACCTGTGTGCTAGACAGAAATCGAGTTGTAATAGTAATCAATGATTTAATCATCTAATCGTAAGTGTTTACTAACTTTGTTGATTCATCGTTTATTATTGCTTTTCATTTATTAATATTGTTGATTCATCGTTTATTATTGCTTCTCATACTTGATTCAATCAATCATTTGGATTCCGCACTCATGATTGATCATAGATATCGTGTTTCGACTATAATAGAAAAATGATAAGGCTTGTGTATTAAATTGGGTTGGGCTTCGGTTATCCATGTTTAATGATTGGGTGGTAGTTAATTATGTGTTTGTTCTTGTAAAATAGAGTTTGGACTAGAGGGAGAAAGGGCTTTGGCCCATGTAATAAATGTGTGAGTTTGTATTAAAAAAACTCACATCCTACTAGCTAAGGTTCGCCGAAATAGACACGAAAGAGAGGGAGGGAATTCGTGACTTGAGAGAGACCAGAGAATGATTTCGGTGGCCTAACCGAAACCTGTGTGCTAGACAAAAATCGAGTTGTAATAGTAATCAATGATTTAGTCATCTAATCGTAAGTGTTTATTATCTTTGTTAATTCATTGTTTATTATTGCTTCTTATTTATTAACTTTGTTGATTCATCGTTTATTATTGCTTCTCATACTTGATTCAATCATGCACTTGGATTCCGCACTGATGATTGATCTTTGATATCGTGTTTCGACTATAATAGAAAAATGAAGAGCCTTGTGTGTTAAATTAGGTTGGGGTTCGGTTATCCATGTTTACTAATTTGGTGTTTGTTAATTATGTGTTTGTTCTACTAAAATACGGTTTGGACTAGAGGGAATAAGGGCTTTGGCCCATGTAATAAATGTGTGAGTTGTATTTAAAGAAACTAACATCCTACTAGCTAAGGTTCGCCAAAGTAGACACAAGAGAGAGGGAGGGAATTCTTGACTTGAGAGAGACCAAAGAATGAATTCGGTGGCCTAACCAAAACATGTGTGCTAGACAGAAATCGAGTTGTAATAGTAATCAACGATATAATCATCTAATCGTAAGTGTTTATTAAGTTTGTTGACTCATCGTTTATTATTGCTTCTCATTTATTAACTTTGTTGATTCATCGTTTATTATTGCTTCTCATACTTGATTCAATCAATCATTTAGATTCCGCACTCATGATTGATCATTGATATCGGGTTTCGACTATAATAGAAAAATGAAAAGGCTTGTGTATTAAATTGGGTTGGGCGTCGGTTATCCATGTTTAATGATTGGGTGGTAGTTAATTATGTGTTTGATCTTGTAAAATACGGTTTGGACTAGAGGAAGAAAGGGCTTTGGCCCATGTAATAAATGTGTGAGTTTGTATTTAAAGAAACTAACATCCTACTAGCTACGCCGAAGTAGACACAAGAGAGAGGGAGGGAATTCGTAACTTGAGAGAGACCAGAGAATAATTTCGGTGGCCTAACAAAAACGTGTGTGCTAGACAGAAATCGAGTTGTAATAGTAATCAACGATTTAATCATCTAATCGTAAGTGTTTATTCAGTTTGTTGATTCATCGTTTATTATTGCTTTTCATTTATTAATTTTGTTGATTCATCGTTTATTATTGCTTCTCATACTTGATTCAATCAATCATTTGGATCCCGCACTCATGATTGATCATTGATATCGTGTTTCGACTAAAATAGAAAAATGATAAGGCTTGTGTATTAAATTGGGTTGGGCTTCGGTTATCCATGTTTAATGATTGGGTGGTAGTTAATTATGTGTTTGTTCTTGTAAAATAGGTTTTGGACTAGAGGGAGAAAGGGCTTTGGGCCATGTAATAAATGTGTGAGTTTGTATTAAAAAAACTCACATCCTACTAGCTAAGGTTCGCCGAAATGGACACAAAAGAGAGGGAGGGAATTCGTGACTTGAGAGAGACCAGAGAATGAATTCGGTGGCCTAACCGAAACCTGTGTGCTAGACAAAAATCGAATTGTAATAGTAATCAATGATTTAGTCATCTAATCGCAAGTGTTTATTAACATTCTTAATTCATCGTTTATTATTGCTTCTTATTTATTAACTTTGTTGATTCATCGTTTATTATTGCTTCTCATACTTGATTCAATCATGCACTTGGATTCCGCACTGATGATTGATCTTTGATATCGTGTTTTGACTATAATAGAAAAATGAAGAGGCTTGTGTATTAAATTGGGTTGGGCTTCGGTTATCCATGTTTACTAATTTGGTGTTTGTTAATTATGTGTTTGTTCTTGTAAAATACGGTTTGGACTAGAGGGGAAAAGGGCTTTGGCCCATGTAATAAATGTGTGAGTTTGTATTTAAAGAAACTAACATCCTACTAGCTAAGGTTTGCCGAAGTAGACACCAGAGAGAGGGAGGGAATTCGTGACTTGAGAGAGAGACCAGATAATGATTTCGGTGGCCTAACAAAAACTTGTGTGCAAGACAGAAATTGAGTTGTAATAGTAATCAACGATTTAATCATCTAATCGTAAGTGTTTATTAACTTTGTTGATTCATGGTTTATTATTGCTTTTCATTTATTAATTTTGTTGATTCATCGTTTATTATTGATTCTCATACTTGATTCAATCAATCATTTGGATTCCGCACTCATGATTGATCATTGATATCTTGGGCTTCGGTTATCCATGTTTAATGATTGGGTGGTAGTTAATTATGTGTTTGTTCTTGTAAAATTGGTTTTGGACTAGAGGGAGAAAGGGCTTTGGCCCATGTAATAAATGTGTGAGTTTGTATTAAAAAAACTCACATCCTACTAGCTAAGGTTCGCCGAAATAGACACAAAAGAGAGGGAGGGAATTCGTGAATTAAGAGAGACCAGAGAATGATTTCGGTGGCCTAACCGAAACCTTTGTGCTAGACAAAAATCGAGTTGTAATAGTAATCAATGATTTAGTCATCTAATCGTAAGTGTCTATTAACTTTGTTAATTCATCGTTTATTATTGCTTCTTATTTATTAACTTTGTTGATTCATCGTTTATTATTGCTTCTCATACTTGATTCAATCATGGACTTGGATTCCGCACTGATGATTGATCATTGATATCTTGTTTCGACTATAATAGAAAAATGAAGAGGCTTGTGTATTAAATTGGGTTGGGCTTCGGTTATCCATGTTTACTGATTTGGTGTTAGTTAATTATGTGTTTGTTCTTGTAAAATACAGTTTGGACTAGAGGGAGAAAGGGCTTTGGCCCATGTAATAAATGTGTGAGTTTGTATTTAAAGAAACTAACATCCTACTAGCTAAGGTTCGCCGAAGTAGACACAAGAGAGAGGGAAGGAATTCGTGACTTGAGAGAGAGCAGAGAATGATTTCGGTGGCCTAACCGAAACCTGTGTGCTAGACAAAAATCGAGTTGTAATAGTAATCAATGATTTAGTCATCTAATCGTAAGTGTTTATTAACTTTGTTAATTCATCGTTTATTATTGCTTCTTATTTATTAACTTTGTTGATTCATCGTTTATTATTGCTTCTCATACTTGATTCAATCATGCACTTGGATTCCGCACTGATGATTGATCTTTGATATCGTGTTTCGACTATAATAGAAAAATGAAGAGGCTTGTGTATTAAATTGGGTTGGGCTTCGGTTATCCATGTTTACTAATTTGGTGTTTGTTAATTATGTGTTTGTTCTTGTAAAATACGGTTTGGACTAGAGGGAATAAGGGCTTTGGCCCATGTAATAAATGTGTGAGTTTGTATTTAAAGAAACTAACATCCTACTAGCTAAGGTTCGCCGAAGTAGACACAAGAGAGAGGGAGGGAATTCGTGACTTGAGAGAGACCCAAGAATGATTTCGGTGGCCTAACCAAAACATGTGTGCTAGACAGAAATCGAGTTGTAATAGTAATCAACGATATAATCATCTAATTGTAAGTGTTTATTAAGTTTGTTGATTCATCGTTTATTATTGCTTCTCATTTATTAACTTTGTTGATTCATCGTTTATTATTGCTTCTAATACTTGATTCAATCAATCATTTGGATTCCGCACTCATGATTGATCATTGATATCGGGTTTCGACTATAATAGAAAAATTATAAGGCTTGTGTATTAAATTGGGTTGGGCGTCGGTTATCCATGTTTAATGATTGGGTGGTACTTAATTATGTGTTTGTTCTTGTAAAATAGGTTTTGGACTAGAGGGAGAAAGGGCTTTGGCCCATGTAATAAATGTGTGAGTTTGTATTAAAAAAACTCACATCCTACTAGCTAAGGTTCGCCGAAATAGACACAAAAGAGAGGGAGGGAATTCGTGACTTGAGAGAGACCAGAGAATGATTTCGGTGGCCTAACCGAAACCTCTGTACTAGACAAAAATGTCACACCCTCAAATTTCCACATGCGGGTTTTATACCGCGAGGCGTGTGACAAACCAGGATCCGAGTCATTAGTCATACCAAACCATGCAAAAACAGTTTTAAAGGAATGCGGAAGCGTAAGTAAAAGTAATAACAATGATGCGCAAAACACGCGCCCAAAACTTTCCATAAGAACAAATAACCCAAACTATTTTAAACTGAATTTCAGACCCGGATGAGATGCATGCATCCTAATCGTGCTCCGTAACTAGATACCTGAGAAAACATGCTAAATCGTGTCAACACAATGGTTGGTGAGTTCACAGGTTTGATATGTAAGTGCATGTTTGAATGTTTGTTCGCAGCGATGAATATGTTTGCATATTTGAAAACATAAAACTGTTTGTACGTTTAAAAAGTAGTGTAAACGCAATCATATCTATAGCTAGCTAGACTATATACCAGATACTATACGTTTCGTCATCGAAGCTGACTGTTTGTATGTTTGTATGCCTTCCGCCACGCTTACCAAGCAATGGCAAACTGTTTAGGACAATCATTACACCCGTTTGACCTCCAGTCAAGTTAGAGCGACTAACCCGGGCGGGGTTTGTCAGACCCAGTAGTACTACTCAATAATTCCTCGCTATCCCCATATACTAACGATACGAACGTGTAAGGACTTTTCATGGTATGTTTGTACGTGGGCTATAGTAATCAGGTGATATGAAAGAAATACAAAACCTCATACTGTTTGTGTTTGCATGTCTTCTCCCCCAACATGAAAGTACGTAAAATAAAGGGGCCGTGAAACTCACCTTAGGGTGCACAGCAAGATAGTCCTCGTAATCCGATGAAACTTAACAATCACCTAATGAGCACATAACCATAAGTGCGTGTTTGACGTAATTACGACACGTTCTAAATAATATTTGTTTAATAATTTTACATCGTTTACTTCTGTGTGTGCATCAGATCACATGATACTAAAATGTCACAGTTGACACAAACAATGTTCAATTTCTTTAATGGTTGTTCCTCAAAAATCGTCAAAAATACTTATCCAAAAATCATAATCATTCTCTTAATAAAAGAACCGTTTTAATGCACGTTAATTGTCACACCCCCAATTAACCACTAACGGAGTTCATACCGTTAAGGGGTGCGAGCAAACCAGGACCACAACCATTAGTTACAAATACTAAACGAATCAGGGTAAGTCCAAATATATATCATAAAATAAAGTCTCAAAATACGCAGCGGAAAATATTGTCTTAGCACTAACCACATGCTTTACAAAATCATAAATTCCTAATTTCGTTTAAACAAAAGTAAAATGTCTTCATGCGCCATGCCAACCCGCTCCGGATACTCCTCAGCGATCTGCAAAAGTTTAAACCACGCAAGTGTCAACCTAACGGTTGGTGAGTTCACAGTGGGCTTGTCACGCAGTGGCCCGGTCACATAATCATAATTGTGTCAACATATACTTATGTAATATTGTTTGTGAAAAGCAATGCTCAGTGATAACATACCGATCCATAATCATAGTAGCGTGATTTAGTAAAAGTATTGTCCGTAACATGCGTTATCGGGTATGTACTAGTTTTGTAAAATTAAAGTGCTCAACCGATATCGCGGGTAGCTAATTCGTTGTTCCATGCACTAAGGAAGTTTGTACCAAAGCTGACTAATAAGTATTGTAGTGGCATCGCCATCATCTATTTTGTTTTGCGGACATACGTCATCGCGGCTTTGCCTCCCCCGTGTCCTCTCGGGATCACGGTCAGATAGGCTGATATTGTACCTCCGTGCACCTCCAGTGTCACGAGGCGGAGTTTGTCAAACTCCAGTAGATCTACCCAACATCCCCTCGCTTTACAATTAATGGCACAATTAAGTTGAGGACTTTTTCAGTTAAAAGGCAATCCTTAGAGATCATGTGATATCATGTGGTTTAGACTTTAACCTACACTAGCCATATTAAAACGGTTTACCGGATTCTCATGAATCTCAAAATGTTTTCAGTTTCGTTTCAGAAATAGTTTGTTTAAGTTCCACAAGTGTTTTCCATAAAACACTTCAAGTTTATCAAGGAGGTGCGTTGCACTCATAAGGTTTCAAGTTCATCAAAGAGGTGCATAGCACTCGTAAGGTTGTCAGCATTGTTTTTTTTTTCATTAAGTTATTCGGTGTGTCCCAAACGGGCTCACAGTAAACGGGTTAGTGACACTCACCTTTGGTTGCACTGCTACACTTGCTAAATAATCCAAGTATTGTTTGCTTAACGAAGACCTAAGAACACGTTTAGGTCTTAAGTATTAGTTTTGTGTCTAATCTTTAACTTACGTCACTATGGCCCATAACATAGCACGTTGGAACTATGACACGACATACCGACACACGACACCGATGGTTGATCATAAACGAGGGTTCACATAACTCAGAAATCAAAGCATGTTTCATTATTGCATAATCATGTAAGTCATGGCATAACATTCAAATAAGTTGCACAAGTTTGGGTTTTGGTCTTGGCACAGTTTCGCTACACAGTTTCGCTATGTGCACGGGCAGCACTTTCGCTAGGGAATACCCGATGACACAGTTTCGCTAGCTAGTTTCGCTCGAAACTGATGACACAGTTTCACTAGCATATATTCGCTCGAAACTGGTTTGAACTTTCGTTTAGGGAAAAGGTATTGTTTCGCTCGGTAGTTTCGTTCGAGCATAACACTTAGTTTTCACCGGCGACACTATAGTTTCGCTGTATAGTGTCACTGGATGAATTTCTAAACAGTTTCGCTACATAGTTTCGCCCAGAGAACACACAGTTTCGCTAGTCGCGAAAAAATTCGTTTTTAAGACCAAAAATCAATCTAACAGCTTCCATACATCATGTAATTCAATATCTAGCATGCATAATCATTTACCAACATCACAGAGGCAATTTTGACACCTTAAACATGAGTTTTCATCATCAAATCACCAAAAACACCTCAAAGCACAAAGTTAACCTAACTAGCATGAATCTTCATTATGGCTTGACTTCACACGTAAAGTTACAGACTTTATGATAGATCTAGCATTCCTAAGCATTATACTACAAGCATACATGATTTCATGAAGATCTAAGCGTGCTTTTTAAGAAAACACATAGAGTATGCAAGAAAAGATGGTTTTGGGGACTCACGGTTTGATCTAGGATCCGAATGGATGAGTTCACCAACTGAGATGATGGCGGCTCGTGGTGGTTCTTGGCTGACCAGATTTCACGAGAGGGAAGATGGAGAGTGTGTGTGTGTTTTGGAGAAATGGTGTAAGTAATGAGGTTTTAGGGTTTTATAAAATATATAGATCAGGAGCTAGTTTCGCTGGCCAAGCGAAACTAGTTCTGAACGCTGGTAAATCGCAAGTTTAGCTACCGAGCGAATCTACAGTTTCGCTCAATAGTTTCGCTGGCAACCAAAAGTGGCCAATTTATCACAAAATCAAGAATTCACAATTTGTCATGCTATTAATGATACTAAATCATGCGTTTAAATCACATTGCACATAATGACAATAAACACATAAACACATAACACAAGTGGTCGGGTTCGGTGATCAACCAAAGGTCGTGGACGTATTCGGCCTAGTGAAGCATTAGTTACTAAGTTAACACTCATAACGTAACTAACGGAGAATGTCTAACGGAAGTTAACCTTGTAATTCTCGGGTGTCACATCATCCCCTTGTAAATGGAATTTTTGTCCCGAAAATTATTCTTGCGTTGTAGCGTTCGCAGCCTCGGCTGTCGTTGTTGCTATTGTTGCTGGGGAAAGAAAGCAAAAGTTTTAGGGTCGCCACATCCTCCTCCTGTTAAAGGAATTTTGGTCCCCAAAATTAAATCATACCTTGAGTTTCCGTGGACGTTTGCCCGAACAAGTGAGGATACTTTTTCTTCATTTGATCCTCTCGTTCCCATGTATATTCAGGTCCACGCTTTGAGTTCCATCGAACTTTTTTTAAGACCAAAAATCAATCTAACAGCTTCCATACATCATGTAATTCAATATCTAGCATGCATAAACATTTACCAACATCACAGAGGCAATTTTAACACCTTAAACGTGAGTTTTCATCATCAAATCACCAAAAACACCTCAAAGCTCATTTTTAGCACAAAGTTAACCTAACTAGCATTAATCTTCATTATGGCTTGATTTCACACGTAAAGTTACAGACTTTATGATAGATCTAGCATTCCTAAGCATCATATCAGAAGATCAGACCATTCTATGAGGGTTTAAGCATGCTTTTTAAGAAAACACATAGAAAATGCATAAAAATGGTTTTGGAGACTCACGGTTTGATCTAGGATCCGAATAGGTGATGTCTCAAGGCTGAGATCACGACGGCTCGTGGTGTTTCTCGGCTGACCAGAATTCAGGAGAGTGTGTGTGTTTTTGAGAAATGATGTAAGTAAAATGAGAAGATTAGGGTTTTATAAAATATATAGGCCAGGAGCTAGTTTCGCTGGCAGTTTCGCTGGCCAAGCGAAACTGACTCTGAATTCGTGTAAATCGAAAGTTTGGCTACCGATACCGAGCGAATCTACAGTTTCGCTCGGTAGTTTCGCTGGCAACCAAAAGGGCCAACTTACAAACTTAATTAGTTAAACACGTTGCACATAATAACAATAAATAAATAAACACATAACACATATGGACGGGTTCGGTGATCAACCAAAGGTCGTGGACGTATTCGGCCTAGTTAAGCATTAGTTACTAAGTTAACACTTATAACGTAACTAACCGAGGTTGTCTAACGGAAGTTAACCTTGGAATTCTCGGGTGTCACATCATCCCCTTGTAAATGGAATTTTCGTCCCGAAAATTATTCTTGCGTCGTAGCGTTAGCAGCCTCGGCTGTCGTCGTCGCTGTTGTTGCTGGGGAAAGAAAGCAAAATTAAATCATACCTTGAGTTTCTGTGGACGTTTGCCCGAACAAGTGAGGATACTTTTTCTTCATTTGATCCTCTCGTTCCCACGTGTATTCAGGTCCACGCCTTGAGTTCCATCGAACCTTGACGATCGGAATCTTGCTACGTTTGAGGGCTTTCTCCTCGCGTCCCATGATTTCTACTGGTTGCTCAATAAATCTCAGATGTTCATCAATTTCCAATTCCTCCAAGGGAATTATTTCAGTGTCTTCAGCCAGACATTTCTTCAGATTCGAGACGTGAAACACGTTGTGAACTCCATCGAGTTCAGCAGGGAGTTGTAATCGGTAGGCCACCGGGCCTACTTCCCCAATGATTTCAAATGGACCGATATAGCGAGGATTCAGCTTTCCACGCTTTCCGAAGCGTACCACTCCTTTCCAGGGAGATACCTTCAATAGTACCTTGTCGCCTACCTCGAACTTCAAAGGTTTACGGCGTTTGTCGGCATAGCTCTTTTGCCTGTCACGTGCTGAGGCTATCCGCTTTCTGATTTGAATAATCCGTTCAGTTGTATCATGAATGATTTCTGGTCCGGTGAGTCCTTTCTCACCCGTTTCGGCCCAACACACGGGCGATCTGCATTTTCTGCCATAAAGAGCTTCAAAAGGTGCTGCACCAATGCTCGTATGGTAACTGTTGTTGTAGGAGAAATCCACCAACGGAAGGTGAGCCTCCCAGTCTTTACCGAAATCGAGAACGCAAGCTCGGAGCATGTCTTCCAGAGTCTGAATAGTTCGTTCCGTCTGACCATCGGTCTGCGGGTGATAAGCTGTACTCATATCCAGTCTGGTTCCTAGTGCGTCTTGCATAGATTGCCACAGTCGGGAAGTAAATCGAGGATCTCTGTCGGAGATAATGGTCTTAGGCACCCCATGAAGTGCCACAATTCGATCAATATACAGCTTCGTTAACTTATCCAATTGCATTTCCTCATTGGATAGGCAGATTGGTTAGTCGATCATGATAACCCAAATCGCATCTGGTCGATTCGATCGATGAGGTAGTCCCGTTACGAAATCCATGGAGATATCCTCCCATTTCCATTCCGGGATCTTTGGTTGTTGCAATAATCCAGAGGGCTTTTGGTACTCGATCTTAACTCTTGAGCATGTTAAACACTTAGCCACATATCGCGCAATGTCGGCTTTCATATTTGGCCACCAATACAAGTTCTTCAGATCCTGGTACATTTTGTCCGATCCAGGGTGCACTGAATACCTTGACTTGTGAGCCTCGTCCATTACGAGCTCACGGAGATTCCCAAGTAAAGGAACCCAAATTCTGCCATTGTAATACCTGAGTCCGTCGGACTTAATTTCAGAGTTACCATCCACCCCTCGCAGTGCTTCAGCTGCGAAGTTTTCCCCTTTTAAAGCTTCTTGTTGAGCCTCGCGGATTCGATCCGGCAGTCCCGTGTGAATGGTAAGTTGCAGCGCTCGTACTCGTCGAGGCTTTTCGTACTCTTTTCGGCTTAAGGCGTCAGCCACAACATTGGCTTTTCCCGGGTGATACTTAATTGCTAAGTCATAATCATTTAGTAGCTCGACCAACCTTCGTTGTCGCATGTTGAGGTCCTTTTGTTCAAAGATATGTTGTAAGCTTTTGTGGTCGGTAAATATCGTGCACTTTGTTCCGTAGAGGTAATGTCTCCAAATCTTGAGTGCAAATACAACGGCTCCTAATTCCAAGTCATGTGTTGTGTAAATCTTCTCATTGACCTTCAGTTGCCTGGACCCGTAGGCAATCACTTTGTCTCGTTGCATCAACACGCAACCGAGTCCTTGGATGGATGCATCGCAGTAAACCACGAAGTCGTCAACCCCTTCGGGTAACGAGAGGATCAGAGCTGAACATAACATGTCCTTAAGAGTTTGAAACGCGTGTTCTTCTTTTTCACCCCATCTATACTACACTCCCTTGTGCGTTAAAGCTGTTAAGGGTTGAGCCAATTGCGAGAAACCCTTGATGAATCTTCGGTAATACCCGGCAAGTCCCAAAAATTGTCGGATTTCGGTCGGCGCTCTTGGAGTAGACCAATTCTTGATAGCTTCCACTTTAGCTGGGTCGACATGAATTCCATCCTGATTAACAATGTGTCCAAGAAACTGGACTTCGCGAATCCAAAAATCGCACTTTGAAAACTTGGCGTAAAGTTGTTCCTTGCGGAGTAACTCTAGGATAAGTCGTAGGTGGTTCTCGTGTTCTTCCTTGGTCTTGGAGTAGATTAATATATCGTCAATGAAAACTATCACAAACTGATCGAGGTACGGCTTGCACACCCGATTCATCAGATCCATAAACACAGCAGGCGCATTAGTTAGCCCAAACGGCATAACTAAAAACTCGTAATGACCATACCGAGTTCTGAAAGCAGTCTTGGGGATATCTTCATCACGAACACGAAGTTGGTGATATCCAGACCGTAGATCAATCTTTGAAAAGTAGCTCGAACCTTGCAGTTGGTCGAAAAGATCGTCGATTCGAGGAAGTGGATACCGATTCTTGATCGTAACCTTGTTAAGCTCTCGGTAGTCGATACACATTCGGAACGTTCCATCTTTCTTCTTGACAAACAATACTGGTGCTCCCCATGGAGACGAACTTGGACGAATAAACCCTTTGTCGAGTAACTCTTGAAGTTGTGCGGAGAGTTCGTTGAGTTCACTTACCGCCAAACGGTACGGTGCGCGTGCAATCGGAGCCGCTCCGGGAACTAAGTCGATTCCAAACTCGACTTGTCGAAATGGAGGCAAACCAGGCAGATCATCAGGAAATACATCTGGGAAGTCGCGGACTATCGGGTAGTCAATGATTCTACGCTCGGGGAGTGTCGTGTCGGTGACATTTGCAAGGATTGCGAGGTGTCCTTTACGAAGGCATTTTTGAGCCTTAAGAAAAGAAATAATACCGGTGACTGTTCCACCTTTTTCACCTTGAACTGTTAACACTTTACCTTCTTCGAGTGGAATACGAATCACTTTTTCTTGACATAAAATCTCGGCTCGGTTTTCAGATAACCAATCCATTCCTACTATGACATCAAAACTACCAATCGGGAAGGGCATAAGATCGATTCCTAACGTATGGCCAGTTAGTTCTAACTTACAGTCCTTAACTATCTGAGTCGTATCATGAAGTTTACCATTCGCTAACTCTACCACATATGTAGCATCTAAGTCAATCGGTTTAGCATTAATTAATCTAGCAAACTTAGTGGAAATAAAGCTTCTTTCAGCACCAGAATCAAATAATACAGTAGCGAAGAAACCATTTAGCATAAATTTACCGTTAATCACGTTGGCGTCGTTACGAGCTTCTCCTTGCCCCATAACAAAAGCTCTTCCCCTGCCGTTACCATTCCCGTTGCCATTTCCTCCGCCATTACCATTCCCACCATTGCTTCCCTGATTACCATTTCCCTGTCTTCTCAACTGTGGGCAGTCCCTTTTTACGGGGCCTTGAGCACCACATTCATAGCAGTTCCCATTACCATTTCCTCTAGGAGCTTCATTGTTGTTATTACGGTTCTGACCATTGTTGTTCCCATTGCCCCGGTCGTTTCCATAGTTGTTGTTGCCATGATTGTTGTTGTTGTTTTGCCTTGGGCGGTTTTGTTGCTCAGGTAAAATCGCCCAGCAGTCTTTTGCCTCATGGCTTTTCTTGCCACATCTTTCACAGTTCAGACTCCTTCTACAAATACCAGCGTGATGCTTCCCACACTTGTTACACATGGGCGGGTTACCCTTGTAGTTACTTTGACCGTTACCGCCCTGGCGGTTGTTACCACTGCTGTTTCCAGACCTTTTGCTCTGACCTTGGGAGTTAAAGGATCTCCCCGTGTTGTTTCCAACACTCTGATTGTTCATTAAGTTTTCAGGAGCTTCATCATCAGCTTTTCTTTTGCCACTTAAGGCAGTCTTCTCTGAGGCTTTTGCAGGAAGTGTACCTTTCTCGATTTCCTGATCAGTAAGCTTGTGAGCCAAACGGATGGCTTGCTGCACGGTTGTGGGGTTGCTGGCTGTCACTAGTCCTTTAATTTGAGGCGCGAGGCCTTCCAAATAGCGCTCGATGCGTTTGAACTCAGCATCAACCATTGTTGGGCATAGTACCGCGTAATCGTGGTAACGCGCAGTATACTGTTCGACTTCAGACCCTATCATTTTCAGATTCAAGAATTCACCCTCTAACTTCTTTACTTGGTCACGGGGACAGTACTCCTCCATAATCAGTTCCTTAAACGCTTCCCATTCCAGGTTATTAGCCGCATCTAATCCAATCATCTGGATTTTGGCACTCCACCAGGTGAGAGCAGCTCCCTCAAAGGTACCAGTCGCATATTTCACATTGCTCTCAGCAGGGCAGTTGCACATAGAGAAGACCTTCTCAGACTTCTCGATCCACCTGAGGAGTCCTACCGCTCCTTGCTCGCCGGAAAACGTTATCGGCTTGCAGTCCATGAAGGACTTAAACGTGCAGTGATGGAGGTTTCCTGATGCATAAATAGTTCGGGTTTTAAGTTTAGACAGGTCAAAATATAATCGCTTTGTGCCTTAACCGGCATAATAATTACCCTGCGCGGCGAATGTAGCTTGGACGGCTGCCACTGCGGCTTGCACGTGCTCGTTTATCATAGCTTGCAGTTGTGCAGGTGTCAGGTTAATGTTGTTCCCTCCGTGTCCTCTTCTAGGCATTTTCTGGACAGTTAAAGTAGCCCATGTTAAGTCACAGTTATACTCTATACATATCCCATAATATGTATATTAACAATTTCCCGTTATCCCACTATTAGTCCAGAAAAATTTTCGTGCAAAATTTGAGGTGTCATCGGAGAACGTCGTAAGTCGTAAGTACTATCGTCGAAAGTCGGCTTTCCCATAAAAGTTACCGTCGGCGTAGTCGTCGTCGGAGGTGTGCGTATTAGCGTTCGCATTTCGTATTTGTGTGTGCAAATTTTTCCTAAGGTTTTCCGTTAGACTACTTAGACACGGTCTTTATATATATTTATATATATATATATATACATACATACGTACGAAGCATTTACTTACACAGCAGAGCGAGTATCCCAGGTTGGCACGTGAAAATTTTTGTTTTGGGAATTTGTTTGTTCGTTTGTAACTAAGGTTTCAAGTTGCAGTTTCCAAATCGTTTTTCAAAAATGATTCCAGTTCTCTGCAACTTATGGCTCTGATACCAATCTGTCACACCCCCAATTAACCACTAACGAAGTTCATACCGTTAAGGGGTGCGAGTAAACCAGGACCACAACCATTAGTTACAAATACTAAACGAATCAGGGTAAGTCCAAATATATATCATAAAATAAAGTCTCAAAATACGCAGCGGAAAATATTGTCTTAGCACTAACCACGTGCTTTACAAAATCATAAATTCCCAATTTAGTTTAATCAAAAGTAAAATGTCTTCATGCGCCATGCCAACCCGCTCCGGATACTCCTCAGCGATCTGCAAAAGTTTAAACCACGCAAGTGTCAACCTAACGGTTGGTGAGTTCACAGTGGGCTTGTCACGCAGTGGCCCGGTCACATAATCATAATTGTGTCAACATATACTTATGTAATATTGTTTGTGAAAAGCAATGCTCAGTGATAACACACGGTCCATAATCATAGTAGCGTGATTTAGTAAAAGTATTGTCCGTAACATGCGTTATCGGGTATGTACTAGTTTTGTAAAATTAAAGTGCTCAACCGATATCGCGGGTAGCTAATCCGTTGTTCCATGCACTAAGGAAGTTTGTACCAAAGCTGACTAATAAGTATTGTAGTGGCATCGCTATCATCTATTTTGTTTTGCGGACATACGTCATCGCGGCTTTGCCTCCCCCGTGTCCTCTCGGGATCACGATCAGATAGGCTGATATTGTACCTCCGTGCACCTCTAGTGTCACGAGGCGGAGTTTGTCAAACTCCAGTAGATCTACCCAACATCCCCTCGCTTTACAATTAATGGCACAATTAAGTTGAGGACTTTTTCAGTTAAAAGGCAATCCTTAGAGATCATGTGATATCATGTGGTTTAGACTTTAACCTACACTAGCCATATTAAAACGGTTTACCGGATTCTCATGAATCTCAAAATGTTTGCAGTTTCGTTTCAGAAATAGTTTGTTTAAGTTCCACAAGTGTTATCCATAAAACACTTCAAGTTTATCAAGGAGGTGCGTTGCACTCATAAGGTTTCAATTTCATCAAAGAGGTGCATAGCACTCGTAAGGTTGTCAGCATTGTTTTTTTTTTCATTAAGTTATTCGGTGTGTCCCAAACGGGCTCACAGTAAACGGGTTAGTGACACTCACCTTTGGTTGCACTGCTACACTTGCTAAATAATCCAAGTATTGTTTGCTTAACGAAGACCTAAGAACACGTTTAGGTCTTAAGTATTAGTTTTGTGTCTAATCTTTAACTTACGTCACTATGGCCCATAACATAGCACGTTGGAACTATGACACGACATACCGACACACGACACCGATGGTTGATCATAAACGAGGGTTCACATAACTCAGAAATCAAAGCATGTTTCATTATTGCATAATCATGTAAGTCATGGCATAACATTCAAATAAGTTGCACAATTTTGGGTTTTGGTCTTGGCACAGTTTCGCTACACAGTTTCTCTATGTGCACGGGCAGCACTTTCGCTAGGGAATACCCGATGACACAGTTTCGCTAGCTAGTTTCGCTCGAAACTGATGACACAGTTTCGCTAGCATAGATTCGCTCGAAACTGGTTTGAACTTTCGTTCAGGGAAAAGGTATTGTTTCGCTCGGTAGTTTCGTTCGAGCATAACACTTAGTTTTCACCGGCGACACCATAGTTTCGCTGTATAGTATCGCTGGATGAATTTCTAAACAGTTTCGCTACATAGTTTCGCCCAGAGAACACACAGTTTCGCTAGTCGCGAAAAAATTCGTTTTTAAGACCAAAAATCAATCTAACAGCTTCCATACATCATGTAATTCAATATCTAGCATGCATAAACATTTACCAACATCACAGAGGCAATTTTAACACCTTAAACATGAGTTTTCATCATCAAATCACCAAAAACACCTCAAAGCTCATTTTTAGCACAAAGTTAACCTAACTAGCATGAATCTTCATTATGGCTTGATTTCACACGTAAAGTTACAGACTTTATGATAGATCTAGCACTCCTAAGCATCATATCAGAAGATCAGACCATTCTATGAGGGTTTAAGCATGCTTTTTAAGAAAACACATAGAAAAGGCATAAAAATAGTTTTGGAGACTCACGGTTTGATCTAGGATCCGAATAGGTGATGTCTCGAGGCTGAGATCACGACGGCTCGTGGTGTTTCTCGGCTGACCAGAATTCAGGAGAGTGTGTGTGTTTTTGAGAAATGATGTAAGTAAAATGAGAAGATTAGGGTTTTATAAAATATATAGGTCAGGAGCTAGTTTCGCTGGCAGTTTCGCTGGCCAAGCGAAACTGACTCTGAATTCGTGTAAATTGAAAGTTTGGCTACCGATACCGAGCGAATCTACAGTTTCGCTCGGTAGTTTCGCTGGCAACCAAAAGGGCAAACTTACAAACTTAATTAGTTAAACACGTTGCACATAATAACAATGAATAAATAAACACATAACACATATGGACGGGTTCGGTAATCAACCAAAGGTCGTGGACGTATTCGGCCTAGTGAAGCATTAGTTACTAAGTTAACACTTATAACGTAACTAACGGAGGTTGTCTAACGGAAGTTAACCTTGAAATTCTCGGGTGTCACATCATCCCCTTGTAAATGGAATTTTCGTCCCGAAAATTATTCTTGCGTCGTAGCGTTCGCAGCCTCGGCTGTCGTCGTCGCTGTTGTTCCTGGGGAAAGAAAGCAAAAGTATTAGGGTCGCCACATTAATATTTCCCCTAAAACTATGTATAATTAAACACATGTGTAATTTATATATTTATATTGGATTTCTCCTTTAACAATTCATTAATGCGAACCTTGTTCACTAACGTTTACGGGTTTTCAAAATACATTTAGAATTGCTTGGGGTTAACCACAAATCAAATGGGTGGTAGGGATTATGGCCAGAAGATCAATTAAAAAGAAAAAAAATAGGTTGCAAGGGTTGAACCCGCAACCTCTCGGTTGGTAAACAACACACTGACCACTGAATCAAGCTAGTATGTTGTTTTAAAATCTGTTTGAAACATATTCATATGATAATAGTTGGAGGAAACTGGGTTACTGGTGAATCGAGGATTTAAAAAGAAACTGTTGTCGCAGGGTTTCGAACCCACGACCTGCTAGTTATTAATCCAGAACCCAAACCAGTAGGGCAGATGCGAATTGTTGATTTAAAATGGTTTAACAGTTTATTTAATTCGTGGTTTTCTGTGTCATCTTCTTCCCATAAACCCTAATATCATTATCCGCCATTAACGATCAAAGGAAACGATTGACGAACTAGAAACGGAGATTCAATCGAACAGAACGTACTCATACCTTACGTTGTTGGTATAGAATCCAAACTCGTGATTAAACGGGTCATTCTTCGAAGTTGCGCGTGTGTCGGATCCCGAACCGAAAACCAGGGTGACACCATTGTTTGAGTGCAGACCTTTCCGGTGATACTCACGATGGCAGAAGACAGTCAGACAGTAGATGAAGGTGGTCGGAGAGGAGGGTGCGACGGTGATTGAAACAGTTGTGAACAAGGTGACGGATCGGAGGTGTGGGTCGATTTCTCTTGCGACGGTGGGTCTTGAGAGAGTGTTTGAGAGTATTCAAACGGTTGTGATGCCGAATTAATGATAAGAGGCGATGGTTAACGATCAGTAGTTTGTAACAGATGATGCCATATCTTTCGACAATGAAGGAGACTAAAGGGGATCGTTGTTACCGAAAGATAATCACGTCAAATGTTTTTTTTTATAGATTCTCAAATTGAGTTTGACTAATTGACGGAACTAGTCCCTCCGAAGTTTACACAAAAGGAAGTTAAGTTTTGGTAGTGACATGAGTAGTCCCTCAAGGTTTGGTTAAATAAAATCAAGTTTAGGAAATGGCAAGTTTAGTCCCTCACGGTTTGGTATACTTAACCCATAACTAACCGACATAACTTTATAAAGTACTCTGTACTACGGAAAGCCACTTATTTTATAGAATGTATGATATTGTATATTTAAATTAATGAACCAATAGTTAGAACTAAACTTATGAAATCATAAATATATAACTCACATAATATCATAAAATATAAATATAGTCCCACATGAAATCATAAAACACCAAGTCCACATGAAATCATGGATCGTGCATATTAATTATGTTTATTAGTTTAATTTACCGACGTCTAGGCTCAAGTGCAACGCTCGTGTAGTGAACGACACATAACAACCCTAATTATGGGTGTAATGCAATGCATTCATTAATTTTCGTACCGATGTTCGTAATAACGCAAGTTCGTATTAACAAGGGATAACCTAAAAAATTCAGGTTGTCACATCATCCCCTTGTTGAAAGAATTTTCGTCCCGAAAATTGAGTAATGTCGCTAGTTTGCTATAAAAAAAAACAACATTCCCGGTCGTCACATCATCCCCTTGTTGAAAGAAATTTCGCCCCGAAATTTAGCTAATACTTTTGTTGGTCGACGTTTGTTTGACTGAATAACTAAGGATACCTTCACATTGTTTGATCATCGTGTTTCAACATGAACTCTCATCCACGACTCAAGTTTCCAACGAAGCTTGAAGATCGGAATTTTGTTATGCTTGAGTTGTTTGTGTTTCCCATCTCGGACCATCACTTCCACTGGTTCCTCAGTGGAATGCAATTGTTCGTCGGTTTCCAACTCCTTGAGTGAAACCATGAGTGTTTCATCTGATAACCACCTTTAAGGTTAGATGCATGAAACACGTTACGTATGCTGTTAAATCTTCTCGGTAGATTTAGTTAATAAGCTACAAAACCAATCCTATATACAATCTCGAATAGTTCTACGTATCGTGAGTTTGGTTTACCCCATTTTCCCAGAGCGGATTACCCTATAACTAGTGTGAGACTTTTAGCAAAATGTTTTTCGGCGTAGTCCTTCTGATGATTTGCGAGACGTAGCCACATGGTTTCGGGTTTGTATGATCCTTTCTGATATCTAATGTACAATTTACGGCTTGTGAGCTGACTATCACCAACCTCTGCCTAGCAGATAGGTGATCTAATTTTTATTTATTATTATTATTTTAAAAGTGCAATAAGTGGTGTTGTCTTAATGCTAGTGTGATATCAATTATTGTTGACGACTCCGCCAAATGTTAAAAGTGTTTCTCAGTTGTCTCTGAAATTCCATCGCACATGCCCTAGACATGTTTTCCATGGGTGTGGGTAGTCTCTTTGCTATGTCCATTAGTTTGAATATGATATGCAGTGCTGCTCGTGTCTAGACATGCACTCTACGCCCTCCGTAATGGTTTCCAAGTTAAGGTGTGAATTGACTGTCTTGATCTGGTGTGATTGAAACTGGAATTCTGTGCTGTGAGATGATCGCCTTTGTGTAGACCGAAGATAACTCTTCGTTTTGCCCATCTCTTTAGTCGTGAGAAAGTGTGAAGATTTGGTCACTTAGATCAACAATCACCCAGATCATGTCACATTCGCTAAGCGTTTGAGATAGCTTGGTGCTAAAGTCCATAGAGGTTTGTCTCTACTTCACATAAGAAGGTTTCTGGTTGTAGTAGTAGTCCAGATGGTTTCTAATATACTATCCTAATCTTGGAACAAGTCAGGTACTTGCTCACACAGGATTCAAATTTCGGCTTTCGTGTTCGGTCATCAATACAGTGCCTCGAGTTAAGCATCCCTAGTTTGTTATGGTAGTCCGGTGTATAGTAGGCTGCTATGTTTGAACTCGGCTGAGCCTAAGGGTTTCCTTTCCACTCGGGGCGTCAGCTACAACGCTAGCCTTTCCTGAATGGTGATTAGGGCTAGTCATTGGTTTGAATCCCAGTCCCACCTCCAAAGCGCCATTAGTGTTTATATATAGGGTGTACCGCAGCCAACCCACCACACTTTTGGTTTCCAGAAGTGTACTAGTCACCTACGAGAACCACCCTTCCTCTTGTTAGTAAGCAAGCGAGTTAGATATATGACGAAGGCTCATGGTAGTAGTTACACACTATGGTTCTATCCTATACTAATGTACTTATGCATCCACACTCGAGTTATGCTCCCTAAAATCTTGTAATCTATGTGGGCGGTGTGTTTGAAACTCTACAGGTAATGTCTCTATCCCATCAATATGAAGACCATTGTACCCAATCCCAAGTCATGGGTGGTATAGTCCTGCCCGTGCCTCTTCAGCTGATGTGAGGCATAGGTGATGACCTTCTCGTGTGGTATTAACGCATAACCGAGACATTGTTTAGAGGAATCGCAATATGCCATGAAGTCATTAGCTCCTTGGATAGGATAAAATCAGTGCATTCGGAGCTCCTGCTTTAGCATTCGGAAAGTCACTTCACGGTGATCACCTTAGGGTATGTAGTATCTTTTGTGGTCCAGGAGGTAAGGAGTTAGGCATTCATAAAAAGTCCTCTCAATGAATCGTCGATAGCCATCCATCAAAATATGAAATTGATGTCATCCTTGTTGGTGTTGGTGAAGTTGGCAAATCCTCAGTGGCATCCACCATAGATGGATAAACCTGCATTCCTCTTTCCAAGAGCGGTAGGTTCAGACAAAATGTTCTTGTTGTTCTCCATTAGGTTTGGTGTAATCAAGACATCATTAATAACCCGATGTCGAATCGATCAATGTAAGGCTCACACACAAATGGTTAACGAGATCTTTGAACACCGTGGGTGCATTGATCAACCCACCGATTATAAGGAAAACTTGTAATGGTCGTATCGATTCGTAAACGTCATTTCTGGGACATCCTCCTCCTGGTATCTTAACTAATAGTATCCAGATCTCCATTAAATCTTAGAATGTTAGTTCGATCCTTTAAGTTGTTCAAATAAATCAGAAGTTCAAGGTAGAGAATAACGATTCTTAATGGTACCCTTGATTATTTCGCAAAGATCGATGCGCATGCTGAAAGTCTTACCCTTCCTCTTGACAAAAGAACTGGGGCTCCCCACTACAATAAGCTCGACTTGGTAAATCCTTTATCTAATGAATCATGAAGTTGGGTGCACAACTATTGTAGTTCGCCTGGTACGATTCGGTATGGTGCTTAGGCAATAGAAGCGGCCTCGGGTGCGAGGTTACTAATGAGATGGATGACCGGGTAGGTCTTCAGTGGATACATCTTAAAAGTTACGAACGATAGGGAAAATTCTCGATCTTCCTTTCTTACTTGAGCTTCTTACCTATATGAGCTACAATAGTGATGTGAGCCCTGCGCATACATCCTCGTGTCCTTAGATGTGATATATTTCCTAGGATAGACCCATTTCCCTGTCCTTGAACTTGACATAACTTTCCTACTAGGGAGAGGAATGTTGACGATCTTCTACTGGCAAGGAGTCTCGGCTTGATGTTTAGCTAGATAACCGGTCCATTCCGACAATGTCGTCGGATCTACCTAGAGTGATTATCACATAAGCATGTTAGTTTCAGTTACCTCCTCACAACGTTCCTTATTTCCATTCAAATCTTTAATTTGTTAATTCCAGTGTATTCCCAGCCCTTGTTGAGTTTTGGATGTCTCTCATCACCTGTAAAGTGCTAACGACGCTTAAATAAAAAAAAATTGACGTTGCTCGAACAACACACGAATGCACAACTGTTGGTTCCATGGACAATTTCTCTTAAAGTGTTCCTCTTTGCCCCAAATATTCAGTGATGACTTCAGTAGCCTTAAGTTGGTTGTTCCAGCCATGCGGCCCAACTTTCCACAGTTCTGACTACAATATCGGTCACACACGTTGGTGTGATGGTAGTTACAATTGTTACACCTTGACTATTTCTAGTATACCCGACTCGGCCCTGAAATTTTGGTTTCAATTGCTCTGCTTGCTGAAGGAGTTACTTGTCGAGTCACTAAGCTTGTGACCTTGTTGGTGCTGTTAGTTGGAAGATGAAGTCCAATTCTAGATTTATTGTCGCTTGTGTTGTCCCACTTTCTCCTATGTCCTGAAGTACCTGTAGTAGACTCCCTAAAGAAGGGGTACTTTGAGCTACAGTTGGTTGGTAAGTTCACGGCTAACCGAGAGGCTTGATAAATGGTAGTGGAATTTAATAGAGTTACCATGCTCCGAGTATGATGGCTAACCTAGCCACGTGAAGTTCGATTTTCTTGTAAACCGGTTTCATTATGTGATGTCGCAAAAGAGTCCATTCATTAGATAGAGTTATATAAGTTTCGCTTTCAGAGTTCTTCATCCTAAGATTTCACAGCTTGCCATTTAATTTCTGAACAACATTTCTGAAACTGTACTCCTCTCTCTGTGATTGCAGTGAATTTCGTTCCAAGGTAGTGAGTTTGTTGCGTTTTGACCTAACATTTACACCTGGGGTACTCTACTAGGTGAGTACGGGTCCCTTGAATGTTCTTATCACTTGATTGACTCTGTTTGCTAAGGGAAATCACACATCCCGTATGTCGATTTTACGTCTCCTTAATATAACTGAATGAACTAAACACTCTCCTTGCCTCTGCCATTGGGCATGGGCTGCTAATGCTGTCGCTTAGTGTTGATCATTCAGTGTTTTCCGTTAGGTTGTAGTCATGTTAGTGTTAGTGTCACCATGACCTCTTTCCCGGCTCCTCTTTACCCTCCTTGGCGTGAAGTGTTTCGGTTATCGTACATACAACAACCACGACCCGTGCCTCGGCTATCTTGCCCTTTTCCCTGTTGCTATCTCGTTGCGATCGCTCGGGCCTCAGCGTTCCCATTTCTAGTGTTGTATATGAACAATCGATCTTCAGCTCGCTGCAAAATCATTGTAGTTTAGGTCACTGCTTTGACGTTGTGTCTAAGTCGCCTCATAAGGTCTCAAAGATTCTTCTCGATCTCCAGTAAGCTTGTGATCTTTCTCTGTTGTATTACCCACGTCCCACAGTTCACGGTTCACCCCGCAGACGCTACTTGAACCTGTTACGTGAGTTTGCTCATGCTAAGCGTCCGTGTTGTTAGTCTGTCTTATTCGCCGTACCCTCAATTCAAACGTTGGTGGACTAGCAGGTCTCTTACCCGCTCAGGATGATGTAGGGGATGTCAACATGTTCGTAATGTGTGTGTATGTATATATACATATATATATACTAGTGTGGTACCCGCACGTTGCGGCGGGCGAAAATTTCTAGCGCATTATGTCTTATGTTCACGTGCTCGGCAGCAATGACAATCAACAACGCAATATTTGTTTCTGTTAGCGTGATGTTGTGCGACGACAATTCATAATGCGGTACATGCACGTTCAGTGGCAGAGACGATTTATAAGACTCATGACATAGGGTGCAACCTACACGATTGCAGCGATTGCGAACTACAATCGTGTATGGTGACATCATGACATCTGTCGATTGTGATTTACTGGGTGTTTTTTTATAGGTAGTCAAATAAATAATAACAATTGAGTCAGGCACAATGACATATAAAAAGACATAATGATGCAATAGAAAATCCATAGAGTAATTTTTTTATTTATTATATATATAGAAACACTATATGTGTTTTTGTGATAAAAAAAACGTTTGTTTTGTGGTGTAGTTTACATATAAAATAATATCGTATATGAAAGTTATAAAAGTTTAAAAAATGAGGGAACATGAAAAAAAAGTAAACAAAAAATGGATTAGACTAATAAGGAAAGTTTCATTGGGGAACACCAAAAAACTATACAAAAAACAAAACAAAACAACAAAAGCCTATTGTCTTTTCAGAAAATCATATTTTTATGTTGTTTAGTTACTAGGGGTATACCCGCGCGTTGCGGCGGCGACAGTTTATAGGGCGTTATTCGTCATTTGTTCGTTTGTTATGGCGGCGCGACAGTTTACATCGTGGTATTTGTTTTTTTAGTGCGATGCGGTCTGGTGTCAACTTATAACACGGTATTCGTTTTTGTTAGTGCAATGTGGTATTCGTTTTTAACACGGTATTCGTTTCTGTTAGTGCAATGACGGTATTCGTTTATAACACGGTGTTCGTTTTTGTTAGTGCAATGCGGTGACAACATCGTCATTATAATAACCTTCATATTTTATTGGTTAAGAATTAAGTAATTTTTAGAAGGAAAATAAAGTCTTATCCCTAACATAATGTCAATCATAAAGGCTTACTGAGATGAAACACATGCAGGCGCAGTTTTACTACCATCAATTTTCTACTTTAATAGTTCAAGATGCTTTGGGTATTGTAGTTGGGTATTGTCAATGTTTTAAAACCCGGGTCGAACCGGCCGGTTCAACCGGTTCGACCGGGGACCGGCCACCTTCCCGGTTCTTTAATGCCCGGTTTTTTGGGTTGAACCGACCCGCTTCGAACCGGCCGGTTTTCCGGTTTTTTCCGGTTCAACCGGTTTTCTGATTTTTTTATTTTTTTTTTTAACTTTTTTTTTTTATTTTTTATTTTTTTTAAGTTTAAAACTTATATTTTCTTATGAAATACATATTTGATATTATTTTTGAGTGGATTATAATTGTATTTTAACTACTTTTGTTGGGGTGTACAAGTTTATTAGCATTTTTATAAAAAAATATATATAAATCCCCTAACCGGTTCAACCAGCCGGTCTAACCGGTCCGACCGGTCGAACCAGTCCCGGAAGGTTTTCCGGTTCAACTAAAAAACCGGTTTTTAAAACATTGGGTATTGTAGTTGCTGCCATGTTGATTCGGGTATTGAGGTTAGAATTGAGATTTCTAAATTACATAATAACAAGATAACCTACCCTCGCTTCGTTGTGGGGTGGCTACTTGAATTTTTCAATAGGTTTAACGTACCTATGTAGTTTAACGAACCTATGTTCGTCGATAATCGTACGTGTTTGTTGCAGATTTGTATTAGACAATTGACTACATTAGACCACAACTATGATCATAACAACTTGACAAAGCTGTATAGTGGGATAACCATTTACAAAACATGTGAAAATGTTTTTACATCAACTAAAAGATAAGATTTTTAACATTCCTCACTTGAAATATGAGTTTGATTACTTGGATCTGGACAAAAAATAAAGGCTAAGTGCATCATAGCGCTTCATATTCTTCTACAAAATGAAGGATTCGTACTAAGTAGTAGTTACGCTTGGTAGTTGATTCCATCGCTTCCTTCCAATTTCCCTTCTATACTGCTGCATGCCATCCACACCTATGAAAAGTTGATGTTAGTTTTTGTGGTTTTGGCTAGGTCTGCTCTATTTGTAGAAAACTATATAAACTCAACAATGCTGCATATACTAAAAAGAATTAGAGTAGCTAAGTCAGGTAATAAAATTTTAAGATTCGTGATGTCTACTAATGTTTCAAGAGGATACCTAGAAACACCGGTCATGAAGATACTATGTAGCCGAAGATAGGAGAATGCTGACCAAACCTGCAAAGGTGCCCACTTATTCTCGTACACAACACACAAAACACGAAACACACAATCCATATAGTTGGCAGAAGTTTATATATGACGCACTTACTGCCTATCAAAAGATTACAAAGTTTTGACAGAAGTTTCTCGTGTGACCCGTTTCAAGCGTAAAAATGGTATGATCATATAATTAACATTGATATGTATTAAGGTGATCATATAATATTAACACTAATATGTATTGGACCTGGAGCGTTTATACACACAAATACATTTAATCTACGGACTTGCTGGACCAATAAAGTAACACAAACAAAGCCTTAGGCTATGCTTGTTGGACCCATTAAACAGAGAAAGACCCGATTTAGAACCTGTTGCTTAAAAATTTTAAATAACATTTGTGTTGGTGCTAACTCTTGCACAAACCAACACACTGTTTTATGGCAAATTACTTTCACATTCTAATATGCATGTTGCCCATTGATCATAAAGGAATAACCTTACAATCTGACTCATCAACAAAACATATTCATCCTTGCCACTGAAAAACAAAAAAAAAACTTCCTAAATACCTCATGGATTAAGCAGAGATGAAAAACAAAAAACTTCCCAAATACCTTAAAACAGTAGCATAGATGAAAAAAAAAACTTCCTTAAAACAAATTTATCAAAAAACGGTTTATCAAACATGGTGCTGCCCTTAACTAAGTAGATTGTTTCCCTTAAAACAGTATCTCAATGCAGTAGGCAAATGCACAACCAATACAAGAGCAGTAACAACAACGCAATACAAGAGCAGTAGCAAAGGCTAACCTTAAAAGGGCAATGTACAATCTCGATGAAATGGCGATGAACAATCTCGATGAATTGGCGATGAACTGGAAGAAAACAAAAATTGCAATAAGAAAACACATCAGAAGATTGTTATTTCAGTAACTGGAAGAAAATAATTACCTCGATTTAGGAATGAACTCGATTTGATTTGAGAACTTCCGCTCATCTCAAAATGGAATGCTTAACGAATCTTAGCCTAAAAAAAACAGTAAAAGCTGAA
Organism: Deinandra increscens subsp. villosa; assembly: GCA_039602395.1. NCBI lineage: Eukaryota > Viridiplantae > Streptophyta > Magnoliopsida > Asterales > Asteraceae > Deinandra > Deinandra increscens. Next base: position 38,245,479 of record JBCNJP010000008.1, on the reverse strand, counting down.
AATTTTAAAACCAGAACAACTTCTAATAGTCCAATAACACAAGAAGACAAAAGCTTGCATACTTGCAGATCCAATATCCATAATCTCAAAGATCTTTAATAGAATGTACATGTAAATGCAGATAGAGAACAAACAATAACCACAAAATAAAATAAATTTCTTTTAAACGATAACATTTATATCACTAAAAAAAGGTCCAGCAAAGCACTGGACAAAAACCCTTACATAGTTTGAATACAACAAACAAAACAAAGGTCAACAAAAGAAAAAAAACCACCAGGGATCAGCACCACAAAAACCCCTGAGAGAGGATGTACGAATCCACACCTGCAAACACATAACTTAGGATTATAGAACAGAATGATACTACAAATTCACATACACATATAAACTATACCTTTATCATCATTATAAAAGTTGAATAATCCCTTATAAGCTTCAAAATAAATAAGTAACACATAAAAGATAATTAACATTAACAACATGAACAAACACATAAATTTAACTAAAAAAAGGAACAATCCATCAACTGAGCACACCATAAAGAGCATATAAGACGAAACAAATTACAAACATAAAGCATATAATTTATAAGAACAATACCAGAAATTTCAATCCAAAGCAAGTATCTTCATCAACACAAAGGAAAAGCTGCAAATAAAAAAATGCTCTTCAAAATTAAGAAAAAAATGCTAACATGAAAAATAATAACCCATATCACAATCAAAGAAATGTCCGAAAAACCAAATCAAACAAAATAATAAGTATTTGCCCTAAACAAACAAAGAACATGAAAAAAGCAAAGGACTTAGCATTGGTTAAATCAATTAGACAAACTAAGAGGCTAATCACTACTAAACAGATAATCATCATATATATAATTTACAAACTTTGAGGTTAAACAAACATGATAATTTTTCTAAAAGAAAGAGCTTAAGCCTATGATAAAGCCTAGAGATGTACAATATGACCTGGAACTCAGACCAATCTGAAATTTGGTTTCAGCAAAAGGGGTGTAAAACCAAACCAAATTCCATGAGTTTAAAATCATTTGAAACCATATACGTCGAAACAGATTAAACCTAATAAAATTTAAATCAAACATGTTTTTATTATTTAATTGGAGAACAGTTTCAAAAATAAAATCGATGTGCCCAAAATACAATATAACTCACTATAAAATTGCCTCCCTTTAATTTAATATTGATGAAATTAAAACTACAACAGGTATTTACTTATAATTGGATCACAGATGGTTCAAAAATGAAACTATTTTGCCGAAAATAAAATGTAATTCATATAAAATTGGCTCCCTTTGATGGCGCCTTTCATAATTTACTAAATAATTAAATCAATTAATTGAAAATCAAAGAAAAGAACTGCCAAAATCACAAAGTCAAATAGATATTAGGGATAAGAAAGTTAAACCTTTTTCGTAGCCAATTTTTCTGCATCGTTAAACCCCTCTCTCCAGTTTCTTGAAACTAAACTCAAAACGGAACTCCAAAACCCACAAAAAAAAAGAAAACAAAACGGGAATTCAGTTATAAATAAACATAATCAACCGCATTTGCCCCACAACGAAAGTTACTGGAAATTGAGTGGAGGAGGTGAACGTGTCTCCTGCGATTTCAATTATGAACTTGAATCGATGAACTCGCTACAAACAATAATTTGGTTTAAAACACAATTGCGATTTCAATTATTTGGCTAAATACACATAAAAAGTGGGAACCGTACCTCAATTTGGATGAACTTGAATAACCCTAGCAAAGATGAAACGTGTGTATTTATAGGCTGTTTTCTGATTTCAAATTGAAATTTCAAATTGACCGCCCATGGAGTGTACGATTTGCTGCTTCTGGTTCAAAGATTGTTTCATCTCTACCATGGAGTGTACGATTTGCTGCTCCTGGTTCCAAAGGAACGATTTGTTTACTTTTTCCTCCTGCAACCGCCAAAGAAATGAAAAGGGAGAACAGATGGAGTGTACGATTACTTTTTCCTCCTGCAACCGCCAAAGAAATGGAAAGGGAGAGCATATGGAGTGTACGATTTCTTCCCTTTTCATCTCTGATGGAACAGATGGAGTGTACCCGCGTTGGATTATTATATGAAAAGGGAGAAAAAGGTAACCAGATAGTAAAGATGACCTAATTTTCGTTGGTTTAGAATATGAAAAGGGAGAAAAGAGGTAACCAGATAGTACAGATTAAGAGATTAAGAGATTTCATATTTACAACATTGCCATTGAAAAGAGTTGCATTATAAGATAGTAAAGATAAAGATGATCAGTTATCACATATCACATTTGAAACATAGAAAATAAATCAGTTCTCTAGTTACTAATTTTTTGTATGTTTACGTAGAAGAAAAAAAATAGAAAACAATTTATTTTCGATGTCACATGTGAAATACAAACCACAACATACTATGAGAATCATCTTAACAAATACATAACTTTTCACTTAAATAATGTATCCAATCCTTCGTCAAGCAAAAGCATTGGCATCATTGCCATGTATCCAATCTGGCCATACATAATTTTTCACTTACATACTCATATTTCACGCCTATAACATGCGAAAGAAACTTAACATTAATCAGAATTAATAAGGTTGTTCAAAAAAAAATCAGAATTAATAAGAAAATAAAAAACTTCAAGTTTCAATAAAAATGTGCCTCTCATCATAACATACAGTAAAAAATATGCCTCTCTCATCATAACTTATCTGTATCCAACAAGACCCAAACACCCAACTTATGTATATTTAAAAGTTATGTAGGTGGTGCTCACTTATTAGCAAATAATTTTTGTAAGCATCACCTCAATAAACTTTAAATGTCCATTTAAAAGCCTAGTTTATAAACTTAAGAACAATGCAAGATATGGGAACAAATTATTCATTGAGAACGATAATATATGCAAGATTTACCACTCAAATCTGTAATAGTTACAATTAGTTATCCATACTTAAACCCTAAAAATAAGCAATTTGACCAGTAGGAAGTTAAACTAATAACAGAAAATCAAGACTAATGTCAAAGATAAGAGGGATATTACAACCACTTTGACTTATAACTCAACCTGCAGCTACTTTAATTTATATCACAAAGCTTATATTTACTAATTATATTACGAAAATGTATATAAAGAAAAGTTTTTATAAACCTTCTAGACAATTAAGCAAGATTTCGGTTACCTTTTCTACCATAAAATGTGTGTCAGCTGCCACACAGGTAATGTCCTTAAGGTCAGTCTGTTGTGAGTAATATCAGAGAGGCCCAAGCCCAACAGCCCAATGGTGACCCATCCATGCTAGAGAAAGGAGCTCGAAGGAGTACTAGGGCAAGAAAAGAGCCGACCCACTTGAAAGATTACGTGGTAAATCTGTGAGGCAGCAGGGGTTTTGTGAGGACCACTTGGATTGCTTGTTATAAGGAAAGGGTGTGGGGGAATTAGTTAGTTATGATATTGTCAGGGGTATTTCTCTCTCTAGTGATTATTCTCTGTAATTCCTTCCTCATCAAGTTCCATATTCAATAAAATTAGCAATCCTTTCTCATCTTCCTCAATTCTTATTCAGTTATAATACTTGAAATTCTAGTTCACTCCATTTGGTGCTTTCATTGTCCATTGGCTACTATGGCTGATGGTACTCGATTTAAACTCCTTGACGATTCTGTGAAAGCTCTGCAAGAATCCAACAAGGAAATTCACTCACAGCTCTCGCAAACGGCTCGACAGGAGGATGTCGATCAGATCTCGTCCTCCATGGAGGATTTGAAGAAATCCCTGAACAAATTCTGTGTTCAGGTGAGTCTTCTTACCAAAAATCGCTCTTCTGAGCCCTCCGATGACCTTGCCGGCGCCGGTGGGTCGATTCTCGGTCGCCACAAACCTGCTCCGATTCATCTTCCCCGTTTCGCTGGTCCACACCCTGAGCGTTGGGTCGCTCAGGCCAATCGCTATTTCGATTTCTACAAAATTCCTGATGGTGAACGTTTAATGATTGCATCCTTTTATTTGGACGATGATGCTGCCGACTGGTACGATTGGTTGATCCGCCAATCTCAGATCACTACCTGGACATCGTTTACTATGGCGGTTGTTCAGCGTTTCCGTTCCGACGACTTGGAAGGGCCTGAGGGCCTCCTTGCAAAACTCCAACAATCCACGACAGTTGCCGACTACCGCCATCGCTTTGAAGAAATCTCGAATCGAGCCATGAAATTGCCGTCGGAATTCCTGGTTAGTTGTTTCATCTCTGGATTACGCTCCGATATCAAACAATCGGTCCTCATTCACCGGCCGACCACCTTGCCTGATGCTATGTCCTTGGCCCAATTGCATGAAAACCGAATCCAATTGGAACGTGGCGTGGGCCGTATCACATTGGGCTCGGGCAAGCCCATCTTACCCACTCCTAAAAACGCTTCAGGGACTTCTTCTCCTAAATTGGGTTCGGCGACGGTCACGGACGGGAAATTAGGGTTCCGTCGCCTCTCACCTACTGAAATTGCTCACAAGAAGGCCTTAGGCCTTTGCTATCGATGCGATGCCAAATATTCCAAAGACCATAAGTGTGTGGGCACCCCTCAACTCTTATTTTTTGATGAAGATATCGATTATGCTGCCCTTGGAGAAGATCCACCAGACCCTGATGATTCTGACGCAACCTTGGCTACCAAACTTCAATTAGAAGAGCTTCACAACCAGTCTTCCATTTCTTATAATGCCATGGCCGGGGGCGGTTCTTCTAGTACCTTACGTTTTACTGGTTCAATACAAGGTAAATCCGTTCAAATTTTATTGGATGGAGGTAGCACACACTGTTTTGTGCAGTCGCGAGTCGCTAGTTTTCTCAATCTGGCCATCGAACGCATTTCTCCTTTTTCGGTTCTTGTGGGTAGTGGGGAGAAGTTGTTATGCACTGGGTTAGCCAAGCAGGTTGCGATTACTATTCAGGGTCAATTGATTCGAGTTGATTTTTATGTGTTACCACTACAAGGGTGGGATCTGGTTTTAGGGGTCTCGTGGCTATCTACATTGGGGCCGGTCATTACCGATTATGCTCACGCTACTTTCGAGTTTACCTACCAAGGTACTCATATCAAATGGCAAGGCGATTCTCACAATTTAGCTCAACCAATTCAGTTTAATGGCCTTCGAACCCTTCTCCATACTGATTCCATTAGTGAGATGTTCCACTTGGCTCTTTTGAATTCCACCACTCCAGCCTTGGACTCTTATTGCCCGGATATTCAAAACCTCCTCACTGAATTTACAGCGGTATTTCAACCACCAACAGGGCTACCACCAAAACGTTCCCAGGATCATGGTATCGAGCTCCTGCCTAACCAGTCTTCGGTCTCCGTCCGACCATACAGGTATCCCCATTTTCAAAAGCAGGAAATTGAGCGCCAAGTGTCGGAGATGCTCCAGCAAGGTATCATACGGCCTAGTACGAGTCCCTTTTCATCACCTGTTTTGTTGGTACGAAAAAAAGACGGAACGTGGCGTTTTTGTGTCGATTATCGATTGCTAAATGGCATCACCGTTCGTGATAAGTTTCCCATCCCATCGATTGATGAACTTTTTGATGAGTTACACGGTGCCAAGTACTTTTCGAAACTTGATTTACTAGCCGGCTACCACCAGATACGTATTCGGGCAGGGGACGAACCGAAAACAGCTTTCCGTACCCACGATGGCCATTATGAGTTCCGAGTCATGCCGTTTGGGTTGTCGAATGCTCCTTCGACTTTCCAACGTTTGATGAATGATGTATTTCGTCCGTTTCTGCGCCGCTTTGTCTTGGTATTTTTCGATGACATCCTGGTGTATAGTAGTTCATGGGCTTCTCATTTACAACACCTCCGCACTGTTTTACAGGCTCTCTTACAACACCAATTAGTGGCAAAGCTATCTAAATGTCAGTTTGGCCAGACATCTATTGCCTATCTAGGCCATTTCATATCCTTCCAGGGGCTAGCAGTGGATCCTTCTAAGATTGATGCCATTCAAAATTGGCCTATTCCCTCCAATGTCAAGGAAGTCCGAGGTTTCTTGGGTATATCTGGGTATTACCGTCGCTTCATTAAAGGATATGCCACTCTTGCGGGCCCACTAACTGACCTTCTCAAAAAGGAACCTTTTGATTGGACTCCCAAATGTACATCAGCCTTCAACCTGCTCAAACAACACCTCAGCACTGCTCCCGTTCTTCGTTTACCAGATTTCTCCCAACCATTTACAGTTGAGACTGATGCTTCGGGCTCGGGTATAGGTGCTGTTCTCTCTCAGGATAAACAACCAATTGCCTTCTTTAGCCAGAAATTGGGTCCACGAATGCAAACCGCTTCTGCTTATCAACGAGAAATGTTTGCTATTACCCAGGCGGTCGCCAAATGGCGACAATATCTGCTTGGTCGTTCTTTCACCATCATCACTGACCAAGAATCCTTAAAAAATTTAAAGGATCAGGTTATTCAAACTCCAGATCAGCACAAGTGGTTGGGTAAGTTATTGGGATTCGATTTTGAGATCCTTTACCGCCCCGGGAAGCTCAACGTGGCTGCTGATGCTTTATCCCGTGTTCCTGAAGCTTCCTTCCTTGCTTATTCCTCTCAGGAATCCCTTTTCCTGGCCTCCCTTCGACAGGCTACTGCCCAGAATTCCGAGTTACAAGCCATCATCAAGTCCCTTCATTCAGACCCACTTGCCTCTGTTGGCTACTCCACTACTGATGGGCTACTTTTCTTTCACGGTCGATTGGTCGTTCCACACGGCTCTCCATTATGCCGACAACTATTAACTGAATTTCATTCCTCCGTCTCAGGGGGGCATGCCGGTGTTACCCGCTGTTTCCATCGCCTTTCTTCAAATTTTTATTGGAAGCACATGCGCAAGGATGTTAAAAACTTCATCGCCAACTGTCACGTCTGCCAGCAGACTAAAGCCTCTTCTCAAGCCCCGGCCGGCTTACTCCAACCACTCCCCATTCCCAATTTGGTCTTCGAAAGTATCGCTATGGATTTCATAACCGGGCTTCCACTTTCACAAGGTAAGACTGTTATTATGGTAGTGGTGGACCGACTGTCCAAATATGCACATTTCTTGGCTTTACCATCTCCTTTCAACACTTCTACGGTGGTTTCGGTGTTCATTAAGGAGATTGTTCGACTCCACGGGATCCCCATTGACATCGTATCTGATCGCGATCCGCGCTTCATGTCTGAATTTTGGAAAGAGTTACATCGGGTACAAGGCACTAACCTCTCGTTTAGTACATCCTACCACCCTCAATCGGATGGTCAGACCGAATCTCTCAACAAATGTTTAGAGATGTTCCTTCGTTGTTATGTAGCGGATCAACCCAAAGAGTGGCTTCGGTTTCTGCCCTGGGCCGAGTATTGGTATAATACCTCCTTTCAGACTGCCGCTAGGATGACACCATTTGAGGTACTTTACGGCCGCAAACCACCAACTATCGCCCGTTATTTGCGTGACTCCACCGGTAATTCAATTGTTGAGGAGCAATTACTATCGCGTGATATCATTCTGCACATTCTTAAAACGAATTTGGCTAAAGCACAACAACGAATGAAGCATTTCGCCGACAAACACCGTCGCGAAGTCGATTACCAGGTGGGCGATTGGGTTTATGTTAAACTCCAGCCCTTTCGACAGGATTCTGTTCGCTTATTTCGTCATCACAAGTTGGGCCGCCGATACTTTGGTCCCTATCAGATTTCTGAACGTGTTGGCTCTGTTGCTTATCGACTTAACTTACCAGCTACTGCTCAAATTCACCCCGTGTTCCATGTTTCGATGCTTCGAAAAAGTGTGGGACTTCCAGCTCAACAGGTCACACCCCTTCACATGGTCGACTCTTCCTCGACATTCATTTTACAACCGAAGGCAGTGCTGGGTTCTCGCACCATTTATCGGGCTGGTCAATTAGTCTCTCAGTTCCGTATCCTCTGGGAAGGTTTAGATGAATCTGAAGCCACTTGGGAAGATTCTGCCCTGCTTCGCAAGTCATTTCCTACTCTGCACCTTGAGGACAAGGTGACTCTTGACGGGGGGAGTAATGTTGTGAGTAATATCAGAGAGGCCCAAGCCCAACAGCCCAATGGTGACCCATCCATGCTAGAGAAAGGAGCTCGAAGGAGTACTAGGGCAAGAAAAGAGCCGACCCACTTGAAAGATTACGTGGTAAATCTGTGAGGCAGCAGGGGTTTTGTGAGGACCACTTGGATTGCTTGTTATAAGGAAAGGGTGTGGGGGAATTAGTTAGTTATGATATTGTCAGGGGTATTTCTCTCTCTAGTGATTATTCTCTGTAATTCCTTCCTCATCAAGTTCCATATTCAATAAAATTAGCAATCCTTTCTCATCTTCCTCAATTCTTATTCAGTTATAATACTTGAAATTCTAGTTCACTCCACAGTCATCTGCATGAAATTGAAACTGAAATTGGACGCACTCTGTTATATGATAAAATATACATAAAAAGTTGTTATAGTAGCAAGCTAAGTGGACAGTGTACCTGTTGCACATCTTCTAACTCAGAAGAGTTGTGATCTTCCAACCAGAATAGGTCATAATTGGCAGCTCTTGGAGTGGAAGAAGCTGATGTCATGCTTCCTGCTAATGATGCACACCATTGACTTTTTACCGTTTGTGTATTGCCCATATTCCCCATCTATCAATGTTGATTATAGTTGTATTAAAATCTCATAATTCACCAAAAAAGACTCTTACCAAAAGTTACCTTTGAAAGATTAATATTTTCTATTTTGCTAAACTTCCAAATAAAAAAAACTAAAAGTTGCTAACTACTATCAATAATGGTCTGACTTCTGAGCATTGACAATGAACGTTTGAATATGTGTGACCCATTTAAACAAAAAAAAATATTTAACCTTAGAAACTATGTTCATCACTCCGACCGACACCATCGATTCCAGTCTCTGTCGACCTCTTTTAGTTCCTTATCATCAAATTCTCCTATAAAAGGAACAAAAATATGGAATTAAACAGTGAATTGATTTAGGTCCTTTATGTCCCGAGCATAAAAATCTATGAAATTAAACATATATCCTAAGACGCCAAAAAATGAAGGAATTCTAAAAAGCATACGCTTGAATTATAGTCATGTACTAAAAAAATGATCTTTACTTCCAAATACAAATTTTGCAGTAAAAGTCATCAAATAATGCTTTCTCATCAAAATTCATCATGCATGTGCAGTGGTCAAACAACTTGGTTAAATATCCAAATATGTATTTGAACACGCATGTATATAAGAGAGCATACAAACCTATTTTCATAAACATGGTGCATTGTCTTGAATATATTTTAAAGAAACATGGATTTATCATAATATTTGGGAACTTCAAACCCCACTACATTGCCAGACCCATTTGCAATTTTGGGGTGAATCTTGAATTCTGCAGTAGAGTTATGACCATATTTAACTTATTGTTGCAGCAAATAAAAGTATACACAACTCATAAAGCAGCTCACTTTTAGGAACAAAGAAATCAACCTCTAGAGCAATGTTTTAAACATGTAGGTTTGTGTCGTGTGTGTATGTGCATCACAGATCCCTCCTTGTTACTTTTTTACTATTTGAAAGGAAAATTCACATTGAAATGACCAGATCGTTCATGATCTTATAAATTATAAAACATGTAACATTTTTCATTACCTCTTGACAAAACATGCAAAAGTTTGCTCATTTATCCTTGTTTATCACCTTATATTCCTTTTGAATCTTACAAATACAATCACCAAAATGCATGATGGTTCAACAATATCTCAAAAAAAAATAGGTAAATGCATAATTAGCTTCAGACCTTTAAAAACAATCAACAAAATGCTTGGTGGTTCAACAATATCTCAACCTGTAGATTTTCTCAAGATTTTCTCTAGAGTGATGGTGTGTCAGCCCTGTCCAAATCATTTTGGCCTGAACTTCTGATTTACAAGTTTTTAAGCATGAATCCAAATTGACTTGTTAGCTGGCCTACTTATTTGATATCACTACCTAATATTATGAACAAAAATAAATAAAAATAAATTCTATACCTATGCCCAGAGTGACGGAACAATGCATATTTTGAGGCTGTCATTATTTAGGTAGTACCATGCTTCAACCCTAAAAATACATGTTTAGGAAAAAAGACAACTTCTGGTCATTATATGAATATGATTTAGTTCATAAGAAACTGAATTGATCTCATCAGGGTTGTTACACAAAGAAAAAGTGCAAACATTAGCTCACCTAACGTTGGTGTACTTTAACATAGAAAAGGTCTTCGATTATGTTCTATAACTCAAATACAAGGTTGGTGGGAAGGTATAGAAATCAAACCTAACAAAAAAAACATGAAGAAACATCAAAAACACTAACAACAGATTTAGGGTTAGAATTAGACTAACCAATTGGAAGGGGAGCGGCCATGATTGCAACAGCGATTAGTACCTCACCTGCTCTAATAGATTAGGAAACACCAATCTAGCTAGAAATCGTCAAACAACAACTAACATGGTTTGAGAAGACGGAGTTAGATCATACAACACCTTAAATCGCAAACATTTACTGAGATCAAAAGAGATGAACAATACCTATTAAAGAAATCACACGGAGAACCAACATATCCTCCAAATCGAAACTATAACACCATCTACGAACACTAATACGATTCTCTCACCTTCCGAAGATCATGAACATAGGAAAATCAGAAGGCACGTTTCAGTTATGCTACAAATTGTATTACGTAGACGTTTAAATTTAGTACTTGGAGCATAAAAAGAACATAGTTCCGAATACTTACAAATTAAGAGCTGAGTCTTGAACGTAATGGTTTTCTGGTGTAGCCCTTAAAAATTAGGGTTCATAGCTGGATTAAGATAAGGGGAAACGAACGACGGTGGTGAAGAAAAGAGAATAAAGTTCAAATTGAAGCTCTGAATGGTAGACGCGTCATCCCTATTCATCAGCAAAGATCTGAAGCAGAAGAAGAACAAAGAAGATGAAATGAAACAGGCCACCTTCAATCTTCACGTCAGCTGATGGTCGGCCCACCGGAGATAGCTTTTTCGTCGGAACAGAGAGGGGGACGGTAGGGTTACTGGAAAGATTTGAAGACTGCGGATGAAATGAGAAAAAAGAGTTTATATAGCTAGGGTTTTATTCGCCGTCTGTATTAGGATTTCAAAGTTTCAAGAGTTTTTTGCATTAGACATTTGTACACAATGCATTATAGTTTGTACGCGTCTTAAAATTAAGACATCACCATTTTCTCTCTCCAATATGCATTATATATAGTAATAGATATATATATAGGGTTAGGTTCAAATGAGAACTTTTTGTTTTGAGAACTTTTGATAACTAAGTTTCAACCACAAATTTCAGGGGGGACCACTACAATTCATGGGAGGGGGGATACATGTAAATAAACTTGTGGATCAAATTAGTTCTTTTTAGTTCTCAAATCAAATTGGTTCTCAAATGATCCTCTCCCTATATATATATGTATATGTAATAAAATGCTAGACAAACAAAAACATGGCGTACGTATGTGTATGACTAATGTAACTCTAAGGCTATAGTTGGCCTACATGCAAGACCTAGTTCACTATAACCGATGGCTCTGATACCAATCTGTCACACCCTCAAATTTCCACATGCGGGTTTTATACCTCGAGGCGTGTGACAAACCAGGATCCGAGTCATTAGTCATACCAAACCATGCAAAAACAGTTTTAAAGGAATGCGGAAGCGTAAGTAAAAGTAATAACAATGATGCGCAAAACACGCGCCCAAAACTTTCCATATGAACAAATAACCCAAACTATTTTAAACTGAATTTCAGACCCGGATGAGATGCATGCATCCTAATCGTGCTCCGTAACTAGATACCTGAGAAAACATGCTAAATCGTGTCAACACAATGGTTGGTGAGTTCACAGGTTTGATATGTAAGTGCATGTTTGAATGTTTGTTCGCAGCGATGAATATGTTTGCATATTTGAAAACATAAAACTGTTTGTACGTTTGAAAAGTAGTGTAAACGCAATCATATCTATAGCTAGCTAGACTATACCCCAGATACTATACGTTTCGTCATCGAAGCTGACTGTTTGTATGCCTTCCGCCATGCTTACCAAGCAATGGCAAACTGTTTAGGACAATCATTACACCCGTTTGACGTCCAGTCAAGTTAGAGCGACTAACCCGGGCGGGGTTTGTCAGACCCAGTAGTACTACTCAATAATTCCTCGCTATCCCCATATACTAACGATACGAACGTGTAAGGACTTTTCATGGTATGTTTGTACTTGCGCTATAGTAATCAGGTGATATGAAAGAAATACAAAACCTCATACTGTTTGTGTTTGCATGTCTTCTCCCCCAACATGAAAGTACCTAAAATAAAGGGGCCGTGAAACTCACCTTAGGGTGCACAGCAAGATAGTCCTCGTAATCCGATGTAACCTTGTCGCACCCCCAAAATACCACTAACGGAGTTTATACCGTTAAGGGGCACGACTAGACCAGGATCCACAACCATAGTTACAAATACTAAACGAATCAGGGTTAGTTCAAACACAAG